>CM073528.1:7711743-8311743 GCA_037074615.1 Leucaena leucocephala
CATTTGAGAATTGTTCTTAGTACTCTTAAAGAGAAACGACTCTATGCTAAGCTTAGTAAATATGAGTTTTGATTGCAAGAAGTCAAATTTCTCGGTCATGTCATATCCCACGAAGGGGTAGCTATAGATCCTAGCAAAGTTGAAGCAGTGCTAAGCTGGGAACAGCCAGGGACAGTGACAGAGATTAGAAGTTTTCTGGGCTTAGCAGGGTATTATAGAAGATTTATTAAGGACTTTTCTCAAATTGCTCTACCGTTAACCAAGCTGATAAGAAAGAATCAGCAATTCAAGTGGGATGAGAAGTATGAGGCTAGTTTTCATGAACTAAAGCAGAGATTAACCATGACTCCTGTGCTGATTATTCCAGACCCAACTTAAACTTATGTAGTCTACACTGATACTAACAAGCAGGGGTTGAGATGTGTGTTGATGCAGCAAGGACGAGTGGTAGCCTATGCTTCTTGACAGTTAAAGCCACATGAAGAGAATTATCCCACGCATGATCTGGAGCTTGCAGCGGTAGTTTATGCTCTCAAGATATAGAGGCACTACTTGTATGGAGCTACCATAGAACTGTACTGTGATCACAAAAGCCTGAAGTACCTGCAAGATCAGAAAGAATTGAACATGAGGTAACGGAGATGGATGGAATTTCTAAAGGATTATGATTTCCAGATCAAATACCATCCAGGAAAAGCTAATGTAGTGGCCGATGCCTTGAGCAGAAAGGTGGTGCAGGTTGCTAGTCTCATGATCAAAGAGCTAGAACTGATAGAAGATGTTCGAGATTGGAGTCCTCTATATCAAAGCAGACATCAGAAAGTTCTTATGGAGGAACGTAGATTAAAGCTTTTATTGAGGATGAGATAAAAGAGGTTGAGGAGCAAGATAGGCTCGCTGAAATTTTCAAAGGTAAGGTGGAAAGAGGGGAAACTAAAAACTTTGATGTGTCCCAAGATGGATTACTACGATTTAGGGGATGACCATATATTCCCAATGCAATGGGATTGAGAGAAAAGATACTAGAAGAGGCACATAAAAGCAAGTATACAGTACATCCAGGTATGACCAAGATGTATCATAATGTGAAGAGTTTATTTTGGTGGCCTGGATTAAAGAAAGATGTAAATTATGTGTCCAAATGTTTGACATGTCAAAAGGTGAAAGTTGAGCATCAGAAGCCAGCAGGGAAATTACAACCACTAGAGATACCCGAGTAGAAATGGGACAGCATTGCCATGGATTTTGTTGAAGGACTGCCCATGACTCATACTAAGCATGATACTATATGGGTAATAATTGACCGATTAACAAAGTCAGCTCATTTCCTGGCAATCAATAAAAAGGATTCTCTAGAGAAGCTGGCAAAACTCTATATAAAAGAGATTGTTAGACTACATGGTATTCCCAGTAGTATTATTTCTAACAGAGATCCTCGGTTTACATCAAACTTTTGGTGAGCTTTACATAAAGAAATGAACACTACTCTCAGATTTAGTACAGCCTACCATCCTCAAACAGATGGTCAATCTGAGAGAACGATCCAGACGCTTGAGGATATGTTGAGAGCTTGTGTCTTGGATTTCAAAGGAAGTTGGGATGTCCATCTGCCATTGATAGAGTTTGCCTATAATAACAGTTATCAGGCTAGCATTCAGATGGCTCCATTTGAAACACTTTATTGATGGAAGTGTAGATCTCCCTTATGCTGGGTGGAGTTGAGTGAAAGGAGGATGTTTGGTCCTGATCTAGTAGACCAGACAGCAGTACAGATTAATAAGATCAGAAAAAGGCTATTAACAGCTCAAAGCAGACAGAAGAGTTATGCTGATGTTAGAAGGAAGCCATTGGAGTTTGAAAAAGGAGAGCATGTATTCCTTAAGTTGACTCCAACGACAGCAGCCGGACGATCAATCAAAGTGAAGAAGCTACATCCTAGATACATTGGGCCATTTCAGATCCTCTCAAGAGTAGGATCAGTGGCTTATAAATTAGCTCTTCCTCCACATCTCAGCAAGATTCATGATGTGTTCCATGTTTCCCAATTAAAGAAGTATGTTCCAGATCCATCACATGTGATTGAGCAGGATGATATTGCACTGTGAGATGACCTGACTTATGAAGTTGGACCAGTACAGATAGTAGATAGAAAGGTCAAGCAGTTGCAAAATAAGCAGATCCCTCTAGTTAAGGTGGTCTGGAAGGGATTAACAGAGAATAAAGCTACTTGGGAAGCAGAGGAAAGGATGAGAGAGATATACCCTGAACTATTTCCTTAGTATATATGTAATGTAAATTTCGAGGATGAAATTTATTTTAAGGGGGAGAGAAATGTCATATCCCCAATTTTCTGACCTGATGTATCTGTACAGTTTATCTGCAATAGATATAAGATTCTTGGAATAAACTGTATCAGATTGCAAAAAGAAATGGAAGGATTAATAACTAAGGAAAGAATAGGGACCAAAATGCAAATTGAAAAGTTTGAAGACACAAAGTTGAAATAGAAATAAAAGGAGGGACCTAAATGCAATTAATGGAAAGTTCAGGGACTAAAGTGCAATTATTCAAAAGTTAAGGGACCTAAATGTAAATATGGAAAAGTTGAGCCAAAACAGGCCAAAAATGCCCGGAATCAGATCATACCCAAATTTTACTAGTAGATAGACAAAAATATTCCGGTCAGTTTAACGTAATACAGAATTTTGATTTGAGATCCCGATTAATTGATATAAATTCCTGAAGTCAGAAGGAATTATTATAGTATTTTTCAGATCTAAAAATCATATGAGACTTTATAGGAAATTCATATATTTAATATATGAATTTATAAAATTGATAGAATCGGAAAAGGAATCCTATAGAAGCCAAACCGGATTTTTCAGTGAAATAAAATACCCGATAAATAGGATCGGGAAAGTTGTAACGTAAATTGGGCCATAAAGGCAATACAGGAAATAAGCCCATAATAAGGCCCAAATGGCACCATCATAAGCCCATTAAGGTGATTGGACAGTTATGTGGGCCAGAGACCAGAGCAGTCCAGGAAAAGTATGAAATTACGAAAATGCCCCTGGATGCCCATACTGTACCAGTGATGGATGGAGGTCATTTTGGTCATTATGGACAGGCCAAAAACATGGGACATAGTATAAATATGATTATATAGAGTCAATATATGCCCTGAGGCAGTGTAAAGAGGTGTGAAATGACGATTTTGCCCTTAGGGTTAGTACAGTGCAGGAAAGGACACTAAGGGTATTTTGGTCATTTCCCAAGGGATGGATGGCATATAAATACTCAGTATAACATTTTCAATGATATGAGAAGCCTAGACATTAATTTCCAGGATAGAATACATATCCTAGTATATTATAAAAAATTAGGAACAGAACACAGTCCGGTTGTTGTGAAACTACACTAATCGGTACTGGATTGGACTGGAATTTCTCCAGAAGGTTCTTTGCATGGGCGGCACGCCACCTAACCCTCTTAGGTGTCCCATGAGCTGTCCCACATGATGTAATAATTATTCTTTTTAGAAAAAGTAAAATCCAAGATTAAATGTGAGCCTTTAGATCAAATAGTAACCAAATCAATCTTGGCCATCCATTTCAACCCAAATTTCTCTATAAATACCCCCTATTCAGAACACTTCGGCATGCATGGTGAACCATAGGGAAACTCTTGCAAAATTTCCATTCAACCAAGAAAGAAGCAACCAAAGTGAAGTAACAAGCAAGGTAATCATCTCCCTTGATCTTGAGCTTTGTTCTAGCAAGTTAGCTCATGGTTTTAAGGGGTTTTCATGCTATATTTCCCTTATGGTTTCTGTTGGAAGTGCTGCTCATATGTGGTTAAAATATGAGTTTTATGTTATGGATAGTTTAGACAAGCTTAAACAAGCTAGACTCAAGTGGTATAAGCTTGTGAATTCAAGTATGTTTGGATTTAGGGTTTTGTGTTCTTGCTGGTACTGTACGTGGTACTGTTGATATGATGGAATTTCATGATTTTGATGCTTCCAATGAGTTTAAAATGGAAAGTTGTGTGGGGATAAAGTAGGAGAACAAGTATTGGAAGCATTGGAATCAAAATGAGAATTTTTGGAAAACAAGAGCATGCATTTCAGTTTGGCACTGTAGCAATTGGTATGTTTTGATTTTGGAAATTCTGATTTCATATTTGGATTCTACATGAAAAATTATGTGGAAATGAACCATGAGAATTTATTTTGGAAAGGTGGAAGTAGGAAACATAAATTAGAGAAAGAAAGGGAGCTAGTGAAAACCTAGTCTTGGATTTGATTTCAAGTTGAGTTGTAACTTGATATTATGTTGTAATGGCTAGGTTTTGACATTTGTGAAGGAGGGAAAGCACTTCAAGAAGGTATTGATCAAGATAGCTAAGAGGTAGCAAGGATACCTAACTATAACTCATGTTTGTTTAATTGTTTTGCTTGCTTGTTGATTATGGTGTTTGGTTGAGCTTGAGCTTATGTCATCATGTTATGATGAAGTATGAATGATTGCAACTCCTTGCAAGTTATGTCATGACAATATGCATGTTAGAGTTTGCTTATGTTCCATTATGAAGTAGCTCCCATCACATGATAGCATGTTAAGCATACAATTATTCATGCATGATATTATAGTTTGTGTAACTTGCTATTGGGATTTCCATGAAATCTCATTCCTTCCACATGCATAACTATGTTTTAGGTGCTGGATCCTCTCAAGGGAAGAGATTAAATGTTAATGATTAAGTTTGTATAATAAGTTATATGACTCACATGACACTATGGGATGATATGCTAGCATGCAAGGTGCATGTTTCTGTAACTCTGTTATGAGGCTGTGGTGATTTGACGATGATTTTGATATGTAAACCAATGAGTTTTAGTATGAAGTTTGGTGTGAAGTTATATAAGATACATATCTTTAAATGGACACCAAGAACACCTTAATTGGAAAAATATCCGAATTGTTATGATTTTCCAAAGTTGCAAGTAAGATCTGGAATTGAGATAAAACGAGTGCTGAGAGACAGTGACGTTCACGCAATGATTTCATATATCAAATCAATGAATTTTTCCATGAAATTTGGTGATCTGAAAGAGGACGTCTAGAGCTTTAATTACATATGTAACACAGTTCATTTGGATAAGTAACCAAAGAGAAATGAATTTTTGAAGTTAAGCCAAGAAACTGGAACCTCCAGATTTTTACCAAATGAACAGTTATTTTTAACCAATAAACTGATTTCATTTGGACCAGAGAACCTCAGTTTCATATTTTTCCCTCAAATATTTGTGAAAGAGATTTCATTAGAAATTGGAACCATATTATTTTGATTTTTCTACAATTAATTATGAATTTTCAAAGTAGGGTACATGTTCTCGAATTACCAAATGAACAGTAACAATGAACAGTACCCAAGAGCAAATCTTTGCAAATAGATGTTTTCAAAGCAAATGATCATGTAATTGGTTCTAATCACTTCTAATGGAGTAAAATTGAGGTTAAAAGTAAGGATGTGACATTATGCTTGATTGTACTATGGCTATATTGAATTGTGTTGCATAGGTGTATATGATTGAAGCTTTGTTTCTATGATTGCTTTGCCTTGTATTTCATATGTTACATGGAAGCATGCACATTACATAATGTTAATACTTTTGATAATGAATGGATGATAATGTGATGTTAAGATTTGAATTGTGTGCTCAAAAGAGGGCAGCCACACATGAAAGAGACGTAAGAAGCAAAAGATAAAGATAAGGTAAGGAAAGTCAAGTATGTGAGGTAGGAAATTATCCTAAACTTGTATGTATTGGATGATATGCTTCGTTGTACTATAGCTATATTGAATTGTATTGGATAGGTGTATATGATTGAAGCTTTGTTTCTATGATTGCTTTGCCTTGTATTTCTTATGTTACATGGAAGCATGCACATTACATAATGTTAACACTTTTGATAATGAATGGATGATAATGTGATGCTAGAATTTGAATTGTGTGCTCAAAAGAGGGCAGCCACACATGAAAGAGAAGAAAGAAGCAAAAGGTAAAGATAAAGTAAAGAAAGTCAAGTATGTGAGGGAGTAAATTATCCGAAACTTGTATGTATTGGATGTTATGCTTGGTTGTACTATGGATATATTGAATTGTGTTGCATAGGTGTATATGATTGAAGCTTTGTTTCTATGATTGCTTTGCATTGTATTTCATATGCTACATGGAAGCATGCATATTACATAATGTTAACACTTTTGATAATGAATGGATGATAATGTGATGTTAGGATTTGAATTGTGTACTCAAAAGAGTGCAGCCACACATGAAAGAGAAGAAAGAAGCAAAAGTTAAAGATAAAGTAAGGAAAGCCATGTATGTGAGTGAGTAAATTATCCTAAACTTGTATGTATTGGATGTTATGCTTGGTTGTACTATGGATATTTTGAATTGTGTTGCATAGGTGTACATGATTGAAGCTTTGTTTCTATTATTGCTTTGGCTTGTATTTCATATGTTACATGGAATCATGTGCATTACATCATGTTAACACTTTTGATAATGAATGGATGATAATGTGATGTTAGGATTTGAATTCTGTGCTCAAAATAGGGCAGCCACACAAGAAAGAGAAGAAAGAAGCATAAGGTAAAGATAAAGTAAAGAAAGTCAAGTATGTGAGGGAGTAAATTATCCTCAACTTGTATGTTTTGGATGTTATGCTTAGTTGTACTATGGATATATTGAATTGTGTTGCATAGGTGTATATGATTGAAGATTTGTTTCTATGATTGCTTTGCCTTGTATTTCATATGTTACATGGAAGCATTCACATTACATAATGTTAACACTTTTGATAATGAATGGATGATAATGTGATGTTAGGATTTGAATTGTGTGCTCAAAAGAGGGCAGCCACACATGATAGAGAAGAAAGAACCAGAAGGTAAAGATAAAGAAAGGAAAGTCAAGTATCTTAGGTTGTAAATTATCCTAAACTTGTATGTGAGGGAGTAAATTATCCTCAACTTGTATGTTTTGGATGTTATGCTTGGTTGTACTATGGATATATTGAATTGTGTTGCATAGGTGTATATGATTGAAGTTTTGTTTCTATGATTGCTTTGCCTTGTATTTCATATGTTACATGGAAGCATGCACATTACATAATGTTAACACTTCTGATAATGAATGGTTAATAATGTGATGTTAGGATTGGAATTGTGTGCTCAAAAGAGGGCAGCCACGCATGAAAGAGAAGAAAGAAGCAAAAGGTAAAGATAAAGTAAGGAAAGTCAAGTATGTGAGGGAGTAAATTATCAGAAACTTGTATGTGTTGGATGTTATGCTTGGTTGTACTATGGATATATTGAATTGTGTTGTATAGTTGTATATGATTGAAGCTTTGTTTCTATGGTTGCTTTGCCTTGTATTTCATATGTTACATGGAAGCATGCACATTACATAATGTTAACACTTTTGATAATGAATGGATGATAATGTGATGTTAGGATTTGAATTGTGTGCTCAAAAGAGGACAGCCACACATGAAAAGGAAGTAAGAAGTAGAAGGTAAAGATAAAGAATGGAAAGTCAAGTATGTTAGGTTGTAAATTATCCTAAACTTGTATGTATTAGTTGATATGCTTGGTTGTACTATGGATATATTGAATTGTGTTGCATAGGTTTATATGATTGAAGCTTTGTTTCTATGATTGTTTTGCCTTGTATTTCATATGTTACATGGAAGTATGCACATTACATAATGTTAACACTTTTAATAATGAATGGATGATAATGTGATGTTAGGATTTGAATTGTGTGCTCAAAAGAGGGCAGCCACGCAAGAAAGAGGAGAAAGAAGCAAAAGTTAAAGATAAAGTAAAGATGGTCAAGTAAGTGAGGGGGTAAATTATCCTAAACTTCTATGTATTGGATGTTATGCTTGGTTGTACTATGGATATATTGAATTGTGTTGCATAGGTTTATATGAATGAAGCTTTGTTTCTATGATTGCTTTGCCTTGTATTTCATATGTTACATGGAAGCATGCACATTACATTTTTGATAATTAATGGATGATATTATTGTGTTAGGATTTGAATTGTGTGCTCAAAATAGGGTAGCCACACATGAAAGAGAAGTAAGAAGCAAAAGGAAAACATAAAGTAAAGAAAGTCATGTATGTGAGGGAGTAAATTATCCTAAACTTGTATGGATTGGATGTTATACTTGGTTGTACTATGTCTATATTGAATTATGTTGCATAGGTGTATATGATTAAAGCTTTCTTTCTATGCTTGCTTTGCCTTGTATTTCATATGTTACATGGAAGCATGCATATTACATATTGTTAACACTTTTTGTAACGAATGGATAATAATGTGATGTTAGGATTTGCATTGTGTGCTCAAAAGAGGGCAGCCACACATGAAAGAGAAGACAGAAGCAAAAGGTAAAGATAAAGTAAAGAAAGTCAAGTATGTGAGGGAGTAAATTATCCTAAACTTGTATGTATTGGTTGATATGCTTGGTTGTACTATGGATATATTGAATTGTGTTGCATAGGTTTATATGATTGAAGCTTTGTTTCTATGATTGTTTTGCCTTGTATTTCATATGTTACATGGAAGCATGCATATTACATAATGTTAACACTTTTAATAATGAGTGGATGATAATATGATGTTAGGATTTGAATTGTGTGCTCAAAAGAGGGCAGCCACGCAAGAAAGAGGAGAAAGAAGCAAAAGTTAAAGATAAAGTAAAGATGGTCAAGTAAGTGAGGGGGTAAATTATCCTAAACTTCTATGTATTGGATGTTATGCTTGGTTGTACTATGGATATATTGAATTGTGTTGCATAGGTTTATATGATTGAAGCTTTGTTTCTATGATTGCTTTGCCTTGTATTTCATATGTTACATGGAAGCATGCACATTACATTTTTGATAATTAATGGATGATAATATTGTGTTAGGATTTGAATTGTGTGCTCAAAATAGGTTAGCCACACATGAAAGAGAAGTAAGAAGCAAAAGGAAAACATAAAGTAAAGAAAGTCATGTATGTGAGGGAGTAAATTATCCTAAACTTGTATGGATTGGATGTTATACTTGGTTGTACTATGTCTATATTGAATTGTGTTGCATAGGTGTATATGATTAAAGCTTTCTTTCTATGCTTGCTTTGCCTTGTATTTCATATGTTACATGGAAGCATGCATATTACATATTGTTAACACTTTTTGTAATGAACGGATAATAATGTGATGTTAGGATTTGCATTGTGTGCTCAAAAGAGGGCAGCCACACATGAAAGAGAAGACAGAAGCAAAAGGTAAAGATAAAGTAAAGAAAGTCAAGTTTGTGAGGGAGTAAATTATCCTAAACTTGTATGTATTGGGTGTTATACTTGGTTATAATATGTCTATATTGAATTGTGTTGCATAGGTGTATATGATTGAAGCTTTGTTTATATGATTGATGTGCCTTGTATTTCATATGTTACATGGAAGCATGCACATTATGTCATATCCCAATTTTTAGGCCTAGAAGCCCAGAATATAGCCTGAAAAAGGGATGCTACTAGACCCTATTGAGCAGAGGTCTCAATAAATAGAGAAAATTATGCTGATAAGTTTGATGGAACACAGAGTTTTGATATTTGGTCCCGAAAGATTTATATTAATTTTTGAAGAGAAAGAAAATTAATACAGTATTCTCTAGACCTCAGAATCAGATGAATTATAGCAATAAATTCCTATAATTAATATAAGAATTTCTAAAATTGACAGAGCTCAAAAAGGAGTTCTATAGAATTTACTACAGAATTTACAGTAGATTAAAAGACCCGATAAATAGGTTTCGGGGGAATTTCTTGGAAATTGAGCCCATGAAGATAGTGGATCATACAGAGGGTCCATAATGGCACCTTGTAGGCCCAATGATATTTTCAGATAAATATGTGGGCCAGGGCTAATAAAGATCGAGAAAAATGAAGAATTACAAAAATGCCACTGAAGGTATGCCACTGTGTTGTGTCATTAAGTTAGAGTCAGACGAAGGGCATTATGAGCATTTGACTAAGGTTAGATAGTTAAGAAAGGGTATCTGGATAGTTGACCAGGGTCAAGAGATACTCTGGTAAGGTATGAAAAGACAATAGTGCCCCTAGAAGTACTAAAGAGATAGTAAGGGCATTTTGGTAATTTACTAAGGATGTTCCTTAGGAATTGAGCCACCAGAGTGCTTGGGCTTGGTTAGAAACCCAAGATGATATTTAAAGGCCCAAAAACGTAGACCAAGAGAATTTGTGGGCCCAAGAGGCATTAAAATAATGTTTTAGTACTTTTTCAATAAAGTAAAGTGACCCGGTCCAAGATAGAACTGGGTAAAGTGATCTGGAATCATGAGAGGACATAAATGGGGCCCACAATGTGCCACATGGCATGATTATAGTAAAAGAGGAAAAGCAAAGGACACATGGCATGATTAGAGAAAAAGGAGAAAAAGCAAGAGGACACGTGGCACGATCTCGGCCGTCCATTCAGGGAAAAGACTCTGGAACTCTCTGGAAAGGCTGAGTCATCTGGTGAGGTGTCCCAAGGGCCCCACATTTCGCAACATATACCCCTTAGGTGTCCCTTGAGGTGTCCTAGATGATGTCATGAGTGGTGAGTCATCAAGGAGGGTGATGTCATCGTGATGATGCAGGCAAAGCTTCTTGAGGAAGCAAGCAATCTGGGCCATTCATCATGAATCAATCTGGACCATTCATTCCACCTCCTCTCACCTATAAATAGGCCACTCCCCTCCCATTCCAAGGCACACCACGGCCTAGCAAGGAAAAGGAAGAGAAAGAAGAGAGGTAGAGAGAAAGAGAGGAAGAAAGAAAGAAAGGAAAGAAAGGAAGGAGTTCTGGTGGAGTCAGGAGCAGTCTGAGGAGCCGAGGGACTGGGCAAAGTTTAGGAATGAGGTAAGAAATTTATCTAGTCCCTGCTCTAATAAAGTAGAGGATTGCTCTTAGTAGTTAGAATAGAGAAATATCTCTATTAATAAAGTTAGCTATAGATAGAAAGAAAGCCAGGGGAATGTCAGAGTAAGAATATTACCCCTAGCTATGCATGAATTAAATAGAGCTATACTAATAGAGTAATAATGAAGATATTATTATGCTATGTATAGGTTCTGACCTATGGAAAGAATAAACCTTAGAGCAAAGGCAAAGAGCTAGAAGAAAAGCTACATGTCAGGTAGTGAACTAATCCTAAACTTGTATGCATTGAATGTTATGCTTGATGTGCTATGGCTTTGTTGAATTGTGTTGAACATGTGCTTATGTATGAAGCTCTGTTCCTATGATTACTTTGGCCAATTGTATTTCATATGTGACATGGAAGCATGCACATTATGCAATGCTAACACTTTCACAAGCAAGCACAGGTATTCACATTAATGCATGCATTGTTTAGTGCTGTTTGCTACTGAGATTTCCCAGAAATCTCACCCCTTCCATATCAATCCAATTACAGCAGGTCTTCTCAAGATGGAGGAGATAAAGATGCATGAAGAAATGTTAATTTCTTAGCATGATTGATATGTGATTCATGTATGTATAATTTCTGGAAATTGTCACTATGAATAGTAACTCCTAATGGAGGCAGTGACATTTGAGCTGTAATTATAAATAGTAAATGATTGAATAAATATATGATATTTTTCCAGTAAATAGTACACATGCCAAACTTCGATTTGATATATAGAACGTCTTATTTGGATGTCTACAAATAAAGATATGATTGATCAAAGTTAGGACCAGATTGCTGGAATCAGGGATAGGATGCTGGAGGAACAATAAATTTCAGACGTTGACCAACGTTGACCTGGTCAATGTATGGTCAAAGAGTCATTTTTCCCTGAAATATAATTATGTTAGCTTCGTGTAGCAATTTGAACCACTCCATTTTGATGTTTATAGAATTAGTTATGATTTTTCGAAGTCAGGTCACTCCTCTAGAATTCGCACAGTGAACAGTACTCGCTAAGAGGAAAATTCCAGATTGAGTAAATTGAGTTCAACAGCCTTGGAAGTGGTTCCAGATGCTACTGTTTGGTCCCTAAAATGTATGAAAAGGAGGATGTTGCACATTACATAATGTTAACACTTTTGATAATGAATGGATGGTAATGTGATGTTAGGATTTCAATTGTGTGCTCAAAAGAGGGCAGCCACACATGAGAGAGAAGAAAGAAGCAAAAGTTAAAGATAAAGTAAAGAAAGTCAAGTATGTGAGGGAGTAAATTATCCTAAACTTGTATGTATTGGATGTTATGCTTGGTTGTACTATGGATATAATGAATTGTGTTGCATAGGTGTCTATGATTGAAGCTTTATTTCTATGATTCCTTTGCCTTGTATTTCATATGTTACATGGAAGCAGGCACATTACATAATGTTAACACTTTTGATAATGAATGGATGATAATGTGATGTTAGGATTTGAATTGTGTGCTCAAAATAGGGCAAGCACACATGAAAGAGAAGTAAGAAGCAAAAGGTAAAGATAAAGTAAGGAAAGTCAAGTATGTGAGGTTGTAAATTATCCTAAAATTGTATATATTGGATGTTATGCTTGGTTGTACTATGGATATATTGAATTGTGTTGCATCAGTCTATATGATTGAAGCTTTGTTTCTATTATTGCTTTGCCTTGTCTTTCATATGTTACATGGAAGCATGCACATTACATATTGTTAACACTTTTAATAATGAATGGATGATAATGTGATGTTAGGTTTTGAATTGTGTGGTCAAAATAGGGCAGCCACACATGAAAGAGAATTAAGAAGCGAAAGGTAAAGATAAAGTAAGGAAAGTCAAGTATGTGAGGGAGTAAATTATCCTAGACTTGTATGTATTGGATGTTATGCTTGGTTGTACTATGGATATATTCAATTGTGTTGCATAGGTGTATATGATTGAAGCTTTGTTTCTATGATTCCTTTGCCTTGTATTTCATATGTTAGAAGGAAGCAGGCACATTACATAACGTTAACAATTTTTATAATGAATGGATGATAATGTGATGTTCGGATTTGAATTGTGTGCCCAAAATAGGGTAGCCACACATTAAAGAGAAGTAAGAAGCAAAAGGTAAAGATAAAGTAAGGAAAGTCAAGCATGTGAGGTTGTAAATTATCCTAAACTTGTATGTATTGGATGTTATGCTTGGTTGTACTATGGATATAATGAATTGTGTTGCATAGGTATATATGATTGAAGCTTTGTTTCTATGATTGCTTTGCCTTGTTTTTCATATGTTACATGGAAGCATGCACATTACATATTGTTAACAATTTTGATAATGAATGGATGATAATGTGATGATAGGATTTGAATTGTGTATTCAAAAGAGGGCAGCCACACATGAAAGAAAAGTAAGAAGCAAAAGGTAAAGATAAAGTAAATAAAGTCAAGTATGTGAGGGAGTAAATTATCCTAAACTTGAATGTATAGGATGTTATGCTTGGTTGTACTATGGCTATATTGAATTGTGTTGTATAGGTGTACTGGGGTTGCCCTATTTTACATAATGTTAACACTTATCATAATGAATGGACGATAATGTGATATTAGGATTTGAATTGTGTGCGCAAAATAGGGCAGCCACACATGAAAGAGACGTAACAAGCAAAAGGTAAAGATAAAGTAAGGAAGGTCATGTATGTGAGGGAGTAAATTATCCTAAACTTGTATATATTGGATGTTATGCTTGGTTGTACTATGGCTATATTGAATTGTGTGGCATAGGTGTATATGATTGAAGCTTTATTTTTATGATTGCTTTGCCTTGTATTTCATATGTTACATGGAAGCATGCACATTACATAATATTAACACTTTTGATAATGAATGGATGATAATGTGATGTTAGGATTCGAATTGTGTGCTCAAAAGAGGGCAGCCAAGCATGAAAGAGGAGAAAGAAGTAAAAGGTAAAGATAAAGTAAAGAAAGTCAAGTATGTGAGGGAGTAAATTATCCGAAGCTAGTATGTATTTGATGTTATGCTTGGTTGTACCATGGATATATTGAATTGTGTTGCATAGGTGTATATGATTGAAGCTTTATTTCTATGATTGTTTTGCCTTGTGTTTCATATGTTCCATAGAAGCATGCACATTACATAATGTTAACAATTTTGATAATGAATGGATGATAATGTGATGTTAGGATTTGAATTGTGTGCTCAAAATAGGGCAAGCACACATGAAAGAGAAGTAAGAAGCAAAAGGTAAAGATAAAGTAAGGAAAGTCAAGTATGTGAGGTTGTAAATTATCCTAAAATTGTATATATTGGATGTTATGCTTGGTTGTACTATGGATATATTGAATTGTGTTGCATCAGTCTATATGATTGAAGCTTTGTTTCTATTATTGCTTTGCCTTGTCTTTCATATGTTACATGGAAGCATGCACATTACATATTGTTAACACTTTTGATAATGAATGGATGATAATGTGATGTTAGGTTTTGAATTGTGTGGTCAAAATAGGGCAGCCACACATGAAAGAGAATTAAGAAGCGAAAGGTAAAGATAAAGTAAGGAAAGTCAAGTATGTGAGGGAGTAAATTATCCTAGACTTGTATGTATTGGATGTTATGCTTGGTTGTACTATGGATATATTCAATTGTGTTGCATAGGTGTATATGATTGAAGCTTTGTTTCTATGATTCCTTTGCCTTGTATTTCATATGTTAGAAGGAAGCAGGCACATTACATAACGTTAACAATTTTTATAATGAATGGATGATAATGTGATGTTCGGATTTGAATTGTGTGCCCAAAATAGGGTAGCCACACATTAAAGAGAAGTAAGAAGCAAAAGGTAAAGATAAAGTAAGGAAAGTCAAGCATGTGAGGTTGTAAATTATCCTAAACTTGTATGTATTGGATGTTATGCTTGGTTGTACTATGGATATAATGAATTGTGTTGCATAGGTATATATGATTGAAGCTTTGTTTCTATGATTGCTTTGCCTTGTTTTTCATATGTTACATGGAAGCATGCACATTACATATTGTTAACAATTTTGATAATGAATGGATGATAATGTGATGATAGGATTTGAATTGTGTATTCAAAAGAGGGCAGCCACACATGAAAGAAAAGTAAGAAGCAAAAGGTAAAGATAAAGTAAATAAAGTCAAGTATGTGAGGGAGTAAATTATCCTAAACTTGAATGTATAGGATGTTATGCTTGGTTGTACTATGGCTATATTGAATTGTGTTGTATAGGTGTACTGGGGTTGCCCTATTTTACATAATGTTAACACTTATCATAATGAATGGACGATAATGTGATATTAGGATTTGAATTGTGTGCGCAAAATAGGGCAGCCACACATGAAAGAGACGTAACAAGCAAAAGGTAAAGATAAAGTAAGGAAGGTCATGTATGTGAGGGAGTAAATTATCCTAAACTTGTATATATTGGATGTTATGCTTGGTTGTACTATGGCTATATTGAATTGTGTGGCATAGGTGTATATGATTGAAGCTTTATTTTTATGATTGCTTTGCCTTGTATTTCATATGTTACATGGAAGCATGCACATTACATAATATTAACACTTTTGATAATGAATGGATGATAATGTGATGTTAGGATTCGAATTGTGTGCTCAAAAGAGGGCAGCCAAGCATGAAAGAGGAGAAAGAAGTAAAAGGTAAAGATAAAGTAAAGAAAGTCAAGTATGTGAGGGAGTAAATTATCCGAAGCTAGTATGTATTTGATGTTATGCTTGGTTGTACCATGGATATATTGAATTGTGTTGCATAGGTGTATATGATTGAAGCTTTATTTCTATGATTGTTTTGCCTTGTGTTTCATATGTTCCATAGAAGCATGCACATTACATAATGTTAACAATTTTGATAATGAATGGATGATAATGTGATGTTAGGATGTGAATTGTGTGCTCAAAAGAGGGCAGCCACTCATGAAAGTGAAGAAAGAAGCAAAAGGTAAAGATAAAGTACGGAAAGTCAAGTATGTGAGGGAGTAAATTATCCAAAACTTGTATGTATTGCATGTTATGTTTGGTTTTACTATGGATATATTGAGTTGTGTTGCATAGGTGTGTATGGTTGAAGCTTAGTTTCTATGATTGCTTTGCCTTGTATTTCATAGGTTACATGGAAGCATGCACATTACATAATGTTAACACTTTTGATAATGAATGGATGATAATGTGATGTTAGGATTTGAATTGTGTGCTCAAAATAGGGCAGCCACACATGTAAGAGAAGTAAGAAGCAAAAGGTAAAGATAAAGTAAGGAAAGTCAAGTATGTGAGGTAGTAAATTATCCTAAACTTGTATGCATTGGATGATATGCTTGGTTATACTATGGCTATATTGAATTGTGTTGCATAGGTGTATATGATTGAAGCTTTATTTCTATGATTGCTTTGCCTTGTATTTCATATATAACATGGAAGCATGCACATTACATAATGTTAACACTTTTGATAATGAATGGGTGATAATGTGATGTTAGGACTTGAATTGTGTGCTCAAAAGAGGGCAGCCACACATGAAAGAGAAGAAAGAAGCACAAGTTAAAGATAAAGTAAAGAAAGTCAAGTATGTGAGGGAGTAAATTATCCGAAACTTGTATGTATTGGATGTTATGCTTAGTTGTACTATGGATATATTGAATTGTGTTGCATAGGTGTATATGAATGAAGCTTTGTTTCTATGATTGCTTTGCCTTGTATTTCATATATAACATAGAAGCATGCACATTACATAATGTTAACACTTTTGATAATGAATGGGTGATAATGTGATGTTAGGACTTGAATTGTGTGCTCAAAAGAGGGCAGCCACACATGAAAGCAAAGCAAGAAACAAAAGGTACAGATAAAGTAAGGAAAGTCAAGTATGTGAGGGAGTAAATTATCCGAAACTTGTATGTATTGGATGTTATGCTTGGTTGTACTATGGATATATTGAATTGTATTGCATATGCGTATATGATTGAAGCTTTGTTTCTACGATTGCTTTGCTTTGTATTTCATATGTTACATGGAAGCATGCATATTACATATTGTTAACACTTTTGATAATGAATCGATGGTAATGTGATGTTCAGATTTGAATTGTGTGCTCAAAACAGGGCAGCCACACATGAAAGCGAAGTAAGAAACAAAAGGTAAAGATAAAGTAAGGAAAGTCAAGTATGTGAGGGAGTAAATTATCCGAAACTTGTATGTCTTAGATGTTATGCTTGGTTGTACTATGGATATATTGAATTGTGTTGCATAGGTGTATATGATTGAAACTTTGTTTCTATGATTGCTTTGCCTTGTATTTCATATGTTACATAGAAGCATGCATATTACATAATGTTAACACTTTTGATAGTGAATGGATGATAATGTGATGTTAGGATTTGAATTGTGTACTCAAAAGAGGGGAGCCACACTTGAAAAAGAAGTAAGAAGCAAAAGGTAAATATAAAGTAAGGAAAGTCAAGTATGTGAGGTAGTAAATTATCCTAAACTTGAATGTATTGGATGTCATGCTTGGTTGTACTATGGCTATATTGAATTGTGTTGCATATGAGTATATGATTGAGCTTTGTTTCTACGATTGCTTTGCCTTGTATTTCATATGTTACATGGAAGCATGCATATTACATATTGTTAACACTTTTAATAATGAATCGATGATAATGTGATGTTCGGATTTGAATTGTGTGCTCAAAAGAGGGCAACCACGCATGAAAGAGGAGAAAGAAGCAAAAGGTAAAGATAAAGTAAGGAAAGTTAAGTATGTGAGGGAGTAAATTATCCGAAACTTGTATGTATTGGATGTTATGCTTGGTTGTACTGTGGATATATTGAATTGTGTTGCATAGGTGTATTTGATTAAAGCTTTGTTTCTATGATTGTTGTGCCTTGTATTTCATATGTTACATGGAAGCATGCACATTACATATTGTTAACACTTTCGATAATGAATGGATGATAATTTGATATTAGGATTTGAATTGTGTGCTCAAAAGAGGGCAACCACACATGAAAGAGAAGAAAGAAGCACAAGTTAACGATAAAGTAAAGAAAGTCAAGTATGTGAGGGAGTAAATTATCCGAAACTTGTATGTATTGGATGTTATGCTTGGTTGTACTATGGATATATTAAATTGTGTTGCATAGGTGTATTTCATTAAAGCTTTGTTTCTATGATTGTTGTGCCTTGTATTTCATATGTTACATGGAAGCATGCACATTACATATTGTTAACACTTTTGATAATGAATGGATGATAATGTGATGTTAGGATTTCAATTGTGTGCTTAAAACAGGGCAGCCACATATGAAAGCGAAGTAAGAAACAAAAGGTAAAGATAAAGTAAGGAAAGTCAAGTATGTGAGGGAGTAAATTATCCGAAACTTGTATGTCTTAGATGTTATGCTTGGTTGTACTATGGATATATTGAATTGTGTTGCATAGGTGTATATGATTGAAACTTTGTTTCTATGATTGCTTTGCCTTGTATTTCATATGTTACATAGAAGCATGCATATTACATAATGTTAACACTTTTGATAGTGAATGGATGATAATGTGATGTTAGGATTTGAATTGTGTACTCAAAAGAGGGGAGCCGCACTTGAAAAAGAAGTAAGAAGCAAAAGGTAAATATAAAGTAAGGAAAGTCAAGTATGTGAGGTCGTAAATTATCCTAAACTTGCATGTATTGGATGTCATGCTTGGTTGTACTATGGCTATATTGAATTGTGTTGCATATGCGTATATGATTGAAGCTTTGTTTCTACGATTGCTTTGCCTTGTATTTCATATGTTACATGGAAGCATGCATATTACATATTGTTAACACTTTTAATAATGAATCGATGATAATGTGATGTTCGGATTTGAATTGTGTGCTCAAAAGAGGGCAACCACGCATGAAAGAGGAGAAAGAAGCAAAAGGTAAAGATAAAGTAAGGAAAGTTAAGTATGTGAGGGAGTAAATTATCCAAAACTTGTATGTATTGGATGTTATGCTTGGTTATACTGTGGATATATTGAATTGTGTTGCATAGGTGTGTTTGATTAAAGCTTTGTTTCTATGATTGTTGTGCCTTGTATTTCATATGTTACATGGAAGCATGCACATTACATAATGTTAACACTTTTGATAATGAATGGATGATAATGTGATGTTAGGATTTGAATTGTGAGCTCAAAAGAGGGCAGCCACACATGAAAGAGAAGAAAGAAGCACAAGTTAAAGATAAAGTAAAGAAAGTTAAGTATGTGAGGGAGTAAATTATCCGAAACTTGTATGTATTGGATGTTATGCTTGGTTGTACTATGGATATATTGAATTGTGCTGCATAGGTGTATATGAATGAAGCTTTGTTTCTATGATTGCTTTGCCTTGTATTTCATATATAACATAGAAGCATGCACATTACATAATGTTAACACTTTTGATAATGAATGGATGATAATGTGATGTTAGGATTTGAATTGTGTGCTCAAAAGAGAGCAGCCACACAAGAAAGAGAAGAAAGAAGCAAAAGGTAAAGATAAATTAAGGAAAGTCAAGTATGTGAGGTAGTAAATTATCCTAAACTTGTGTGTATTGGATGTTATGCTTGGTTGTACTATGGCTATATTGAATTGTGTTGCATAGGTGTATATGATTGAAGCTTTGTTTCTATGATTGCTATGCCTTGTATTTCATATGTTACATGGAAGCATGCACATTACATTATGTTAACACTTTTGATAATGAATGGATGATACTGTGATGTTAGGATTTGAATTGTGTACTGAAAAGAGGGCAGCCACACTTGAAATAGAAGTAAGAAGCAAAAGGTAAAGATAAAGTAAGGAAAGCCAAGTATGTGAGGTAGTAAATTATCCTAAACTCTTGTGTATTGGATGTTATGCTTGGTTGTACTATGGCTATATTCAATTGTGTTACATAGGTGTCTACGATTGAAGCTTTGTTTCTATGATTTCTATGCCTTGTATTTCATATGTTACATGGAAGCATGCACATTACATAATATTAACACTTTTGAAAATGAATGGATGATAATGTGATGTTAGGATTTGAATTGTGTGCTCAAAAGAGAGCAGCCACACAAGAAAGAGAAGAAAGAAGCAAAAGGTAAAGATAAATTAAGGAAAGTCAAGTATGTGAGGTAGTAAATTATCCTAAACTTGTGTGTATTGGATGTTATGCTTGGTTGTACTATGGCTATATTGAATTGTGTTGCATAGGTGTATATGATTGAAGCTTTGTTTCTATGATTGCTATGCCTTGTATTTCATATGTTACATGGAAGCATGCACATTACATTATGTTAACACTTTTGATAATGAATGGATGATACTGTGATGTTAGGATTTGAATTGTGTACTGAAAAGAGGGCAGCCACACCTGAAATAGAAGTAAGAAGCAAAAGGTAAAGATAAAGTAAGGAAAGCCAAGTATGTGAGGTAGTAAATTATCATAAACTCTTGTGTATTGGATGTTATGCTTGGTTGTACTATGGCTATATTCAATTGTGTTACATAGGTGTCTACGATTGAAGCTTTGTTTCTATGATTTCTATGCCTTGTATTTCATATGTTACATGGAAGCATGCACATTACATAATATTAACACTTTTGAAAATGAATGGATGATAATGTGATGTTCGGATTTAAATTGTGTGCTCAAAAGAGGGCAGCCACGCATGAAAGAGAAGAAAGAAGCAAAAGGCAAAGATAAAGTAAGTAAAGTTCAGTATGTGAGATAGTAAATTATCCTAAACTTGTGTGTATTGCATATTATGCTTGGTTGTACTATGGCTATATTGAATTGTGTTGCATAGGTGTTTATGATTTAAGCTATGTTTCTATGATTGCTTTGCCTTGTATTTCATATGTTACATGGAAGCATGCACATTACATAATGTTAACACTTTTGGTAATGAATGGATGATACTGTGATGTTAGTATTTGAATTGTGTGCCCAAAAGAGGGCAGCCAAACATGAAAGAGAAGTAAGAAGCAAAAGGTATAGATATAGTAAGGAAAGTCAAGTATGTGAGGGAGTAAATTGTCCTAAACTTGTATGTATTGGATGTTATGCTTGGTTGTACTATGGCTATATTGAATTGTGTTGCATAGGTGTATATGATTGAAGCTTTGTTTCTATAATTGCTTTGCCTTACATTTCATATGTTACATGGAAGCATGAACAATACGTAATGTTAACACTTTTGATAATGAATGGATGATAATGTGATGTTAGGATTTGAATTGTGTGCTCAAAATAGGGCAGCCACACCTGAAAAAGAAGTAAGAAGCAAAAGGTAAAGATAAAGTATGCAAAGTCAAGTGTGTGAGGTTGTAAATTATCCTAAACTTGTATGTTTTGGATGTTATGCTTGGTTGTGCTATGGATATATTGAATTGTGTTGCATAGCTGCATATGATTAAAGCTTTGTTTCTATGATTGCTTTGCCTTGTATTTCATATGTTAGATGGAAGCATGCACATTACATATTTTAACACTTTTGATAATGAATGGATGATAATGTGATGTTAGGATTTGAATGGTGTGCTCGAAAGAGGGCAGCCACACATGAAAGAGAAGTAAGAAGCAAAAGGTAAAGATAAAGTAAGGAAAGTCATGTATGTGAGGGAGTAAATTATCTTAAACTTGTTTGTATTGGATGTTATGCTTGGTTGTACTTTGGCTATATTGAATTGTGTTGCATAGGTGTATATGATTGAAGCTTTGTTTCTATTGTTGCCTTGCCTTGTATTTCATATGTTACATGGAAGCATGCATATTACATATTATTAACACTTTTGATAATGAATGGATGATAATGTGATGTTAGGATTTCAATTGTGTGCTCAAAAGAGGGCAGCCAGACATGAAAGAGAAGTAAGAAGCAAAAGGTAAAGATAAAGTATGGAAAGTCATGTGTGTGAGGTAGTAAATTATCCTAAACTTGTATGTATTGGATGTTGTGCTTGGTTCTACTATGGCTATATTGAATTGTGCTGTATAGGTGTATATGATTGAAGCTTTGTTTCTATGTTTGCTTTACCTTGTATTTCATATGTTACATGGAAGCATGCACATTACATAATGTTAACACTTTTGATAAAGAATGGATTATAATGTGATGTTAGGATTTGAATTGTGTGCTCAAAATAGGGCAGCCACACATGAAAGAGACGTAAGAAACAAGAGGTAAAGATAAAGTCAGGAAAGTCATGTATGTGAGGGAGTAAATTATCCGAAACTTGTATATATTGGATGTTATACTTGGTTGTACTATGTCTATATTGAATTGTGTTGCATAGGTGTATATGATTGAAGCTTTGTTTCTATGATTGCTTTGCCTTGTATTTCATATGTTACATGGAAGCATGCAAATTACATATTGTTAACACTTTTGATAATGAATGGATGATAATGTGATGTTAGGATTTGAATTGTGTGCTCAAAAGAGTGCAGCCACACATGAAAGAGAAGCAAGAAGCAAAAGGTAAAGATAAAGTAAGGAAAGCCATGTATGTGAGGGAGTAAATTATCCTAAGCTTATATGTATTGGATGTTATGCTTGGTTGTACTATGGCTATATTGAATTGTGTTGCATAGGTGTATATGATTGAAGCTTTGTTTCTATGATTGCTTTGCCTTGTATTTCATATGTTATATAGAAGCATGCATATTACATAATGGTAACACTTTTGATAATGAATAGATGATAATGTGATGTTAGGATTTGAATTGTCTGCTCAAACGAGGGCAACCACACATGAAAGAGAAATAAGAAGCAAAAGGTAAAGATAAAGTAAGGAAAGTCAAGTATGTGAGGTTGCAAGTTATCCTAAACTTGTATGTATTGGATGTTATGCTTGCTTGTACTATGGATATATTGAATTGTGTTGCATAGGTGTATATGATTGAAGCTTTGTTTCTATGATTGCTTTGTCTTGTATTTCATATGTTACATGGAAGCATGCATATTGCTTAATGTTAACACTTTTGATAATGAATGGATGATAATGTGATGTTAGGATTTGAATTTTGTGCCCAAAATAGGGCAGCCACATATGAAAGAGAAGTCAGAAGCAAAAGGTAAAGATAAAGTAAGGAAAGTCAAGTATGTGAGGTAGTAAATTATCTTAAACTTGTATGTATTGGATGTTATGCTTGGTTGTACTATGGATATATTGAATTGTGTTGCCTAGGTGTATATGATTGAAGCTTTATTTTTATGATTGCTTTGCCTTGTATTTCATATGTTACATGGAAGCTTGCACATTACATAATGTTAACACTTTTGATAATGAATGTATGATAATGTGATGTTAGGATTTGAATTGTGTGCGCAAGATAGGGTAGCCACACATGAAAGAGACGTAAGAAGCAAAACGTAAAGATACAATAAGGAAGGTCTTGTATGTGAGGGAGTAAATTATCCTAAGCTTGTATACATTGGATGTTATGCTTGGTTGTACTATGGCTATATTGAATTGTGTTGCCTAGGTGTATATGATTAAAGCTTTGTTTCTATGATTGCTTTGCCTTGTATTTCATATGTTACATGGAAACATGCACATTACATAATGCTAACACTTTTGATAATGAATGGATCATAATGTGATGTTAGGATTTGAATTGTGTGCTCAAAAGAGGGCAGCCACACATGAAAGAGAAGAAGAAGCAAAAGGTAAATATAAAGTAAAGAAAATTAAGTATGTGAGGGAGTAAATTAACCTAAACTTGTATATATTGGATGTTATACTTGGTTGTACTATGGCTATATTGAATTGTGTTGCATAGGTGTATATGATTGAAGCTTTGTTTCTTTGATTGCTTTGCCTTGTATTTCATATGTTACATGGAAGCATGCAAATTACATATTGTTAACACTTTTGATAATGAATGGATGATAATGTGATGTTCGGATTTGAATTGTGTGCTCAAAAGAGTGCAGCCACACATGAAAGAGAAGCAAGAAGCAAAAGGTAAAGATAAAGTAAGGAAAGTCATGTATGTGGGGGAGTAAATTATCCTAAACTTGTATGTGTTGGATGTTATGCTCGGTTGTACTATGGATATATTGAATTGTGATGCATAGGTGTATATGATTGAAGCTTTGTTTCTATGATTGCTTTGCCTTGTATTTCACATGTTACATGGAAGCATGCACATTACATAATGTTAACACTTTTGATAATGAATGGATTATAATATGATGTTAGGATTTAAATTGTGTGCTCAAAAGAGTGCAGCCACACATGAAAGAGAAGCAAGAAGCAAAAGGTAAAGATAAAGTAAGGAAAGCCATGTATGTAAGGGAGTAAATTATCCTAAACTTGTATGTATTGGATGTTATGCTTGGTTGTACTATGGCTATATTGAATTGTGTTGCATAGGTGTATATGATTGAAGCATTGTTTCTATGATTGCTTTGCCTTGTATTTCATATGTTACATGGAAGCATGCAAATTACATATTGTTAACACTTTTGATAATGAATGGATGATAATGTGATGTTAGGATTTGAATTGTGTGCTCAAAAGAGTGCAGCCACACATGAAAGAGAAGCAAGAAGCAAAAGGTAAAGATAAAGTAAGGAAAGTCATGTATGTGGGGGAGTAAATTATCCTAAACTTGTATGTGTTGGATGTTATGCTCGATTGTACTATGGATATATTGAATTGTGATGCATAGGTGTATATGATTGAAGCTTTGTTTCTATGATTGCTTTGCCTTGTATTTCATATGTTACATGGAAGCATGCACATTACATAATGTCAATACTTTTGATAATGAGTGGATGATAATGTGATGTTAGGATTTGAATTGTGTGCTCAAACGACGGCAGCCACACATGAAAGAGACGTAAGAAGCAAAATGTAAAGATACAGCAAGGAAGGTCATATATGTGAGGGAGTAAATTATCCTAAACTTGTATATATTGGATGTTATACTTGGTTGTACTATAGCTATATTGAATTGTGTTGCATAGGTGTATATGATTGAAGCTTTGTTTCTATGATTGCTTTGCCTTGTATTTCATATGTTACATGGAAGCATGCAAATTACATATTGTTAACACTTTTGATAATGAATGGATGATAATGTGATGTTAGGATTTGAATTGTGTGCTCAAAAGAGTGCAGCCACACATGAAAGAGAAACAAGAAGCAAATGGTAAAGATAAAGTAAGGAAAGTCATGTATGTGAGGGAGTAAATTATCCTAAACTTGTATGTGTTGGATGTTATGCTTGGTTGTACTATGGCCATATTGAATTGTGTTGCATAGGTGCATATGATTGAAGCTTTGTTTCTATGATTGCTTTGCCTTGTATTTCATATGTTACATGGAAGCATGCACATTACATATTGTTAATACTTTTGATAATGAATGGATGATAATGTGATGTTAGGATTTGAATTGTGTGCTCAAAAGAGTAAAGCCACACATGAAAGAGAAGTAAGAAGCAAAAGGTAAAGATAAAGTAAGGAAAGTCAAGTATGTGAGGTTCCAAGTTATCCTAAACTAGTATGTATTGGTTGTTATGCTTGCTTGTACTATGGATATATTGAATTGTGTTGCATAGGTGTATATGATTGAAGCTTTGTTTCTATGATTGCTTTGTCTTGTATTTCATATGTTACATGGAAGCATGCATATTGCTTCATGTTAACACTTTTGATAATGAATGGATGATAATGTGATGTTAGGATTTGAATTTTGTGCCCAAAATAGGGCAGCCACATATGAAAAAGAAGTCAGAAGAAAAAGGTAAAGATAAAGTAAGGAAAGTCAAGTATGTGAGGTAGTAAATTATCTTAAACTTGTATGTGTTGGATGTTATGCTTGGTTGTACTATGGATATATTGAATTGTGTTGCCTAGGTGTATATGATTGAAGCTTTATTTTTATGATTGCTTTGCCTTGTATTTCATATGTTACATGGAAGCATGCACATTACATAATGTTAACACTTTTGATAATGAATGGATGATAATGTGATGTTAGGATTTGAATTGTGTGCGCAAAATAGGGCAGCCACACATGAAAGAGACGTAAGAAGCAAAACGTAAAGATACAGTAAGGAAGGTCTTGTATGTGAGGGAGTAAATTATCCTAAACTTGTATATATTGGATGTTATGCTTGGTTGTACTATGGCTATATTGAATTGTGTTGCCTAGGTGTATATCATTAAAGCTTTGTTTCTATGATTGCTTTGCCTTGTATTTCATAAGTTACATGGAAGCATGCACATTACATAATGCTAACACTTTTGATAATGAATGGATGATAATGTGATGTTAGGATTTGAATTGTATGCTCAAACGAGGGCAGCCACACATGAAAGAGAAATAAGAAGCAAAAGGTAAAGATAAAGTAAGGAAAGTCAAGTATGTGAGGTAGTAAATTATCTGAAACTTGTATGTATTGGATGTAATGCTTGGTTGTACTATGGATATATTGAATTGTGTTGCCTAGGTGTATATGATTGAAGCTTTATTTTTATGATTGCTTTGCCTTGTATTTCATATGTTACATGGAAGCATGCACATTACATAATGTTAACACTTTTGATAATGAATGGATGATAATGTGATGTTAGGATTTGAATTGTGTGCTCAAACGAGGGCAGCCAGACATGAAAGAGACGTAAGAAGCAAAAGGTAAAGATAAAGTAAGGAAAGTCAAGTATGTGAGGTTATAAGTTATCCTAAACTTGTATGTATTGGATGTTATGCTTGGTTGTACTATGGCTATATTGAATTGTGTTGCATAGGTGTATATTATTGAAGCTTTGTTTCTATGATTGCTTTGCCTTGTATTTCATATGTTATATGGAAACATGCAGATTACATAATGTTAACACTTTTGATAATGAATGGATGATAATGTGATGTTAGGATTTGAATTGTGTGCTCAAACGAGGGCAGCCACACATGAAAGAGAAATAAGAAGCAAAAGGTAAAGATAAAGTAAGGAAAGTCAAGTATGTGAGGTTGCAAGTTATCCTAAACTTGTATGTATTGGATGTTATGTTTGGTTGTACTATGGATATATTGAATTGTGTTGCATAGGTGTATATGATTGAAGCTTTGTTTCTATGATTGCTTTGTCTTGTATTTCATATGTTACATGGAAGCATGCATATTGCTTAATGTTAACACTTTTGATAATGAATGGATGATAATGTGATGTTAGGATTTGAATTTTGTGCCCAAAATAGGGCAGCCACATATGTAAGAGAAGTCAGAAGCAAAAGGTAAAGATAAAGTAAGGAAAGTCAAGTATGTGAGGTAGTAAATTATCTTAAACTTGTATGTATTGGATATTATGCTTAGTTGTACTGTGGATATATTGAATTATGTTGCGTAGGTATATATGATTGAAGCTTTATTTTTATGATTGCTTTGCCTTGTATTTCATATGTTACATGGAAGCATGCACATTACATAATGTTAACACTTTTGATAATGAATGGATGATAATGTGATGTTAGGATTTGAATTGTATGCTCAAACGAGGGCAGCCACACATGAAAGAGAAATAAGAAGCAAAAGGTAAAGATAAAGTAAGGAAAGTCAAGTATGTGAGGTAGTAAATTATCTGAAACTTGTATATATTGGATGTTATGCTTGGTTGTACTATGGATATATTGAATTGTGTTGCCTAGGTGTATATGATTGAAGCTTTATTTTTATGATTGCTTTGCCTTGTATTTCATATGTTACATGGAAGCATGCACATTACATTATGTTAACACTTTTGATAATGAATGGATTATAATATGATGTTAGGATTTAAATTGTGTGCTCAAAAGAGTGCAGCCACACATGAAAGAGAAGCAAGAAGCAAAAGGTAAAGATAAAGTAAGGAAAGCCATGTATGTAAGGGAGTAAATTATCCTAAACTTGTATGTATTGGATGTTATGCTTGGTTGTACTATGGCTATATTGAATTGTGTTGCATAGGTGTATATGATTGAAGCATTGTTTCTATGATTGCTTTGCCTTGTATTTCATATGTTACATGGAAGCATGCAAATTACATATTGTTAACACTTTTGATAATGAATGGATGATAATGTGATGTTAGGATTTGAATTGTGTGCTCAAAAGAGTGCAGCCACACATGAAAGAGAAGCAAGAAGCAAAAGGTAAAGATAAAGTAAGGAAAGTCATGTATGTGGGGGAGTAAATTATCCTAAACTTGTATGTGTTGGATGTTATGCTCGATTGTACTATGGATATATTGAATTGTGATGCATAGGTGTATATGATTGAAGCTTTGTTTCTATGATTGCTTTGCCTTGTATTTCATATGTTACATGGAAGCATGCACATTACATAAAGTTAACACTTTTGATAATGAATGGATGATAATGTGATGTTAGGATTTGAATTGTGTGCGCAAAATATGGCAGCCACACATGAAAGAGACGTAAGAAGCAAAACGTAAAGATACAGTAAGGAAGGTCTTGTATGTGAGGGAGTAAATTATCCTAAACTTGTATATATTGGATGTTATGCTTGGTTGTACTATGGCTATATTGAATTGTGTTGCCTAGGTGCATATGATTAAAGCTTTGTTTCTATGATTGCTTTGCCTTGTATTTCATATGTTACATGGAAGCATGCACATTACATAATGGTAACTCTTTTGATAATGAATGGATGATAATGTGATGTTAGGATTTGAATTGTATGCTCAAACGAGGACAGCCACACATGAAAGAGAAATAAGAAGCAAAAGGTAAAGATAAAGTAAGGAAAGTCAAGTATGTGAGGTAGTAAATTATCTGAAACTTGTATGTATTGGATGTTATGCTTGGTTGTACTGTGGATATATTGAATTGTGTTGCCTAGGTATATATGATTGAAGTTTTATTTTTATGATTGCTTTGCCTTGTATTTCATATGTTACATGGAAACATGCACATTACATAATGTTAACACTTTTGATAATGAATGGATGATAATGTGATGTTAGGATTTGAATTGTGTGCTCAAACGAGGGCAGCCACACATGAAAGAGACGTAAGAAGCAAAATGTAAAGATAAAGTAAGGAAAGTCAAGTATGTGAGGTTGTAAGTTATCCTAAACTTGTATGTATTGGATGTTATGGTTGGTTGTACTATGGATATATTGAATTGTGTTGCATAGGTGTATATGATTGAAGCTTTGTTTCTATGATTGCTTTGCCTTGTATTTAATATGTTACATGGAAGCATGCACATTACTTAATGTTAACACTTTTGATAATGAATGGATGATAATGTGACGTTAGGATTTGAATTGTGTGCACAAAATAGGGCAGCCACACATGAAAGAGATGTAAGAAGCAAAAGGTAAAGATAAGGTTCAGAAAGTCAAGTATGGGAGGTTATAAGTTATCCTAAACTTGTATGTATTGGATTTTATGCTTAGTTGTACTATGGATATATGAATTGTGTTCCATAGGTGTATATGATTGTAGCTTTGTTTCTATGATTGCTTTGCCTTGTATTTAATATGTTACATGGAAGCATGCACATTACATAATGTTAACACTTTTGATAATGAATGGATGATAATGTGATGTTAGGATTTGAATTGTGTGCATAAAGTAGGGCAGCCACACATGAAAGAGACTTAAGAAGCAAAAGGTAAAGATATAGTAAGGAAGGTCATGTATGTGAGGAAGTAAATTATCCTAAACTTGTATGTATTGGATGTTATGCTTAGTTGTACTATGGATATATTGAATTGTGTTGCATAGGTGTATATGATTGAAGCTTTGTTTCTATGATTGCTTTGCCTTGTATTTCATATGTTACATGGAAGCATGCACATTACATAATGTTAACACTTTTGATAATGAATTGATGATAATGTGATGTTAGGATTTGAATTGTGTGCTCAAACGAGGGCAGCCACACATGAAAGAGAAGTAAGAAGTGTCATATCCCAATTTTTCCCTGTCTGTATAGTACTGATAGTGGAAAGAGGTTTAGGAAGGATTATGACAAAGATCAGAAGAAATGATAAAGGTTAAATGAGTCTTGAAGGAAGAAAGGGACCTAAACGAAAATTGGAAAAGGTTAAAGGCCAAAAGTTAAAGTAGAAATAAATGTTGGGCCAAAAGTGGTAATTTCCAAAAGTTTAGGGACCTAAATGCAAATATCCAAAAAGTTAGGGACATAAATGTAATTAAGAGAAAAGTTCAAGGGCAAAATTGTAATTATGGAAAAGTTCAGCCAGAAAAGGCTTAGAAATGCCTGTAAGTATTTCAGTCCCACATTCCATCAGTAAATAGATGAAGTCATGCTGGTTAATCTGGCATGATACAGAAATTTTATTAGGGCTCCAGACAGCAGAAAATTATCTGATAGTCTAAAAGTTATCTGAAATTTTATTAGATTTCATGGACTTCAGATATAAGTGGACAAATTACAGGAAATTGTGCCTTACAGTGTCAGATATCCTGGATCTGACAGAACTCCAGAAGAAGTTCTGTATAAAAAGTTATTCACATATCAGTGAATTTTGACAGGAGTTTGTTAGCACCCGTGATCCGATAATGGAACTTATCCGTATGTAAGCCTAGATAGAATAAGATCAGATGACCTCATATATAGGCCCATAATGATGCCAAGGAAGGCCCAAAACCCAGGGTACCAGTCTATAAGTAAAAAGGGCCAGTGCCAGAAAAAGTGTAAAATTACGAAAATGCCCCTGGATGCCAAGATTGTACCAGAGATGGATGAAGGGCATTTTGGTCATCTGGGATAGGATAAAAATGTGGCACATGGTATAAATATGATTAGTTGAGCCAATATATGCCCGGAGGCAGTACAAAGAGGGGTGAAATGACAATTATGCCCTTAGGGTCAATATAGTGCAAGAAAGGACACTAAGGGTATTTTGGTCATTTCCCAAGGGATCTGTAATTAAGTTGTGGCCAGTACAAGTATATCAATGGTGTGAGAAGCCTAGACATTAATTTCTAGGATAGAATACATATCCTGGTATATTATAAAAAAATTAGGAACAGAACACAGTCCGGTTGTTGTGAAACTGCACTGATCGGTACTGGATTGGACTGAAATTTCTCTGGAAAGTTCCTTGCATGGGCAGCACGCCACCTAACCCTCTTAGGTGTCCCATGAGCTGTCCCACATTATGTCATAATTATTATTTTATGAAAAAGTTAAATCCAAGATTAAATGTGGGCCTTTAGATCAAATAGTAACTAAATCAATCTTGGCCATTCATTTTTCTTGGATTTTGGCTATAAATACCCCTCCAATTCTGCAGCAAACCGTAGCTTCATGGACCCTTGGGGAAACTCTTGCAAAATGGAAACTCAAGCCAAGACAAAGAAGATTCAAGGTTCCAAAGTTTAAGCAAGCTAGAGATTAAAGGTAAGCAATCTTTCCTAGCCTATTCTCCTTTGATTTGGGAGCTTGAACTTAGGGTTTTCATGGGGAAAAAGTTGAGTTTTCTCTAAGGGAAGGTGCTGCCCAAAAACCTTAAAGGAAATGGGAAAGAATAAATTAAAGTTAGAACCATATGATTGAAGCTTAAACAAGCTAGTTAAGTTGTTGGTTGTTGAATCAAATTGATATTCTTGACTTTGCCATGGTGTGCCCTGTTCGGTCTGCACTATTCATGAGGGAAGGAAATTGAATTTCAATGATTTAATGCTTCCATTGAGTTTGTATGATGATTTTGTGTAGGATTGGAAAGGTTTTGAACCTTGGAAACATTAAAATCTCAAGGTTGTAGTCTTTGAGATTCTTTACGGTTACTGTTCACTCGCATGAACAGTGATTAGAATTTCATGATTTTGATGGTTCCAATGGTTTTAAAATGAAAAGTTGTGTGGGGTAAAGTGGAGAAACAAGTATTGGAAGCATTAGAATCAAAATGAGAATTTTTTAAAGAATTGTATGCTTATGTTCAGTTCTGTACAGCAGGCCATGAAGCAGCTGGAATTTCATGATTCTAAGCTCATAAATGAGTTCAAAAGATGAAATTGTGTAGGGTAAAGTCAAGATATCAATTGATTCAAGAGCCAAGTGGATTAGTGAATATTAGGGAAAGTTATGACAATAAAGAGTGTAACAAAGTTAATCTTGAACATAGTTGGAATTCATGAGTCCTAATGAGTTATGTGATGAATATGAATATGTTTAGGACCATGAAACATCCAAGAAGATGTTGGGAAGTGATGGACATAAATGCTTCATGGTTGGAAAGCTAGGGAGCAAGGGCTAAAGGTCAAGAGAAAAGCTTAAGTGCAAGGTAGTGAACTTATCTCTTTATGTGCTTGATGTGGTATGCTTATGTGTTGACATGTATATGTTATTTGAATGATATTGTGACATGATAAATGATGTTGAATGTGTTATGAATAACATGATTCCATGGCCATGTACTTTATGTAAAAGTATATAGCATGATGGCATCTCACTAATCAAAGAAAGTTAATGAAATTACATATCATGCATTAGCATCCATCTTGCATATTTAAGTGGTAATGTTTGCTACTGAGATTTCCTAGAATCTCACTCTCCCATAACCAACCAATTTAGGTCAAGCATGAAGAAAAGGTATGCATGGAGAAGAGCTAAAGAATGGAAGAAAGGAAGTGAAGTATTTAAGATTTTAGCATATGCTATGCATTTTCTATGTATGTAAATGCCATGTAAGGTGTCTATTTATGTGATAAACTTGTATATAATAATTATGGCATATGTACATGATATATATGAATGTTAAGAAGCTTATTTAATGGCTTGTGCATGCTTAAACAATTATTGGAAATGAAAGAAAAGAAACTGAAATGGTAAAAACGTAGGTCCTGTAGCAGTTTTGTTGTGGCTTCAGTTTGACCTAGCAAATGAAGGAATTAGTTCACAAAATTTTATGATCTTGTATGACACATCCATAGCTTTAAGTGCATAGGTAGAACGTTTCATTTGGATGTGTATATCAAGAGAAATGATTTTCCAAAGTAAGGGACCAGAATCTGTTTCCAGAGTTTTTGACCAAATGAACAGTCAACTTCAACGAATAAACTGTATCAATTAGCTAATAATTTGGTCTAGAAACTACTTTTCCCTTAACCTTCAAGATGTTATGTTCATGTAGCTTTTTGAACCACTTCATTTTGAGTTTTCTAGAATTAATTATGACTTTTGAAAGTTCATTGCGTAATCTGGAATACCATATGAACAGTAACCCGAGAAAGAGTAAAATTCCAGATTTGGCTAATGGACTTCCAAGGTCTTGTAAGTGGTTCTAAATGCTACTGAATGGTCCCTAAGACGTATAAAAGTAAGGATGTTACAAGAAGCAAAAGGTAAAGATAAAGTAAGGAAAGTCAAGTATGTGAGGTTGTAAGTTATCCTAAACTTGTATGTATTGGATGTTATGCTTGGTTGTACTATGGATATATTGAATTGTGTTCCATAGGTGTATATGATTGAAGCTTTGTTTCTATGATTGCTTTGCCTTGTATTTCATATGTTACATGGAAGCATGCACATTACATAATGTTAACACTTTTGATAATGAATGGATGATAATGTGATGTTAGGATTTAAATTGTGTACACAAAGTAGGGCAGCCACACATGAAAGAGACTTAAGAAGCAAAAGGTAAAGATACAGTAAGGAAAGTCAAGTATGTGAGGTTGTAAATTATCTTAAACTTGTATGTATTGGATGTTATGCTTGGTTGTACTATGGATATATTGAATTGTGTTGCATAGGTGTATATGATTGAAGCTTTGTTTCTATGATTGCTTTGCCTTGTATTTCATATGTTACATGGAAGCATGCACATTACATAATGTTAACACTTTTGATAATGAATGGATGATAATGTGATGTTAGGATTTGAATTGTGTACTTAAAAGAGGGCAGCCACACGTGAAAAGAAAGTAAGAAGCAAAAGGTAAAGATAAAGTAAGGAAAGTCAAGTATGTGAGGTAGGAAATTATCCTACACTTGTATGTATTGGATGTTATGCTTGGTTGTACTATGGCTATATTGAATTGCGTTGCATATGTGTCTATGATTGAGGCTTTGTTTCTATGATTGTTTTGCCTTGAATTTCATATGTTACATGGAAGCATGAACATTACATAATGTTAACACTTTTGATAATGAATGGATGATAGTGTGATATTAGGATTTGACTTGTGTACTCAAAAGAGGGCAGCCACACGTGAAAAAGAAGTAAGATGCAAAAGATAAAGATAAAGTAAGGAAAGTAAAGTATGTGAGGTAGGAAATTATCCTAAACTTGTATGTATTGTATGATATGCTTGGTTATACTGTAGCTATATTGAATTGTGTTGCATAAGTGTATATGATTGAAGCTTTGTTTCTATGATTGCTTTGCCTTGTATATCATATGTTACATGGAAGCATGCACATTACATAATGTTAACACTTTTGATAAAGAATGGATGATAATGTGATGTTAGGATTTGAATTGTGTGCTCAAAAGAGAGCAGCCACACATGTAAGAGAAGTAAGAAGCAAAAGGTAAAGATAAAGTAAGGAAAGTAAAGAATGTGAGGTAGGAAATTATGCTAAACTTGTATGTATTGGATGATATACTTCGTTGTACTATAGCTATATTGAATTGTGTTGGATAGGTGTATATGATTGAAGCTTTGTTTCTATGATTGCTTTGCCTTGTATTTCTTATGTTACATGGAAGCATGCACATTACATAATGTGAACACTTTTGATAATGAATGGATGATAATGTGATGTTAGAATTTGAATTGTGTGCTCAAAAGAGGGCAGCCACACATGAAAGAGAAGAAAGAAGCAAAACGTAAAGATAAAGTAAAGAAAGTCAAGTATGTGAGGGAGTAAATAAAAGGAATTGGAAGACACGCAGCGAAAATTAATTTAAAATTTTTTTCCCATTCCTTGCCAGGATCTATCGTATGTGTTTAAGTCAAGTGGAAAGAAGCATTACCGTTGGTGTTTCTCAGCGACTTCCACAGCTTCTCTCTGCGACTGGTGATCTCTTTCTGATCTCAAGAAGATATCCCCAGCTTCTCTCCGCGGCTCATGCTCTCTTTCTGATCGCAAGAAGTCGACGCCTCAGGTTAGCTTCCTCTTCTGGTATCCACACGAACAGCGTTCCAACCACAAACAACGTGCTAGCGTCTCCTGTCCCTCCAAGGCTCTCTCAAGAATTCGTCCTCTCCATCTCTACTTCAGCAGTTTCTTATCTGCAAACCTTTTGCAGATTCCGTTCGGCCTTTTATGTTGTGTGTTATGTGCTGTGTTAAAATGTAGCTCCTAAAATCAAATATATAGGATGCTCTGCGTTTTTCTCAACCGAATTGGATCTTGGAATTAATCTATATTAATTCTAAAATTAATACAATATCACATATTGTATAATTTGAGAAGAAACTAATTAAATAAATAATATTTATATTAAATCCGTCCCACAAATTTAATTCACCTATTTACTTAATTTAAATAAAGATAAGATTGGACTATATTTGATTTATTCTCATAAATCAAATTTGAGATATCCTATCAATTTGAATTTCAAATTCAAATGTGATAGAGATTTAATTTATCCTTATAAATTAAATCTTGTAAATATCTCTTATATGAGATATCCTATCAATTTGAATTTTAAATTCAAACGTGATAGAGATTTAATTTATCCTTATAAATTAAATCTTGTAAATATCTCTTATATGAGATATCCTATCAATTTGAATTTCAAATTCAAACGTGATAGAGATTTAATTTATCCTTATAAATTAAATCCTATATATCCCTTATATATAATATATATATATATACGAATTTATATATATACGAATATAAATATAAATAAATATATACATCAACCCTGGATCATTCATTGAATCTAGACACGTCTTAGATTCAATGAATATGGACATCATAGCTCGTGTTGGGCTATTTTGTGTGCGACCCTGTAGGCCCATATGAAGTTGGCAGTGGGCCATTTGCTATACTGGCCCACAAGTCGCAAGCGGTCTCTAGCAAGATATAACGACTACCCAAAACATATGAGGATCGATAAACGATGTAACATTTTATACAACCATATCATGTCCCTTCTGTCACGCGATATTTTAGTCATGGATGAGGCATGGATAATGTCATCCTCCTATTCTTGACTGTTACTTTCTCGATCCCTGAGTAGTCTGACTATAGAAATGGAACTACCTTTCCATTACAGTATGGCCATACATTTATCAGACTCACTCATCGAGAGACCCAGTAATATCTCTCTACGAATGTGAGGGACAAATTCCATCTTGACCATTCACATTCCTCCGCATGAAAAACCACTTAGCCCGAACATAGTCTTTATGATCACTCGGTCAAAAGTGACTTTTGACTAGGTCAAAGCTAAGCGTTTGTCATGTAGGAATCCATGATGATCTCAGGTCAAAGGGCATAGTGACATGGTTTGTATATGAGAGAAGCTCATGACGTAACCCATGCAACTCTCTCATAGCGGGTCGATCCAACACCTTGTACTCTTACATATGCCTATGACTTTGATTTATATCTCTATACATCTTTAAAGTCATACTGGTCTTATTTCATCTCTGCTCCCACACAGATGACCGACCAGGGACATTTAGGATAAGATCATGAATTATCCAAGGATGCTCATCACAGTAAACATGCAAATAATATGATAACACAATTAATAAACTCATAAATCAATAATGTTTATCAGACAATGATTGGCCTATAGGGTACGTTTTCCAACAGTAAATTATCCTAAACTTGTATGTATTGGATCTAATGCTTGGTTGCACTATGGATATATTGAATTGTGTTGCATAGGTGTATATGACTGAAGCTTTGTTTCTTTGATTGCTTTGCCTTGTATTTCATATGTTACATGGAAGCATGCACATTACATATTGTTAACACTTTTGATAATGAATGGATGATAATGTGATGTTAGAATTTGAATTGTGTGCTCAAAAGAGGGCAGCCACACATGAAAGAGATGTAAGAAGCAAAAGGTAAAGATAAAGTAAGGAAAGTCATGTATGTGAGGGAGTAAATTATCCTAAACTTGTATGTATTAGATGTAAGAAGCTTTGTTTCTATGATTGCTTTGCCTTGTATTGCCTATGTTGCATGGAAGCATGCATATTACATAATGTTAACACTTGTGATAATGAATGGATGATAATGTGATGTTAGGATTTGAATTGTGTCCTCAAAAGAGGGCAGCCACACATGAAAAAGAAGAAAGAAGCAAAAGGTAAAGATAAAGTAAAGAAAGTCAAGTATGTGAGGGAGTAAATTATCCTAAACTTGTATGTATTGGATGTTATGCTTGGTTGTACTATGTATATTTTGAATTGTGTTGCATAGGTGTATATGATTGAAGCTTTGTTTCTATGATTGCTTTTCCTTGTATTTCATATGTTACATGGAAGCATGCATATTACATATTGTTAACACTTTTGATAATGAATGGATGATAATGTGATGTTAGAATTTGAATTGTGTGCTCAAAAGAGGGCAGCCACACATGAATGAGACGTAAGAAGCAAAAGGCAAAGATAAAGTAAGGAAAGTCATGTATGTGAGGGAGTAAATTATCCTAAACTTGTATATATTGGATGTTATGTGTCATATCCCCAATTTTCTGACCTGATGTACCTGTACAGTTTATTTGCAATAGACATAAGATTCTTGGAATAAACTGTATCAGATTTCAAAAAGAAATGGAAGGATTAATAACTAAGGAAAGAATAGGGACCAAAATGCAAATTGCAAAGTTTGAAGACAAAAAGTTGAAATAGAAATAAAAGGAGGGACCTAAATGCAATTTATAGAAAGTTCAGGGACTAAAGTGCAATTATTCAAAAGTTAAGGGACCTAAATGTAAATATGGAAAAGTTGAGCTAAAATAGGCCAAAAATGACAGGAATCAGATCAAACGCAAATTTTACTAGTAGATAGACAAAAATATTCCGGTCAGTTTAATGCAACACAGAATTTTGATTTGAGGTCCCGATTAATTGATATAAATTTCTGAAGTCAGAAGGAATTATTACAGTATTTTTTAGATCTAAAAATCATATGAGACTTTATAGGAATTTCATATATTTAATATATGAATTTATAAAATTGACAGAATCGGAAAAGGAATCCTGTAGAAGCCAAATCGGATTTTTCAATGAAATAAAATACCCGATAAATAGGATCGGGAAAGTTGTAACGTGAATTGGGCCACAAAGGCAATACAGGTAATAAGCCCATAATAAGGCCCAAATGGCGCCATCATAAGCCCATTAAGGTGATTGGACAGTTATGTGGGCCAGAGACCAGAGCAGTCCAGGAAAAGTATGAAATTACGAAAATGCCCCTGGATGCCCATATTGTACCAGTGATGGATGGAGGTCATTTTGTTCATTATGGACAGGCCAAAAACGTGGGACATAGTATAAATATGATTATATAGAGTCAATATATGCCCTGAGGCAGTGTAAAGAGGTGTGAAATGACGATTTTGCCTTTAGGGTTAGTACAGTGCAGGAAAGGACACTAAGGGTATTTTGGTCATTTCTCAAGGGATGGATGGAAGATAAATACTCAGTATAAAATTTTCAATGATATGAGAAGCCTAGACATTAATTTCTAGGATAGAATACATATCCTGGTATATTATAAAAAATTAGGAACAGAACACAGTCCGGTTGTTGTGAAACTGCATTAATCGGTACCGGATTGGACTGGAATTTCTCTAGAAGGTTCTTTGCATGGGCAGCACGCCACCTAAACATCTTAGGTGTCCCATGAGATGTCCCACATGATGTAATAATTATTCTTTTTAGAAAAAGTAAAATCCAAGATTAAATGTGAGCCTTTAGATCAAATAGTAACCAAATCAATCTTGGCCATCCATTTCAACCCAAATTTCTCTATAAATATCCCCCTATTCAGAACACTTCGGCATGCATGGTGAACCATAGGGAAACTCTTGAAGAATTTCCATTCAACCAAGAAAGAAGCAACCAAAGTGAAGTAACAAGCAAGGTAATCATCTCCCTTGATCTTGAGCTTTGTTCTAGCAAGTTAGCTCATGGTTTTAAGGGGTTTTCATGCTATATTTCCCTTATGGTTGCTGCTGGAAGTGCTGCTTATATGTGGTTAAAATATGAGTTTTATGTTATGGATAGTTTAGACAAGCTTAAACAAGCTAGAATCAAGTAGTATAAGCTTGTGAATTCAAGTATGTTTGGATTTAGGGTTTTGTGTTCTTGCTGGTACTGTACGTGGCACTGTTCATATGATGGAATTTCATGATTTTGATGCTTCCAATGAGTTTAAAATGGAAAGTTGGGTGGGGATAAAGTAGGAGAACAAGTATTGGAAGCATTGGAATCAAAATGAGAATTTTTGGAAAACAAGAGCATGCATTTCGGTTCGGCACTGTAGCAATTGGTATGTTTTGATTTTGGAAATTCTGATTTCATATTTGGATTCTACATGAAAAATTATGTGGAAATGAACCATGAGAATTATTTTGGAAAGGTGGAAGTAGGAAACATAAATTAGAGAAAGAAAGGGAGCTAGTGAAAACCTAGTCTTGGATTTGATTTCAAGTTGAGTTGTAACTTGATATTATGTTGTAATGGCTAGGTTTTGACATTTGTGAAGGAAGGAAAGCACTTCAAGAAGGTCTTGACCAAGATAGCTAAGAGGTAGTAAGGATACCTAACTATAACTCATGTTTGTTTAATTGTTTTGTTTGCTTGTTGATTATGGTGTTTGGTTGAGCTTGAGCTTATATCATCATGTTATGATGAAGTATGAATGATTGCAACTCCTTGCAAGTTATGTCATGACAATATGCATGTTAGAGTTTGCTTATGTACCATTATGAAGTAGCTCCCATCACATGATAACATGTTAAGCATACAATTATTCATGCATGATATTATAGTTTGTGTAACTTGCTATTGGGATTTCCATGAAATCTCATTCCTTCCACATGCATAACTATGTTTTAGGTTCTGAATCCTCTCAAGGAAAGAGATTAAATGTTAATGATTAAGTTTGTATAATAAGTTATACGACTCACATGACACTATGGGATGATATGCTGGCATGCAAGGTGCATGTTTCTGTAACTCTGTTGTGAGGCCGTGGTGATGTGACGATGATTTTGATATGTAAACCAACTAGTTTTAGTATGAAATTTGGTGTGAAGTTATATAAGATACAGATATTTAAATGAACACCAAGAACACCTTAATTGGATAAATATCCGAATTGTTATGATTTTCCAAAGTTGCAAGTAAGATCTGGAATTGAGATAAAACGAGTGCTGAGAGGCAGTGACGTTCACACAATGATTTCATATATCAAATGAATGAAGTTTTCTACGAAATTTGTTGAGCTTAAAGAGGACGTCTAGAGCTTTAATTCCACAGGTAACACAGTTCATTTGGATAAGTAACCAAAGAAAAATGAATTTTTGAAGTTAAGCCAAGAAACTGGAACCTCCAGATTTTTACCAAATGAATAGTGATTTTTAACCAATAAACTGATTTCATTTGGACCAGAGAACCTCAGTTTCATATTTTTTCCTCAAATATTTATCAAAGAGCTTTCATTAGAAATTGGTGAAAGGAATTGAAAGACACGCAGCGGAAATTATCTTAAAAATTTTTCATTCCTTGCCAGGATCTACCGTATGTGTTTAAGTCAAGTGGGAAGAAGCATTACCCTCAGTGTGTCTCAGCGACTTCCACAGCTTTCGGTCACGACGTTCACAGCTTCTCTCTGCGCCTCGTGCTACCTTTCTGATCACAAGAAGTCGACGACTCAGGTCGGCTTCCTCTACTGGCATCCACACGAACAGCTTTTCAACCACGAATGACGTGCTAGCGTCTCTTGTCCCTCCAGGGCTTTCTCAAGAGTTCATCCTCTCCGTCTCTATTTCAGCAGTTTCTTATCTGCAAACCTTTTGCAGAGTCCCCTTCGGCCTTTCTGTGTTCTATGTGTGTGTCACTTTCAAAAACGTAGCTCCTAATATTAGATATATAGGATGCTCTGCGTTTTCCCTAACCGAAAAGGATTTTAGGAGTTAATCTTATATTAATAATACAATATCATATATTGTATAATTTTATAAGAAACTAATTAAATAAATAATATTAAATCCGTCCCACAGATTTAATTACCTATTTATTTAACTTTAAATAAAGATGAGACTGAACTATATTTGATTTATTCTCATAAAATAAATTTGAGATATCCTATCAATTTGAATTTCAAATTCAAACATGATAGGGATTTAATTTATCCTTAAAATTAAATCTTATAAATATCTCTTATATGAGATATCCTATCAATTTGAATTTCGAATTCAAACGTGATAGAGATTTAATTTATCCTTATAAATTAAATCTTATAAATATCTCTTATATAAGATATCCTATCAATTTGAATTTCGAATTCAAACGTGATAGAGATTTAATTTATCCTTATAAATTAAATCTTATAAATATCTCTTATATGAGATATCCTATCAATTTGAATTTTGAATTCAAACGTGATAGAGATTTAATTTATCCTTATAAATTAAATCTCATATATCTCATATATATATAATATATATATACGAATTTATATATATACGAATATAAATATAAATAAATATATATATATTCACCTGGATCATTCATTGAATCTGGACATGTCTTAGATTCAATGAATCTGGACATCATAGCTCGTGTTGGGCTATTTTGTGTGCGACCCTGTAGGCCCATATGAAGTTGGCAGTGGGCCATTTGCTATACTAGCCCATAATTCGCAAGCGGTCTCTAGCAAGACATAACGACTACCCAAATCATATGAGGATCGATAAACGATGTAACCTTTTATACAACCATATCATGTCCCTTCTGTCACGCGATATTTTGGTCATGGATGAGGCATGGATAATGTCATCCTCCTATTCCCGACCGTTACTTTCTCGATCCCTGAGTAGTCTGACTATAGAAATGGAACTACCTTTCCATTACAGTATGGCCATACATTTCTCAGACTCACTCATCGAGGGGCCCAGTAATATCTCTCCACGAATGTGAGGGACAAATTCCATCTTGACCATTCACATTCCTCCGCATGAAAAACCACTAAGCCCGAACATAGTCTTTATGATCACTCGGTCAAAAGTGACTTTTGACTAGGTCAAAGCTGAGCGTTTTGTCATGTAGGAATCCATGATGATCTCAGGTCAAAGGGCCTATTGACATGGTTTGTATATGAGAGAAGCTTATGACGTTACCCATGCAGTTCTCTCATAGCGGGTCGATCCAACACCCTGTACTCTTACATGTGCTTATGACTTTAATTTATATCTCTATACATCTTCAAAGTCATACTGGTCTTATTTCATCTGTGCTCCCACATAGATGATCGACCAGGGACATTTAGGATAATATCATGAATTATCCAAGGATGGTCATCATAGTAAACATGCAAATAATATGATAACTCAATTAATAAATTCATAAATCAATAATGTTCATAAGACAATGATTGGCCCCTAGGGCACAATTTCCAACAATTGGAACCACATTATTTTGATTTTTCTACAATTAATTATGAATTTTCAAAGTAGGGTACATGTTCTCGAATTACCAAATAAACAGTAACAATGAACAGTACCCAAGAGCAAATCTTTGCAAATGGATGTTTTCAAAGCAAATGATCATGTAATTGTTTCCAATCACTTCTAATGGAGTATAATTGAGGTTAAAAGTAAGGATGTGACAATTTGGTATCAGAGCAAATTATGAGATGGCTAAGATTCTTCACCATGATCGGGGGTTCTCACTGTGTGAGAGTGGGACGAAGCGTTGGCTCTTACCCCGACATGGCCAACCGGCTTTGGCACCGGGAGGTTGCATTGCAATCGAGAGGCTGGTGCGTAAAACTTGCATCTGAGGTATCTTTTGTAGTCCCAAGAAGGACTCTGCAATTTGGTATCAGAGGATAGGATTCTGGCTTAGGAAATGCTCTGAATAGATTATTTTAGACTGATACATAAGTGAACCTATGAATGTACTTATGATAGTGAGGCTATGGTATGTGTGTATGTTATGGAAGTAATACTGTTGAACTTGCTATATGCTATGTTTTGAATGAAATATAAAGTATGTTAATTATAATATTCCTTTCCTATTTCCTATTACGATAGTAAAACAAAATGGTAAGAACCAGAAGAGCTAGTGCTTCGGGTGAACCCCAAAACACCGGAGATATTAATCAGTTGATTCTAGAACGGCTGGAACAGTAGCAGAAGCTGATAGAGGAAGTAAAAGCTGCTCAAGCAAGGAGTGAGCAGGAAAGGGATGTTGCTATAGCAGCAGCTATAGCTGAAGCAGTGGAGAACCTCAGACATCCAGAGTCTACAAGTACAGCTAATACAGAACCAGAGATGGTTTAACAGACAACAGAACTACCAAGACAGATAGGACAAATAGTAGATCCTACTGGTATTCAACAATGGATGGCTAAGTTCTGTAAGCATAGTCCTCCGACGTTCGAGGGAACGTTCAATGTACAAAAAGCGGAGGATTGGATCAGTAGACTGAAGAAGATCTTCAAGGTACTGGGTTGTCCGTCTGAGAGTAAAGCACAGATGGCAATCTACTAGTTAGAGAGAGATGCCGACAGATGGTGGAAGAACACAGAGCTAGTATTGCAGGCCAGACACATTCCTATCACATGGGAAGTGTTCCTTGAACAGTTTTATGAGAAGTATTTTCCCCAGTCAGTGCGGGATGAACGAGAAGCAGAATTCCTTGTGCTAAGACAAGGAGAAAAAGAATCATTTGACAAATACTTGGCAAAGTTCATCCGTCTTTCCCAGTATTCCACTTACCTGCGACAGGTGGATGATGAGCGATGGATGACGGAAAGGATGATCAGGGGATTGAATACTACTCTGAAAGATAAGATGACCCCTCAACAATACCATCAGTTTAATAAAACAGTAGAGGCCTGCAGAATTATTGAGAATAGTCTGAATCACCGGATGCTGATGAGACTGGTAAGCAGAGAGAATACTGCTCTTAAGAGACCTAACCAGGATAGAAATGCAGCCAGTGGCAGTGGCTATAATAAGAAGAGAAAAAGGCAGTGGCAGCAGAACTGAAAGCCTAACAAAGGAAACTATAGGGGTGACACAAATAATAGAGATCAGAGGTCTAGAGTATGTGACAAATATGGGAAGAACCATGGAGACAGACCATGCTTGATGGGGCAAAATATCTGTTACACATGTGGGGAGCCTGGACATTTCTCCAGGAGTTATCCTCAAGCATCTGATTATCAAAGGCCGCACACTCATGGGCGAGTGTTTGCAATGACAAGGGAAGAGGCACAAAGATCACCCGAGATGATCCAAGGTATCATCTATCTCAATAATCATGCTGTGATTGCTATGTTTGATTCGGGTGCAAGTCATTCCTTTGTTTCTTATAAATGTGCTAAATGTTTGGACCTTACAAATAGCAAGCTGCATTATGCCATATGTGTCACAACCCCTACAAATGCTAAAGTAGTTAAATCAGATGTCTGCCTAAATAGTGTCATTCGATATGAATGTTGTTGCACTACTCATGACCTCATATGCAGCTATTCCATGAGATTGATGTCATAATTGGATTGAATTGGTTGTCTGCCAATAATGTAATGCTGGATTGTAAGAACAAAACTCTAGTTCTTTATCCACAAACCCCAAATGTGAATCCAGAGGTGAAACTGAATTTCCTAACGGAGGCTCAAGCGGATAGATGTTTACGAAAAGGATGCCAGGGATATATGGTCTTCTTTTCTGTTCAAGCAGAAGTGGAAGAAGGAATTGAAGCAATTCCCGTGGTCAGAGAATTTCCAGAAGTATTTTCGAAAGAGATTCAGGGATTGTCTCCAGAATGAGAAGTGGAGTTTGCAATTGACATTGTACCTGGAGTTGGACCAGTATCTAAAGCCCCATATCGTATGGCTCCCAATGAGATGATTGAACTTAAAAAGCAGATAGAGGAGCTATTAGAGAAGGGTTTCATCTGACTCAGTGTGTCTCCATGGGGTGCTCCAGTGTTATTCGTCAAGAAGAAGGATGGCAGTCTCAGATTGTGCATTGATTATCGGGAGTTGAATAAGATTACTGTTAAGAATAAGTACCCTCTTCCCCGAATTGATGATTTGTTAGACCAGTTGGTTTGGAGCAAGCTTATTCTCTAAGATTGATCTGAGGTCAGGTTAACACCAACTCAGAATCAAAGCAGATGATATTTCAAAGACTGCGTTCAGGACTCGATATGGTCATTTTGAATTTCTAGTGATGCCCTTTGGTCTGACGAATGCACCTGCAATTTTCATGGATTACATGAACAGAATCTTCAGGCCTTACCTAGATCAGTTTATGGTAGTTTTCATTGATGATATCCTAGTGTACTCTAAATCTGCTGTAGAGCATGAAGAGCATTTGAGAATTGTTCTTAGTATTCTTAAAGAGAAACGACTCTATGCTAAGCTTAGTAAATATGAGTTTTGACTGCAAGAAGTCAAATTTCTCGGTCATGTCATATCCCACGAAGGGGTAGCTGTAGATCCTAGCAAAGTTGAAGCAGTGCTAAGCTGGGAACAGCCAGGGACAGTGACAGAGATTAGAAGTTTTCTGGGCTTAGCAGGGTATTATAGAAGATTTATTAAGGACTTTTCTCAAATTGCTCTACCGTTAACCAAGCTGATAAGAAAGAATCAGCAATTCAAGTGGGATGAGAAGTATGAGGCTAGTTTTCATGAACTAAAGCAGAGATTAACCATGACTCCTGTGCTGATTATTCCAGACCCAACTTAAACTTATGTAGTCTACACTGATACTAACAAGCAGGGGTTGAGATGTGTGTTGATGCAGCAAGGACGAGTGGTAGCCTATGCTTCTTGACAGTTAAAGCCACATGAAGAGAATTATCCCACGCATGATCTGGAGCTTGCAGCGGTAGTTTATGCTCTCAAGATATAGAGGCACTACTTGTATGGAGCTACCATAGAACTGTACTGTGATCACAAAAGCCTGAAGTACCTGCAAGATCAGAAAGAATTGAACATGAGGTAACGGAGATGGATGGAATTTCTAAAGGATTATGATTTCCAGATCAAATACCATCCAGGAAAAGCTAATGTAGTGGCCGATGCCTTGAGCAGAAAGGTGGTGCAGGTTGCTAGTCTCATGATCAAAGAGCTAGAACTGATAGAAGATGTTCGAGATTGGAGTCCTCTATATCAAAGCAGACATCAGAAAGTTCTTATGGAGGAACGTAGATTAAAGCTTTTATTGAGGATGAGATAAAAGAGGTTGAGGAGCAAGATAGGCTCGCTGAAATTTTCAAAGGTAAGGTGGAAAGAGGGGAAACTAAAAACTTTGATGTGTCCCAAGATGGATTACTACGATTTAGGGGATGACCATATATTCCCAATGCAATGGGATTGAGAGAAAAGATACTAGAAGAGGCACATAAAAGCAAGTATACAGTACATCCAGGTATGACCAAGATGTATCATAATGTGAAGAGTTTATTTTGGTGGCCTGGATTAAAGAAAGATGTAAATTATGTGTCCAAATGTTTGACATGTCAAAAGGTGAAAGTTGAGCATCAGAAGCCAGCAGGGAAATTACAACCACTAGAGATACCCGAGTAGAAATGGGACAGCATTGCCATGGATTTTGTTGAAGGACTGCCCATGACTCATACTAAGCATGATACTATATGGGTAATAATTGACCGATTAACAAAGTCAGCTCATTTCCTGGCAATCAATAAAAAGGATTCTCTAGAGAAGCTGGCAAAACTCTATATAAAAGAGATTGTTAGACTACATGGTATTCCCAGTAGTATTATTTCTAACAGAGATCCTCGGTTTACATCAAACTTTTGGCGAGCTTTACATAAAGAAATGAACACTACTCTCAGATTTAGTACAGCCTACCATCCTCAAACAGATGGTCAATATGAGAGAACGATCCAGACGCTTGAGGATATGTTGAGAGCTTGTGTCTTGGATTTCAAAGGAAGTTGGGATGTCCATCTGCCATTGATAGAGTTTGCCTATAATAACAGTTATCAGGCTAGCATTCAGATGGCTCCATTTGAAACACTTTATTGATGGAAGTGTAGATCTCCCTTATGCTGGGTGGAGTTGAGTGAAAGGAGGATGTTTGGTCCTGATCTAGTAGACCAGACAGCAGTACAGATTAATAAGATCAGAAAAAGGCTATTAACAGCTCAAAGCAGACAGAAGAGTTATGCTGATGTTAGAAGGAAGCCATTGGAGTTTGAAGAAGGAGAGCATGTATTCCTTAAGTTGACTCCAACGACAGCAGCCGGACGATCAATCAAAGTGAAGAAGCTACATCCTAGATACATTGGGCCATTTCAGATCCTCTCAAGAGTAGGATCAGTGGCTTATAAATTAGCTCTTCCTCCACATCTCAGCAAGATTCATGATGTGTTCCATGTTTCCCAATTAAAGAAGTATGTTCCAGATCCATCACATGTGATTGAGCAGGATGATATTGCACTGTGAGATGACCTGACTTATAAAGTTGGACCAGTACAGATAGTAGATAGAAAGGTCAAGCAGTTGCAAAATAAGCAGATCCCTCTAGTTAAGGTGGTCTGGAAGGGATTAACAGAGAATAAAGCTACTTGGGAAGCAGAGGAAAGGATGAGAGAGATATACCCTGAACTATTTCCTTAGTATATATGTAATGTAAATTTCGAGGATGAAATTTATTTTAAGGGTGAGAGAAATGTCATATCCCCAATTTTCTGACCTGATGTATCTGTACAGTTTATCTGCAATAGATATAAGATTCTTGGAATAAACTGTATCAGATTGCAAAAAGAAATGGAAGGATTAATAACTAAGGAAAGAATAGGGACCAAAATGCAAATTGAAAAGTTTGAAGACACAAAGTTGAAATAGAAATAAAAGGAGGGACCTAAATGCAATTAATGGAAAGTTCAGGGACTAAAGTGCAATTATTCAAAAGTTAAGGGACCTAAATGTAAATATGGAAAAGTTGAGCCAAAACAGGCCAAAAATGCCCGGAATCAGATCATACCCAAATTTTACTAGTAGATAGACAAAAATATTCCGGTCAGTTTAACGTAATACAGAATTTTGATTTGAGATCCCGATTAATTGATATAAATTCCTGAAGTCAGAAGGAATTATTATAGTATTTTTCAGATCTAAAAATCATATGAGACTTTATAGGAAATTCATATATTTAATATATGAATTTATAAAATTGACAGAATCGGAAAAGGAATCCTATAGAAGCCAAACCGGATTTTTCAGTGAAATAAAATACCCGATAAATAGGATCGGGAAAGTTGTAACGTAAATTGGGCCATAAAGGCAATACAGGAAATAAGCCCATAATAAGGCCCAAATGGCACCATCATAAGCCCATTAAGGTGATTGGACAGTTATGTGGGCCAGAGACCAGAGCAGTCCAGGAAAAGTATGAAATTACGAAAATGCCCCTGGATGCCCATACTGTACCAGTGATGGATGGAGGTCATTTTGGTCATTATGGACAGGCCAAAAACATGGGACATAGTATAAATATGATTATATAGAGTCAATATATGCCCTGAGGCAGTGTAAAGAGGTGTGAAATGACGATTTTGCCCTTAGGGTTAGTACAGTGCAGGAAAGGACACTAAGGGTATTTTGGTCATTTCCCAAGGGATGGATGGCATATAAATACTCAGTATAACATTTTCAATGATATGAGAAGCCTAGACATTAATTTCCAGGATAGAATACATATCCTGGTATATTATAAAAAATTAGGAACAGAACACAGTCCGGTTGTTGTGAAACTACACTAATCGGTACTGGATTGGACTGGAATTTCTCCAGAAGGTTCTTTGCATGGGCGGCACGCCACCTAACCCTCTTAGGTGTCCCATGAGCTGTCCCACATGATGTAATAATTATTCTTTTTAGAAAAAGTAAAATCCAAGATTAAATGTGAGCCTTTAGATCAAATAGTAACCAAATCAATCTTGGCCATCCATTTCAACCCAAATTTCTCTATAAATACCCCCTATTCAGAACACTTCGGCATGCATGGTGAACCATAGGGAAACTCTTGCAAAATTTCCATTCAACCAAGAAAGAAGCAACCAAAGTGAAGTAACAAGCAAGGTAATCATCTCCCTTGATCTTGAGCTTTGTTCTAGCAAGTTAGCTCATGGTTTTAAGGGGTTTTCATGCTATATTTCCCTTATGGTTTCTGTTGGAAGTGCTGCTCATATGTGGTTAAAATATGAGTTTTATGTTATGGATAGTTTAGACAAGCTTAAACAAGCTAGACTCAAGTGGTATAAGCTTGTGAATTCAAGTATGTTTGGATTTAGGGTTTTGTGTTCTTGCTGGTACTGTACGTGGTACTGTTGATATGATGGAATTTCATGATTTTGATGCTTCCAATGAGTTTAAAATGGAAAGTTGTGTGGGGATAAAGTAGGAGAACAAGTATTGGAAGCATTGGAATCAAAATGAGAATTTTTGGAAAACAAGAGCATGCATTTCAGTTTGGCACTGTAGCAATTGGTATGTTTTGATTTTGGAAATTCTGATTTCATATTTGGATTCTACATGAAAAATTATGTGGAAATGAACCATGAGAATTTATTTTGGAAAGGTGGAAGTAGGAAACATAAATTAGAGAAAGAAAGGGAGCTAGTGAAAACCTAGTCTTGGATTTGATTTCAAGTTGAGTTGTAACTTGATATTATGTTGTAATGGCTAGGTTTTGACATTTGTGAAGGAGGGAAAGCACTTCAAGAAGGTATTGATCAAGATAGCTAAGAGGTAGCAAGGATACCTAACTATAACTCATGTTTGTTTAATTGTTTTGCTTGCTTGTTGATTATGGTGTTTGGTTGAGCTTGAGCTTATGTCATCATGTTATGATGAAGTATGAATGATTGCAACTCCTTGCAAGTTATGTCATGACAATATGCATGTTAGAGTTTGCTTATGTTCCATTATGAAGTAGCTCCCATCACATGATAGCATGTTAAGCATACAATTATTCATGCATGATATTATAGTTTGTGTAACTTGCTATTGGGATTTCCATGAAATCTCATTCCTTCCACATGCATAACTATGTTTTAGGTGCTGGATCCTCTCAAGGGAAGAGATTAAATGTTAATGATTAAGTTTGTATAATAAGTTATATGACTCACATGACACTATGGGATGATATGCTAGCATGCAAGGTGCATGTTTCTGTAACTCTGTTATGAGGCTGTGGTGATTTGACGATGATTTTGATATGTAAACCAATGAGTTTTAGTATGAAGTTTGGTGTGAAGTTATATAAGATACATATCTTTAAATGGACACCAAGAACACCTTAATTGGAAAAATATCCGAATTGTTATGATTTTCCAAAGTTGCAAGTAAGATCTGGAATTGAGATAAAACGAGTGCTGAGAGACAGTGACGTTCACGCAATGATTTCATATATCAAATCAATGAATTTTTCTATGAAATTTGGTGATCTGAAAGAGGACGTCTAGAGCTTTAATTACATATGTAACACAGTTCATTTGGATAAGTAACCAAAGAGAAATGAATTTTTGAAGTTAAGCCAAGAAACTGGAACCTCCAGATTTTTACCAAATGAACAGTTATTTTTAACCAATAAACTGATTTCATTTGGACCAGAGAACCTCAGTTTTATATTTTTCCCTCAAATATTTGTGAAAGAGATTTCATTAGAAATTGGAACCATATTATTTTGATTTTTCTACAATTAATTATGAATTTTCAAAGTAGGGTACATGTTCTCGAATTACCAAATGAACAGTAACAATGAACAGTACCCAAGAGCAAATCTTTGCAAATAGATGTTTTCAAAGCAAATGATCATGTAATTGGTTCTAATCACTTCTAATGGAGTAAAATTGAGGTTAAAAGTAAGGATGTGACATTATGCTTGATTGTACTATGGCTATATTGAATTGTGTTGCATAGGTGTATATGATTGAAGCTTTGTTTCTATGATTGCTTTGCCTTGTATTTCATATGTTACATGGAAGCATGCACATTACATAATGTTAATACTTTTGATAATGAATGGATGATAATGTGATGTTAAGATTTGAATTGTGTGCTCAAAAGAGGGCAGCCACACATGAAAGAGACGTAAGAAGCAAAAGATAAAGATAAGGTAAAGAAAGTCAAGTATGTGAGGTAGGAAATTATCCTAAACTTGTATGTATTGGATGATATGCTTCGTTGTACTATAGCTATATTGAATTGTATTGGATAGGTGTATATGATTGAAGCTTTGTTTCTATGATTGCTTTGCCTTGTATTTCTTATGTTACATGGAAGCATGCACATTACATAATGTTAACACTTTTGATAATGAATGGATGATAATGTGATGCTAGAATTTGAATTGTGTGCTCAAAAGAGGGCAGCCACACATGAAAGAGAAGAAAGAAGCAAAAGGTAAAGATAAAGTAAAGAAAGTCAAGTATGTGAGGGAGTAAATTATCCGAAACTTGTATGTATTGGATGTTATGCTTGGTTGTACTATGGATATATTGAATTGTGTTGCATAGGTGTATATGATTGAAGCTTTGTTTCTATGATTGCTTTGCATTGTATTTCATATTCTACATGGAAGCATGCATATTACATAATGTTAACACTTTTGATAATGAATGGATGATAATGTGATGTTAGGATTTGAATTGTGTGCTCAAAAGAGTGCAGCCACACATGAAAGAGAAGAAAGAAGCAAAAGTTAAAGATAAAGTAAGGAAAGCCATGTATGTGAGTGAGTAAATTATCCTAAACTTGTATGTATTGGATGTTATGCTTGGTTGTACTATGGATATTTTGAATTGTGTTGCATAGGTGTACATGATTGAAGCTTTGTTTCTATTATTGCTTTGGCTTGTATTTCATATGTTACATGGAATCATGTGCATTACATCATGTTAACACTTTTGATAATGAATGGATGATAATGTGATGTTAGGATTTGAATTCTGTGCTCAAAATAGGGCAGCCACACAAGAAAGAGAAGAAAGAAGCATAAGGTAAAGATAAAGTAAAGAAAGTCAAGTATGTGAGGGAGTAAATTATCCTCAACTTGTATGTTTTGGATGTTATGCTTAGTTGTACTATGGATATATTGAATTGTGTTGCATAGGTGTATATGATTGAAGATTTGTTTCTATGATTGCTTTGCCTTGTATTTCATATGTTACATGGAAGCATTCACATTACATAATGTTAACACTTTTGATAATGAATGGATGATAATGTGATGTTAGGATTTGAATTGTGTGCTCAAAAGAGGGCAGCCACACATGATAGAGAAGAAAGAAGCAGAAGGTAAAGATAAAGAAAGGAAAGTCAAGTATCTTAGGTTGTAAATTATCCTAAACTTGTATGTGAGGGAGTAAATTATCCTCAACTTGTATGTTTTGGATGTTATGCTTGGTTGTACTATGGATATATTGAATTGTGTTGCATAGGTGTATATGATTGAAGTTTTGTTTCTATGATTGCTTTGCCTTGTATTTCATATGTTACATGGAAGCATGCACATTACATAATGTTAACACTTCTGATAATGAATGGTTAATAATGTGATGTTAGGATTGGAATTGTGTGCTCAAAAGAGGGCAGCCACGCATGAAAGAGAAGAAAGAAGCAAAAGGTAAAGATAAAGTAAGGAAAGTCAAGTATGTGAGGGAGTAAATTATCAGAAACTTGTATGTGTTGGATGTTATGCTTGGTTGTACTATGGATATATTGAATTGTGTTGTATAGTTGTATATGATTGAAGCTTTGTTTCTATGGTTGCTTTGCTTGTATTTCATATGTTACATGGAAGCATGCACATTACATAATGCTAACACTTTTGATAATGAATGGATGATAATGTGATGTTAGGATTTGAATTGTGTGCTCAAAAGAGGACAGCCACACATGAAAAGGAAGTAAGAAGTAGAAGGTAAAGATAAAGAATGGAAAGTCAAGTATGTTAGGTTGTAAATTATCCTAAACTTGTATGTATTAGTTGATATGCTTGGTTGTACTATGGATATATTGAATTGTGTTGCATAGGTTTATATGATTGAAGCTTTGTTTCTATGATTGTTTTGCCTTGTATTTCATATGTTACATGGAAGTATGCACATTACATAATGTTAACACTTTTAATAATGAATGGATGATAATGTGATGTTAGGATTTGAATTGTGTGCTCAAAAGAGGGCAGCCACGCAAGAAAGAGGAGAAAGAAGCAAAAGTTAAAGATAAAGTAAAGATGGTCAAGTAAGTGAGGGGGTAAATTATCCTAAACTTCTATGTATTGGATGTTATGCTTGGTTGTACTATGGATATATTGAATTGTGTTGCATAGGTTTATATGAATGAAGCTTTGTTTCTATGATTGCTTTGCCTTGTATTTCATATGTTACATGGAAGCATGCACATTACATTTTTGATAATTAATGGATGATAATATTGTGTTAGGATTTGAATTGTGTGCTCAAAATAGGGTAGCCACACATGAAAGAGAAGTAAGAAGCAAAAGGAAAACATAAAGTAAAGAAAGTCATGTATGTGAGGGAGTAAATTATCCTAAACTTGTATGGATTGGATGTTATACTTGGTTGTACTATGTCTATATTGAATTATGTTGCATAGGTGTATATGATTAAAGCTTTCTTTCTATGCTTGCTTTGCCTTGTATTTCATATGTTCCATGGAAGCATGCATATTACATATTGTTAACACTTTTTGTAACGAATGAATAATAATGTGATGTTAGGATTTGCATTGTGTGCTCAAAAGAGGGCAGCCACACATGAAAGAGAAGACAGAAGCAAAAGGTAAAGATAAAGTAAAGAAAGTCAAGTATGTGAGGGAGTAAATTATCCTAAACTTGTATGTATTGGTTGATATGCTTGGTTGTACTATGGATATATTGAATTGTGTTGCATAGGTTTATATGATTGAAGCTTTGTTTCTATGATTGTTTTGCCTTGTATTTCATATGTTACATGGAAGCATGCACATTACATAATGTTAACACTTTTAATAATGAGTGGATGATAATATGATGTTAGGATTTGAATTGTGTGCTCAAAAGAGGGCAGCCACGCAAGAAAGAGGAGAAAGAAGCAAAAGTTAAAGATAAAGTAAAGATGGTCAAGTAAGTGAGGGGGTAAATTATCCTAAACTTCTATGTATTGGATGTTATGCTTGGTTGTACTATGGATATATTGAATTGTGTTGCATAGGTTTATATGATTGAAGCTTTGTTTCTATGATTGCTTTGCCTTGTATTTCATATGTTACATGGAAGCATGCACATTACATTTTTGATAATTAATGGATGATAATATTGTGTTAGGATTTGAATTGTGTGCTCAAAATAGGTTAGCCACACATGAAAGAGAAGTAAGAAGCAAAAGGAAAACATAAAGTAAAGAAAGTCATGTATGTGAGGGAGTAAATTATCCTAAACTTGTATGGATTGGATGTTATACTTGGTTGTACTATGTCTATATTGAATTGTGTTGCATAGGTGTATATGATTAAAGCTTTCTTTCTATGCTTGCTTTGCCTTGTATTTCATATGTTACATGGAAGCATGCATATTACATATTGTTAACACTTTTTGTAATGAACGGATAATAATGTGATGTTAGGATTTGCATTGTGTGCTCAAAAGAGGGCAGCCACACATGAAAGAGAAGACAGAAGCAAAAGGTAAAGATAAAGTAAAGAAAGTCAAGTTTGTGAGGGAGTAAATTATCCTAAACTTGTATGTATTGGGTGTTATGCTTGGTTATAATATGTCTATATTGAATTGTGTTGCATAGGTGTATATGATTGAAGCTTTGTTTATATGATTGATGTGCCTTGTATTTCATATGTTACATGGAAGCATGCACATTATGTCATATCCCAATTTTTAGGCCTAGAAGCCCAGAATATAGCCTGAAAAAGGGATGCTACTAGACCCTATTGAGCAGAGGTCTCAATAAATAGAGAAAATTATGCTGATAAGTTTGATGGAACACAGAGTTTTGATATTTGGTCCCGAAAGATTTATATTAATTTTTGAAGAGAAAGAAAATTAATACAGTATTCTCTAGACCTCAGAATCAGATGAATTATAGCAATAAATTCCTATAATTAATATAAGAATTTCTAAAATTGACAGAGCTTAAAAAGGAGTTCTATAGAATTTACTACAGAATTTACAGTAGTTAAAAGACCCGATAAATAGGTTTCGGGGGAATTTCTTGGAAATTGAGCCCATGAAGATAGTGGATCATACAGAGGGTCCATAATGGCACCTTGTAGGCCCAATGATATTTTCAGATAAATATGTGGGCCAGGGCTAATAAAGATCGAGAAAAATGAAGAATTACAAAAATGCCACTGAAGGTATGCCACTGTGTTGTGTCATTAAGTTAGAGTCAGACGAAGGGCATTATGAGCATTTGACTAAGGTTAGATAGTTAAGAAAGGGTATCTGGATAGTTGACCAGGGTCAAGAGATACTCTGGTAAGGTATGAAAAGACAATAGTGCCCCTAGAAGTACTAAAGAGATAGTAAGGGCATTTTGGTAATTTACTAAGGATGTTCCTTAGGAATTGAGCCACCAGAGTGCTTGGGCTTGGTTAGAAACCCAAGATGATATTTAAAGGCCCAAAAACGTAGACCAAGAGAATTTGTGGGCCCAAGAGGCATTAAAATAATGTTTTAGTACTTTTTCAATAAAGTAAAGTGACCCGGTCCAAGATAGAACTGGGTAAAGTGATCTGGAATCATGAGAGGACATAAATGGGGCCCACAATGTGCCACATGGCATGATTATAGTAAAAGAGGAAAAGCAAAGGACACATGGCATGATTAGAGAAAAAGGAGAAAAAGCAAGAGGACACGTGGCACGATCTCGGCCGTCCATTCAGGGAAAAGACTCTGGAACTCTCTGGAAAGGCTGAGTCATCTGGTGAGGTGTCCCAAGGGCCCCACATTTCGCAACATATACCCCTTAGGTGTCCCTTGAGGTGTCCTAGATGATGTCATGAGTGGTGAGTCATCAAGGAGGGTGATGTCATCGTGATGATGCAGGCAAAGCTTCTTGAGGAAGCAAGCAATCTGGGCCATTCATCATGAATCAATCTGGACCATTCATTCCACCTCCTCTCACCTATAAATAGGCCACTCCCCTCCCATTCTAAGGCACACCACGGCCTAGCAAGGAAAAGGAAGAGAAAGAAGAGAGGTAGAGAGAAAGAGAGGAAGAAAGAAAGAAAGGAAAGAAAGGAAGGAGTTCTGGTGGAGTCAGGAGCAGTCTGAGGAGCCGAGGGACTAGGCAAAGTTTAGGAATGAGGTAAGAAATTTATCTAGTCCCTGCTCTAATAAAGTAGAGGATTGCTCTTAGTAGTTAGAATAGAGAAATATCTCTATTAATAAAGTTAGCTATAGATAGAAAGAAAGCCAGGGGAATGTCAGAGTAAGAATATTACCCCTAGCTATGCATGAATTAAATAGAGCTATACTAATAGAGTAATAATGAAGATATTATTATGCTATGTATAGGTTCTGACCTATGGAAAGAATAAACCTTAGAGCAAAGGCAAAGAGCTAGAAGAAAAGCTACATGTCAGGTAGTGAACTAATCCTAAACTTGTATGCATTGAATGTTATGCTTGATGTGCTATGGCTTTGTTGAATTGTGTTGAACATGTGCTTATGTATGAAGCTCTGTTCCTATGATTACTTTGGCCAATTGTATTTCATATGTGACATGGAAGCATGCACATTATGCAATGCTAACACTTTCACAAGCAAGCACAGGTATTCACATTAATGCATGCATTGTTTAGTGCTGTTTGCTACTGAGATTTCCCAGAAATCTCACCCCTTCCATATCAATCCAATTACAGCAGGTCTTCTCAAGATGGAGGAGATAAAGATGCATGAAGAAATGTTAATTTCTTAGCATGATTGATATGTGATTCATGTATGTATAATTTCTGGAAATTGTCACTATGAATAGTAACTCCTAATGGAGGCAGTGACATTTGAGCTGTAATTATAAATAGTAAATGATTGAATAAATATATGATATTTTTCCAGTAAATAGTACACATGCCAAACTTCGATTTGATATATAGAACGTCTTATTTGGATGTCTACAAATAAAGATATGATTGATCAAAGTTAGGACCAGATTGCTGGAATCAGGGATAGGATGCTGGAGGAACAATAAATTTCAGACGTTGACCAACGTTGACCTGGTCAATGTATGGTCAAAGAGTCATTTTTCCCTGAAATATAATTATGTTAGCTTCGTGTAGCAATTTGAACCACTCCATTTTGATGTTTATAGAATTAGCTATGATTTTTCGAAGTCAAGTCACTCCTCTAGAATTCGCACAGTGAACAGTACTCGCTAAGAGGAAAATTCCAGATTGAGTAAATTGACTTCAACAGCCTTGGAAGTGGTTCCAGATGCTACTGTTTGGTCCCTAAAATGTATGAAAAGGAGGATGTTGCACATTACATAATGTTAACACTTTTGATAATGAATGGATGGTAATGTGATGTTAGGATTTCAATTGTGTGCTCAAAAGAGGGCAGCCACACATGAGAGAGAAGAAAGAAGCAAAAGTTAAAGATAAAGTAAAGAAAGTCAAGTATGTGAGGGAGTAAATTATCCTAAACTTGTATGTATTGGATGTTATGCTTGGTTGTACTATGGATATAATGAATTGTGTTGCATAGGTGTCTATGATTGAAGCTTTATTTCTATGATTCCTTTGCCTTGTATTTCATATGTTACATGGAAGCAGGCACATTACATAATGTTAACACTTTTGATAATGAATGGATGATAATGTGATGTTAGGATTTGAATTGTGTGCTCAAAATAGGGCAAGCACACATGAAAGAGAAGTAAGAAGCAAAAGGTAAAGATAAAGTAAGGAAAGTCAAGTATGTGAGGTTGTAAATTATCCTAAAATTGTATATATTGGATGTTATGCTTGGTTGTACTATGGATATATTGAATTGTGTTGCATCAGTCTATATGATTGAAGCTTTGTTTCTATTATTGCTTTTCCTTGTCTTTCATATGTTACATGGAAGCATGCACATTACATATTGTTAACACTTTTGATAATGAATGGATGATAATGTGATGTTAGGTTTTGAATTGTGTGGTCAAAATAGGGCAGCCACACATGAAAGAGAATTAAGAAGCGAAAGGTAAAGATAAAGTAAGGAAAGTCAAGTATGTGAGGGAGTAAATTATCCTAGACTTGTATGTATTGGATGTTATGCTTGGTTGTACTATGGATATATTCAATTGTGTTGCATAGGTGTATATGATTGAAGCTTTGTTTCTATGATTCCTTTGCCTTGTATTTCATATGTTAGAAGGAAGCAGGCACATTACATAATGTTAACAATTTTTATAATGAATGGATGATAATGTGATGTTCGGATTTGAATTGTGTGCCCAAAATAGGGTAGCCACACATTAAAGAGAAGTAAGAAGCAAAAGGTAAAGATAAAGTAAGGAAAGTCAAGCATGTGAGGTTGTAAATTATCCTAAACTTGTATGTATTGGATGTTATGCTTGGTTGTACTATGGATATAATGAATTGTGTTGCATAGGTATATATGATTGAAGCTTTGTTTCTATGATTGCTTTGCCTTGTTTTTCATATGTTACATGGAAGCATGCACATTACATATTGTTAACAATTTTGATAATGAATGGATGATAATGTGATGATAGGATTTGAATTGTGTATTCAAAAGAGGGCAGCCACACATGAAAGAAAAGTAAGAAGCAAAAGGTAAAGATAAAGTAAAGAAAGTCAAGTATGTGAGGGAGTAAATTATCCTAAACTTGAATGTATAGGATGTTATGCTTGGTTGTACTATGGCTATATTGAATTGTGTTGTATAGGTGTACTGGGGTTGCCCTATTTTACATAATGTTAACACTTATCATAATGAATGGACGATAATGTGATATTAGGATTTGAATTGTGTGCGCAAAATAGGGCAGCCACACATGAAAGAGACGTAACAAGCAAAAGGTAAAGATAAAGTAAGGAAGGTCATGTATGTGAGGGAGTAAATTATCCTAAACTTGTATATATTGGATGTTATGCTTGGTTGTACTATGGCTATATTGAATTGTGTGGCATAGGTGTATATGATTGAAGCTTTATTTTTATGATTGCTTTGCCTTGTATTTCATATGTTACATGGAAGCATGCACATTACATAATATTAACACTTTTGATAATGAATGGATGATAATGTGATGTTAGGATTCGAATTGTGTGCTCAAAAGAGGGCAGCCACGCATGAAAGAGGAGAAAGAAGTAAAAGGTAAAGATAAAGTAAAGAAAGTCAAGTATGTGAGGGAGTAAATTATCCGAAACTAGTATGTATTTGATGTTATGCTTGGTTGTACCATGGATATATTGAATTGTGTTGCATAGGTGTATATGATTGAAGCTTTATTTCTATGATTGTTTTGCCTTGTGTTTCATATGTTCCATAGAAGCATGCACATTACATAATGTTAACAATTTTGATAATGAATGGATGATAATGTGATGTTAGGATGTGAATTGTGTGCTCAAAAGAGGGCAGCCACTCATGAAAGTGAAGAAAGAAGCAAAAGGTAAAGATAAAGTAAGGAAAGTCAAGTATGTGAGGGAGTAAATTATCCAAAACTTGTATGTATTGCATGTTATGTTTGGTTTTACTATGGATATATTGAGTTGTGTTGCATAGGTGTGTATGGTTGAAGCTTAGTTTCTATGATTGCTTTGCCTTGTATTTCATAGGTTACATGGAAGCATGCACATTACATAATGTTAACACTTTTGATAATGAATGGATGATAATGTGATGTTAGGATTTGAATTGTGTGCTCAAAATAGGGCAGCCACACATGTAAGAGAAGTAAGAAGCAAAAGGTAAAGATAAAGTAAGGAAAGTCAAGTATGTGAGGTAGTAAATTATCCTAAACTTGTATGCATTGGACGATATGCTTGGTTATACTATGGCTATATTGAATTGTGTTGCATAGGTGTATATGATTGAAGCTTTATTTCTATGATTGCTTTGCCTTGTATTTCATATATAACATGGAAGCATGCACATTACATAATGTTAACACTTTTGATAATGAATGGGTGATAATGTGATGTTAGGACTTGAATTGTGTGCTCAAAAGAGGGCAGCCACACATGAAAGAGAAGAAAGAAGCACAAGTTAAAGATAAAGTAAAAAAAGTCAAGTATGTGAGGGAGTAAATTATCCGAAACTTGTATGTATTGGATGTTATGCTTAGTTGTACTATGGATATATTGAATTGTGTTGCATAGGTGTATATGAATGAAGCTTTGTTTCTATGATTGCTTTGCCTTGTATTTCATATATAACATAGAAGCATGCACATTACATAATGTTAACACTTTTGATAATGAATGGGTGATAATGTGATGTTAGGACTTGAATTGTGTGCTCAAAAGAGGGCAGCCACACATGAAAGCAAAGTAAGAAACAAAAGGTACAGATAAAGTAAGGAAAGTCAAGTATGTGAGGGAGTAAATTGTCCTAAACTTGTATGTATTGGATGTTATGCTTGGTTGTACTATGGCTATATTGAATTGTGTTGCATAGGTGTATATGATTGAAGCTTTGTTTCTATTATTGCCTTGCCTTGTATTTCATATGTTACATGGAAGCATGCATATTACATATTATTAACACTTTTGATAATGAATGGATGATAATGTGATGTTAGGATTTCAATTGTGTGCTCAAAAGAGGGCAGCCAGACATGAAAGAGAAGTAAGAAGCAAAAGGTAAAGATAAAGTATGGAAAGTCATGTGTGTGAGGTAGTAAATTATCCTAAACTTGTATGTATTGGATGTTGTGCTTGGTTCTACTATGGCTATATTGAATTGTGCTGTATAGGTGTATATGATTGAAGCTTTGTTTCTATGTTTGCTTTACCTTGTATTTCATATGTTACATGGAAGCATGCACATTACATAATGTTAACACTTTTGATAAAGAATGGATTATAATGTGATGTTAGGATTTGAATTGTGTGCTCAAAATAGGGCAGCCACACATGAAAGAGACGTAAGAAACAAGAGGTAAAGATAAAGTCAGGAAAGTCATGTATGTGAGGGAGTAAATTATCCAAAACTTGTATATATTGGATGTTATACTTGGTTGTACTATGGCTATATTGAATTGTGTTACATAGGTGTATATGATTGAAGCATTGTTTCAATGATTGCTTTGCCTTGTATTTCATATGTTACATGGAAGCATGCACATTATATAATGTTAACACTTTTGATAATGAATGGATGATAATGTGATGTTAGGATTTGAATTGTGTGCTCAAAATAGGGCAGCCACACATGAAAGAGACGTAAGAAGCAAAAGGTAAAGATAATGTAAGAAAAGTCATATATATGATGGAGTAAATTATCGTAAACTTGTATGTATTGGATGTTATGCTTGGTTGTACTATGGATATATTGAATTTTGTTACATAGGTGTATATGATTGAAGCTTTGTTTCTATGATTGCTTTGCCTTGTATTTCATATGTTACATGGAGGCATGCACATTACATAATGTTAACATTTTTTATAATGAATGGATGATAATGTGATGTTAGGATTTGAATTGTGTGCTCAAAATAGGGCAGCCACACATGTAAGAGAAGTAAGAAGCAAAAGGTAAAGATAAAGTAAGGAAAGTCAAGTATGTGAGGTAGTAAATTATCCTAAACTTGTATGCATTGGATGATATGCTTGGTTATACTATGGCTATATTGAATTGTGTTGCGTAGGTGTATATGATTGAAGCTTTGTTTCTATGATTGCTTTGCCTTGTATTTCATATGTTACATGGAAGCATGCACATTACATATTGTTAACACTTTTTATAATGAATGGATGATAATGTGATGTTATGATTTGAATTGTGTGCTCAAAAGAGGGCAGCCACACATGAAAGAGAAGAAAGAAGCAAAAGGTAAAGATAAAGTAAGGATAGTCAAGTATGTGAGGGAGTAAATTATCCTAAACTTGTATGTATTGGATGTTATGCTTGGTTGTACTATGGATATATTGAATTGTGTTGCATTGGTGTATATGATTGAAGGTTTGTTTCTATGATTGCTTTGCCTTGTATTTCATATGTTACATGGAAGCATGCACATTACACATTGTTAACACTTTCACAAGCAAAAATAAGTATTTACATTGATACATACATTTTTTAGTACCATTTGCTACTAAGATTTTCCCAAAAATATCACCCCTCTATGTAATCCCAATCCCAATAGGTTCGTGAATGATTAAAGAAGCATGAAGTGAAATTAGGGATTGGATAACATAAATGTTATTTGATGAATGTATGAATTGTTGTATGTAATGATGTTTATATCGCCAGTTAGAAAATCGATGTTCATGATGTGACAAAAATAGTAAATGATAGAATAAATATACAAAATTTTACGAAAACATAGTTAATATGTCAAGCTTTGTTTTGACACCAAGTATGCCTTGTTATGATGTTTACATAAAGATAACAGAATTTTAAAGTTCATACTAGAAATTGTTTTCTATAAATTCTGACCAAATATATAGTAACATATGACATCATAGTTGACTTAGTTGACTAGTCAATTGGTCTGAGAAAGTATTTTTTCTTTAAATTTTAAGATGTTAGCCTCATGTAGCTTTTTGAACTGCTTCATTTAGATTTTTTTAGAATTAATTATGATTTTTTGAACAGTAACTCATTAGAATGAAATTCTAGATTTAGCCAATAGACTTCAAAGGTCATATAAGTGGTTCTAAATGCTACCAAATGGTTCATAAGATGTAGAAAAATAAAGATGTTACAATTAGCTTAAGAGATCAGTTCTCTTAAGTTGGGATCATAATCTTACGAGAGTAAAGGGAGTCAATTGTTGTACTAAATGCACCAATAACCCATTGTAATCTTGGAGATAGTGAAAATCTCATAAGGTCTCTGAGGACTGGAATAAAATAAAGTTAAGTCTGAACTAGTATAAAATTGATTTGTACTCCTTTGGTGATATCTCACTTATCCTTATCCTACTTTATCAATATACATTTACTTTCCATTGAAATTTACAATTTTTCTTTAAAATTCTCAAAATACGCAATTCACCCCTATTGGGTATTTTTGCTTAGAACTAACAAATACAACCTTATTCAACATTTAGTATCAAAGTAGGTCACTTGTTTAAAGGACCTAACGATCTCAAGTGAAAAGGTTATGGCTGTATTTTATTGTAAAACACTTTCTAAAGATTTTGATATTACCATTTCTCATATTTTAGAAAATTATGAGTCTTTGTATCAGAAAGGTCAAATGACCATATTTTCAAAATCTCTTGATTATGATATGAGGAAAATCCTTTCGAATGATTTTGATTGTAAACCAAGAAAAGAATTGGAATGAAAATAAAAAGAAAATGTTTTCCTTGAAGCTTAAAGCAATTAAAATTTTATACGATGCTTTATCTGAGAATGACTATAAGAAAATTAAATTTTGCTCTAATGTCAAAGATGTTTTTAAAACTTTTGACTCTATTTATTCCTTTAATGATTATGTTGAAGATTACAGTGTTGATAGTTCATCTGTGACTAAAAGCTATAAAGTTACTACTGATAAACAAATAGAAGATTATGCTGAAAAAAGGGAAATTAGAAAACATCTTTATTCCAACAATGAGGAACAAGACGAAAAGGATAATCAAGAAGAGCTCAATGCATATGAAGATGATGAATAATTATCCAGAGCTCAAGACTTTTCAATGATATACAATTTTAATCCTTCTTATAGGTTGAAGAAAAATGATTTTAAATGTTTTCATGAAATGATTTTTCAATCAATTATAGATGCTACTTCAAAAAATAAAAATGTTATGCATCTAAAAGATATCACTGAAATATCTAATAGGATGAAAGAAATTTTGCATAATGATTATAAACTGCTACCACTCAACCAACACAATACCTGTAAGTATACTCATAAAGTGTATTATTCTATTATTTGCAACTATGGTGGAAAACCATGTCACATTTCTCACGTATGTTGTATTAGAAGAAATTCTAATGTGAGAAATTTAGTTTGGGTTCCTAAAGGACAAGTAAGGTCTAATACAACTCTCAAGGACCCAAAGTTAAATGGGTACTAAAATGTCCTTCTAGTGTTTCAAATATCCAGAATAACTATAAAAGGAATGGACAAGTTACATATAGAAAGGGGAATCTAAGAGTTATTCATACGTATGGGAAAGTGATATCGTCCATAAGAACTCATAGAGAATCCATTGTTGTAAATTCAAAGTTAAATTATAAGAAGCAATGGAGAAAGGCAAGGAGTACATTTTACCTCAAGAATAAACTATCATATTGTACCATTCAATTACCTTATGGAGAACAAAAGAAGGATCTCTCGTGCTTTAAAACTCATATTAGTTGAGAGACCATTGCAAGCGTTTGCTAGAAGAAATTCAACAATGCAGTGGATTTACAAAGGCAATCCTTCTTCCATATAAGGTAAAGGTACAACGGTAAATTTCTTTAATTATCATGTTTGACATATTTTTGAGGTTTATACCTGTATCCTTAATCAATATGACAACTGATTTCTAAAATCTCTTTATACTCCTGCAAAAAATTAAAATAGTCTATAAAGGAGAGAAATGCAATGTTCAGTAATTCAATTCTTTGTGCATGCATAGATTAAAAAGAAAAATATATCTTTTATGCATAAAGACATATTTCTTTCACTATGCTTAATTGTTTTAAATTGTTCATATACTCTAAGCATGTGAATTATGATATGTTTTAAATTGTTTCGTACATTGAAGCTTGGATTTTTGGTGTAGAAGAAAAGTAAACTCACCAAAATCAAGTGAGCTGTCATAAGGACTAGAGGAATCATGGTGAAATATAAACCTTATCTTTTTTGTGCTTAAATGAAGTATGGGTTAGGAAATTAATACTTGTCCCTTGCTAATTCCTTTAGCAATCAACATTTTAAATATCATATCTTCATATTGCTAAAAGGATTATGAAATCAATATGTGAATATTTGTGTTTTTTCAAATATTGATTTATGCATTACAATTCATAAATTGGTCTTAATTTATAAATGTGCAAATTCATGATTTCAAAGATAAATATTCCTACGTCAAATGCTTTGATTACAAAATGAATACAAATGATTTGAAAATTTATTTTTGAAATAAGTAAACATCAGCATTGGAGATTAATACATTTAAATGAATTTTTCAAAAATACTCTAAAAATGATTGATCCTATATATGCTATCTTGTGCTTGAATTCTTTATCCTTCAATAAGTTAAACATTCTTTTCTTTAACACTTTAACCATCTACATGTAGTTCAAGTCTTTCAATTTAAAAGATTCCCAAACATCTAAGCCTTATGCTTAAAGTATCATCTATTGGAATATCCCTACAACTCTACTCGTTTGGACTAAAGTTAAAGTACTTTATTGGTCAATTATCATTTGAAAGGTAAATGAGCAAAATCCTTGAACTATTTATTCTAATAATATCCTATCTATTTTTTTCTCATACAAAAATTTCAAGACATGTTAACATTGTTGTCCAACATGTAATTCTACAAAGATATTCTTCTCCAATATGATGACCTTCAATATTTTTCATAAAATGAATTTTTAGAGGTCCATATTTTGAAAAATCATATTGAAATTGCATATTTCAAAAAGATATACTACTCTTCAAAATAGCTTTCAAAGAAGGAAAATCTTTATGTTTACTTTATATTTATTTGTGCATCTTATTTTCCAAGGTCAATCCTAAACATGCTCATCTGCATCTACTAAGAATTAATATGTTTTGTTGATGAGTTGTTATATGATCTCACATATAAATGGAAATTATTTTTCATATAACCATACTAATCATTCTCCGAGAAAGAAAGAGATTTGCATTCATAATAGGAAAATAAAGAAAAATGTCTCAATGGATTACATAGTAGAAATAGGAAGGTTGAGATTTTATTATCCAATAGAGACAAGGGAGCACTGGAGCTACAAAATTTAGATGGCAACAAGCTAAAAGGTGAATCACTCATGACAATAAAAAGATGCTCAAGAGAGGATGGGCAAATAACTTCATGGACCAATTAATCAAATTGTCAGAATTGAATAAGTATCTCTTAACCTCTCTCTTTATTTTGAGAATATATTTAAGCTATTTTGATGATAATGCTTCCCTATGCTATATTTATCAATATGCTTTGTCAAAATTTTCTTAAATACATTACTGAAAATAAGACATTGTTTTTGAAGTTCATATTTTCAAAATATCATATGAATCATGAATTTATCAAATAGGTTATCGATAAAGGTTATTATCGATAAAATCTTCGATAAAACATAACATGTTTTTGCACTCAATGAATTGAATATTTTTAAACTCCTATTTGATAAAATCATTTATGGAAAAATAACTAAACTTTCTAGTTGAATAACACTTTGATAAGAGTATTTATCCTATGATTATTCGATAAATCTTAGGTGATTTGTGTGAAAAATGTTGTTATTTCTCGAACAACTATTCGATAAGAAGACTTATCAAAGAGATATTCGATAAATTTCTTACTGTTAATAAAGATTTATCAATAAACACTTCAAATAAGACATTTATCGAAGACCTTATTGATAAATTATCATTTATTTAGGCAAAATATGACTGTTACTGCTCAATTCATCAAATTCCTACTCAAAAAATCATTCAAACTCTTTGAATCAAGAATTTCAAATATATTTCCATACTTTCATTTCCTCAATTAAACTACTCAGAAATACTTTCCTTATTACTCCAAAATAGATTGCCTCTTAGAATCCATAAATTTCCTTGGTATCGCGATCACTCAAAAATGGCGAGAACTAAGATGCCAGAGGTTGGACTCAAAAAATCTAAAGGAAAATAAAAACCCAATAATCTAAAACAAAAATTCAGAATAAAGGTGGCTAAGGATCATAGTCCACTAATGGATTACCTCCTCCTACTCTAAAGACAACTCATACTTAAGTGCTGCCTGAAGCTTCTCCAAGTCCAATAAGGCAGAGTGCTAGACAAGCACTAAAAAGAAAGAAGCACTAGCTATCCATAGTCTCTGAAGAATTAGAATATACTCACATAGATGAAGATCTAAATGCGGTTGTTAAGAAGGCCATAGTTTAGCTAGGATATCATCAGAATAAAGAGTAAAACAAACTATAAGAAGGAGAATTGAATCACCCCAAGGTACTATGGAATCTCTCTTTGAACCATCCTTTTCCTCCAATCCTACTCAAACTAACCCTCTTCCTTTTAATCGAGCCAATTTTGCCTTACTAACTGGAAATCTAGAAAAGGGGGTTGATAAGGGTAAATTAAAAGATGATTTTGCTCACATAGATTTTGTCTAGTAATGGTAGTTGACTTAGAATACTTGAAATACAATGACAGGACCCAATTGGACTTGTCTAACCGAATGAGCCACTACCAAAATTGGTTAGGAATCAACCTATCATATTGCTCAGAAGTAGTGAACAGATTTTATTATAACATGGAGGTATTTGATGAGGCTGGTGAATTAGTCAGTAGTTATCTATGTCATATCCTTATTTTCACCCTCAATTATACTTAATTAGAAGGATTTTAAACCAATTTTATACCTTTTTAACTTAGAAATATGAATTTCCAAGAAAAGGAATCTCGGGTACTGTTTATTTAGTATTCCAGATTATAGACCCAACTTTGAAAATTCATAATTAAATCTAGAAAAATTAAAATGGAGTGGTTCCAATTTCTAATGAAAGCTATTTTATTATAAAAATATAAAAATGTGGTTTCATTGTCAAAATAAATTTAGTTTATTCGTTCAAAAATATTGTTCATTTGGTAGATCTAGAAGCTCCAGTTTTATTGCCTTATTTTCAAAAATTCATTTCTCATTGTTCACTTATCCAAATGAAACATGTTAACTGTGGATTTATAGCTCAGGATGTTTTATTTAAGTCCATAATATTTTGTGGAAAAATTCATTCATTTGTTATTTAAAATTCGCACTTGAACTTCACTACCTCTAGATGCTTATTTTATATATTTTCATATTTTATCTTCAACTTGGAAAAATCATATTAAATCGAAAGGTTAACCAATTGAGGCAATCTTGGTGTCTATTTAAAGATCTTCATGGAAACTACTGTCATAAGGTCTCGACCTAATACAACCATACTATAATGTACTATGCATCCCATATTGTCATCCCATAATGTCAAGTAGTCAATTTAATTTATCATGCAAGTTCATTCATCTATATTTACCCTCTTTCCTTTGCAAGATCCAGTACCTATAACATGGCTATGTATATGGAAAGAATGAGATCTCATGGAAATCTCAATAGCAAGTCATACAAATTATAATATCATGCATGCTTGATTAAATACCTAGCATGTTATCATGATATGGGAGTTACTTCATAATAATACTTAAGAAAACTCTAACATACATATTGTCATGACATTAGTTACAAGGAGTTGCAATAATTCATACTTCATCATCATCATAGTATCATCTTAAGCTCAACCAAACATCACAACTAACAAGCAAGTATAAAGTCAGACAAGCATAAGATTATAGTTGGGTATTTTTACTACCTCTTAAGTTATCCTTATCAAAATCTTCTTGAGATGGTCTTCTTCTCAAAAAAATGTCAAAACCTAGCCATTACAAAGTAATATCAAATTACAACTCAACTTCAAAGTAATTCCAAGACTAGGTTCTTACTAAATTCCATTCTTTGTCCATTTTATGTCTTATGCTTCCATCTTTCTAATGATTCATTTCCACATAATTTTTCATGTAGAATCCAAATATGAAATCAGAATTCCAAAATGAAACTACTGGCTACTGTATAGAACCAAAATGCATCTTCTTATTTTTCAAAAATTCTCATTTTAACACCAATGCTTCCACTACTTGTTTCTCTAACTTATCCCTACACAATTTCTATTTTAAACCCATTGGAAGTATCAAAATCATGAAATTCTAACATATAAATAGTGATTTATATAGTGGTAGCCAAGAACATAAACCTTAACTACATGTATACTTGAATTTACAAACCAATACCACTTGATTCTAGCTTGTTTAAGCTTGTCTAAACTATCCATAACATAAAATTCATATTCCCACCACATATGAATAGGATGTCCAGCAGCAACATCAAAGGGAAAGTTCCATAAAAACCTCTTAAAACCAAGAGCAAACTTCCTAAAATAAAGTTCAAGATCAAAAGAACTAATTACCTTTCTTTTTGGCTCCAAGTTTATACTGTTGGAAATTGTGCCCTAGGGGCCAATCATTGTATCATGTTATCATATTATTTGCATGTTTACTATGATGACAATCCTTGGATAACTCGTGATCTTATCCTAAATGTCCCTGGTCGGTCATCTATGTGGGAGCAGAGATGAAATAAGACCAGTATGACTTTGAAGATATATAGAGATATAAATCAAAGTCATAAGCACATGTAAGAGTATAGGGTGTTGGACCGACCCGCTATGAGAGAGCTGCATGGGTCAAGTCATAAGCTTCTCTCATATACAAGCCATGTCACTATGCCCTTTGACCTGAGATCATCATGGATTCCTACATGACAAACGCTCAGCTTTGACCTAGTCAAAAGTCACTTTTGACCGAGTGATCATAAAGGCTATGCTCGGGCTTAGTGGTTTTTCATGCGGAGGAATGTGAATGGTCAAGATGGAATTTGTCCCTCACATTCGTAGAGAGATATTACTGGGCCCCTCGATGAGTGAGTCTGAGAAATGTATGGCCATACTGGAATGGAAGGGTAGTTCCATTTCTATATTCAGACTACTCAGGGATCGAGAAAGTAACGGTCAGGAACAGGAGGATGACGTTCTCCATGCCTCATCCTTGACTGAAATATCGTGTGACAAAAGGGACGTGATATGGTTGTATGAAAGGTTACATCGTTTATCGATCCTCATATGTTTTGGGTAGTCGTAATGCCTTGCTAGAGACCGCTTACGACTTGTGGGTCAGTATAGTAACTGGGCCACTGCCAACTTCATATGGGCCTACAGGGTCGCACACAAAACAGCCCAATGCGAGCTATGATGTCCAGATTCATTGAATCTAAGAGATGTCTAGATTCAATGAATAATCTAGGGTGGATATATATTTTATATATATATATAAATTAGTTTATATATATATTATATAAATAATATAAGAGATATTTGTAAGATTTAATTTATAAGGATAAATTAAATCTCCATCATTTTTGAATTTGAATTTAAATGGATATGATCTATTTGAATTTGAAATTCAAATTGATAAGATATCTCAAATTTGATTTATGAGAATAAATCAAATATAATTCTGTCTTATCTTTATTTTAAATTAAATAAATAGGTGAATTAAATCTGTGGGACGGATTTAATATAAACCATATTTATTTAATCAGTTTCTTATTAAATTATGCAATATATGATATTGTATTAATTCAGAATTAATATAAGATTAATTCTGAAGCCCGGCCCTATTAGAAGCCCGATAGCTTCCTATATATTTGACATTAGGAGCTAGGGTTCCACACACAAGATCTCTACACACACATTCAGACGTGAGAAGAGGGGGCAGGGAGAGTGCAAAAGGTTTGCACATAAGAAACTGCTGAGATAGAGACAGTGAGGACGGAATCTCTAGGAAGCCCTAGAGGGACAAGAGGCGCTAGCACGTCGTTCGCAATTGGAACGCTGTTCGTGTGGATACCGGTAGAGGAAGCCGATCTGAGCTGTCGACTTCTACGATACGGCCAGACACGAAGAAAGGTCGCGACCAGAACACACTTAGGTCGCGACCAAAAGGGCATCTGAACGTCAGAAATCCGAAAAGAGGATACAGGGCGCGACGTGAAGTTGAAGAGGTCGCGACTAAAAGCTCCAGAGGCACAGGTCGCGACTAGAAGCAGAGTAGGTCGCGACTAAAAACTCCAGAGGCTACAGGTCGCGACTAGAAGCTGAGGAGGTCGCGACTGAAAGTTCCAGAGGCGAGGAGTCGCGACTAGTGGACACTGAGGTCGTGACCAAAGCTCGAGTACCGAAGGTAACACTTCTTTCTCCTTGACTTAAACACATTCGGTAGATCCTGGCTGGGAGTGGAAAAATTTTTAAAGTTAATTTCCGCTGCTTGTCTTCCAATTCCCTTCAGTGGTATCAGAGCCATGCCGTTTTGTGTTTAAGTTAGGTTTGATTGTTGATACATGTGATGTATGTTAGACTTCTTAGCTGATTATATGATAACATGCGTGATATGTATGACATATATGGAATCTATTTATGTATGACATATACGGAATCTAAAAGGAAACTGAAATCGGTGGTGTATATCAATTGATTTGATCAATTAATATTGATGGGGTCTAAGGAAAAAGAATTAAGATTCTTGATTATTTATCAAAAAAAAAATTTCTATTGGGGCGCTGCCCCACACCCCGCCCGCTAACCGGCTAGCGGGACCGCCGTGGCTATTTAATCGTAGCGCAACATAATTGTAATATGTATTGACTTTCCTGATATATGAATGTTTTGAAACATTTATTGCCCTTCAAATAGCATGAATTTTGATTCTTGAATGTTTGGGTATGGTGAACAATATGGCTCTAGATTACAAAGTGTTGTAATTTTTCTAAATACGGCCTGCGTGTCGTGCCTTCCTCTAATAACTCTCGTTGTACATTCTCTTCTCATCTCACTCCCCTCGAATGTTAAAACGAGGTTTCCTTATGTACTTTTCCTATTCTAATTAGAGAGCTCCTCTCATTGGCTTGAGGGGACTTAGGATAGGTGAGCCATATTGTATCACGTTTAAGATTATGCATCTTTTGATTAGATCACTGCATGTATGTTTTATATGCATAATACTTGTATGAGATACAACCGCGATACATGCATCTTATAAACCAGATAATTAATTAAACCCTCTAAAAGAAATCTTAAGTCATATGCCGTCAATTAATGAACACTTGTCAAAACCTCGATCGCTCATTTGTAGGTCCACCAAAGTGGGTGCATTTGAGTTATCTTGGGGAGATAAGCAAGAGTAATGGTGCTACTCTTATGTTTGTTATTGTTTGACTTAATTGAGATTATCAAAACGGTTTTGGGTCTCAAGGCATTAGATGGGATTAAAACATGCCGGATCATATGATGATTGAATCCCATAAATATCTAAGAATTACATTTGATGTAATTGGTAAAGTTGTTACCTACCTAAATAACTTAAAGTTGAGCGTCCTGCCAAAGCGGACTCAAGTTTAAGCCAAATATGGATCTTAGCCCACTAATTATTACATTGAGGGTTGTTTTATTTAGTGGGAGATTGCTAATTCGCTTGCATATTTTAATTGTAGAATCATGACGACTAGTAATACTGCTACATTATCGTTGCGATTTGTCCTTGAGAAGGACAAACTCAATGGGACAAACTTTCTTGACTGGTTCAGGAACTTGAGAATTGTTCTCAAGCAGGAAAGAAAGGCATATGTCCTAGATCAACCCATTCCTGAGGAGCCAGCAGCCAATGCTCCTAGAGCTCAGAGAGATTCTTATGCGAAGCATAAGGAAGACTCTGTTGATGTGGGATGCTTGATGCTTGCCACCATGGTTCCGGAGCTCCAAAGAGATTTGGAACACATGGAGGCTTATGAGATGATTGTGCATCTTAAGGAAATGTTCCAGCAACAGGCAAGGCAAGAGAGGTATGAGACCACTAAGGCCTTACATTCCTGCAGGATGGCTGAAGGTGCATCAGTCAGTACTCATGTCCTAAAGATGAAAGGGTACATTGATCACCTTGAGAGGCTTGGATTTCCCATGAGTCAGGAGTTAGCTACAGATTTGATCTTGAACTCACTCCCGGAAAGTTATGACCAGTTTGTCATGAACTACAACATGAACAACATGGAGAAATCTATTTCTGAACTGCATGGGATGCTTAAAACTGCTGAGCCGACTGTTAAGAAGAAGCCCAGTACTGTTTTGATGGTTCAGAAAGGAAAGGGTATGAAAAGGAAAGGCAAGGGCAAGGGGAAGGGTCATGGCTCATCTGGTAAGACCAAAGAGTCAGGCAAGCCCGAAACCAAGCCTGCACCAAAGAAGGCAAAGCCTCCAAAGGAAGGAGTTTGCTTCTTCTGCAATGAACCGGGTCATTGGAAGAGGAATTGCAAACTCTACCTTGAAGATCTGAAAAAGAACAAGAAGGATAGCGGGGCTATCGCTTCAGGTATTTATGTTATAGACATTCATCTCTCTACTTCCACTACATGGGTATTAGATACTGCATGTGGTTCTCACATTTGTATAAATGTGCAGGGCCTAAAGGACAGTAGAAAGCTGAAGAAGGGCGAAGTTGACCTACGAGTTGGAAATAGAGCAAAGGTTGCTGCTCTAGCTGTAGGCACTTATGAATTAGTTCTGCCCACTGGGCTTTTGTTAGTTTTGAACAATTGCTATTATGTTCCTGCTTTGAGTAGTAACATTGTTTCTCTTTCTTATTTGGATAAGGAAGGTTACACTTCCATTTCTGGGAATGGTAAATGTTCCATTTATCGTAATGATATTTTCTATGCTCATGGTGATTTGCATGTTGATCATTACATATTAAACTTGGAACAACCCAATCATGGAAATATCTATAACATAACCGCCAAAAGGATCAAACCAAATGATTTGAATCCGACGTACCTCTGGCACTGTCGTCTAGGCCACATAAATGAGAAACGCATTTCTAAACTCCATCAAGATGGATTTCTCAACTCATTTGATTTTGAATCATATGATACTTGCGAATCTTGTTTGTTAGGAAAGATGACAAAGTCGCCTTTCACTGGGCACAGTGAGAGGGCGACTGATTTGTTGGGCCTCATACATACAGATGTGTGTGGACCGATGAATACAAATGCCAGAAGAGGTTATTCGTACTTCATTACATTCATAGATGATTTCAGTAGATATGGCTATGTCTATCTAATGAAACATAAATCCGAATCTTTTGAAATGTTCAAGATATTTCAAAATAAAGTACAAAACCAGCTTGGCAAAACAATTAAAGCCCTTCGATCTGATCGAGGTGGTGAATATTTGAGCCAAGAGTTTATCGATCATTTTAGGAATTGTGGAATAGTCTCACAATTGACTCCTCCAGGAACACCACAATGGAATGGAGTTTCTGAACGGAGGAATCGAACACTATTGGATATGGTTCGATCCATGATGAGTCGAACAGATCTTCCACCATCCTTTTGGGGCCACGCCCTAGAGACAGCTGCGTTCACACTGAATCGTGTTCCATCTAAGGCAGTTGAAAAGACTCCGTATGAGATATGGACTGGGAGGAAACCTAGTTTGTCTTTTCTCAAGATTTGGGGATGTGAGGTCTATGTTAAGCAACAAGCCTCAGATAAGTTAGCGCCCAAATCTTCAAAGTGCCTTTTTGTGGGATATCCTAAGGAAACCAAGGGATATTATGTCTACAACCCCACTGATAACAAAGTGTTTGTTGTCAGAAATGGTATCTTTCTAGAACGAGAATTTATCTCTAAAAGAACCACTGGGAGCAAGGTACACCTCGAAGAAGTTCGAGAGCCACAAGACGCCACAGAACTAGAGATGGAAAGTAGAGAAGACTCACAAGAAGTTGTTGAGACTCCTCAAGTCACGCAAGGCCCAAGGCGATCTAATAGGGCACGACTTCAGCCTCAGAGATATGGATTTCTGATTTCTGATAGTCGTGATGTGTTGCTCATTGAGTATAATGAGCCCACTACCTATCAAGAAGCTATAGTGGGACCAAACTCTGAGAAATGGCTTAATGCCATGAAGTCTGAGATGCAATCCATGTACGACAATAAGGTATGGACCTTAGTCGACCCGCCTGAAGGTATAAAAACCGTCGGGTGCAAGTGGGTTTTTAAAGAGAAAACTGACATGGATGGCAATGTAAATTTCTTCAAGGCACGACTGGTTGCAAAAGGATTTACTCAAACTCATGGTGTGGACTATGATGAGACCTTTTCCCCAGTTGCAATGGCCAAATCAATCAGAATCCTCCTTGAACTCATGGTGTGGACTATGATGAGACCTTTTCCCCAGTTGCAATGGCCAAATCAATCAGAATCCTCCTTGCCATTGCAGCATATTATGACTATGAAATATGGCAGATGGACGTCAAGACAGCCTTCCTTAATGGAAAGCTCCTTGAGGATGTGTACATGACACAACCTGAAGTTTTTGTGCGTTCTGAGGACTCTGGTAAGGTATGCAAGCTTCAAAGGTCCATTTATGGACTGAAGCAAGCATCTCGGAGTTGGAATCATCGTTTTGATGAAGTAGTCAAAGAGTTTGGATTTCTTCAAAACATTGATGAACCTTGTGTGTACAAGAAGGTTAGTGGGAGCACAGTTGTAATTTTGGTACTCTATGTCGATGACATCCTACTCATTGGGAATGACATTCCTACCTTGCAGATTGTCAAGTCTTGGTTAGGAAAATCTTTCTCGATGAAAGACTTGGGTGAAGCCACCTACATCCTAGGAATTAGGATCTATAGAGATAGATCTAAAAGGCTTCTAGGACTGAGTCAGAGCACATATATAGACAAGATACTGCATAGGTTCAGTATGCAGGAATCAAAAAGGGGTTTCATACCCATGTCTCATGGTATTCACCTCAGCAAGGATTTGTGTCCTAATACACCAGATCAGTGAGGTCGCATGAGTAAGATTCCATATGCCTCGGCCATAGGATCTATCATGTACGCCATGTTATGTACTCGACCGGATGTCTCGTTTACCTTAAGTATGACTAGCAGATATCAACAGGACCCTGGTGAGGGCCATTGGACTGCTGTCAAGAATATCCTTAAGTACTTAAGAAGGACTAAGGACTTATTCTTGGTCTATGGTGGATTGGATGATGAGCTCTATGTAACTGGTTACACAGATGCAAGTTTCCAAACTGACCAGGATGACCAGAAATCGTAATCTGGATACATATTCCTCCTGAATAATGGAGCAGTAAGCTGGAAGAGCTCTAAGCAGAGCACTATAGCAGATTCTGCAATGGAAGCCGAGTATATAGTAGCATCTGATGCAGCTAAGGAGGCCATTTGGATCAGGAAGTTCATTGCTGAACTAAGGGTGGTACCGACCATCTCAGATCCAATAACTTTGTTCTGTGACAATAGTGGTGACATTGCACAGGCCAAAGAGCCTAGGTCACATCAAAGGACCAAGCATATACTCAGGCGATTTCATCTCATCAGAGAAATCAATGATAGAGGTGATATAAAAATATGCAAGGTAGCAGGAGAAGACAATGATGCTGATCCTCTAACAAAAACGCTTGTCCAGGCAAAACATGAGCGTCATGTTAGGTCAATAGGATTGAGACAAATTAATGATTGTTTCTAGTGCAAGTGGGAGGATGTTGGAAATTGTGCCCTAGGGGCCAATCATTGTATCATGTTATCATATTATTTGCATGTTTACTATGATGACAATCCTTGGATAACTCGTGATCTTATCCTAAATGTCCCTGGTCGGTCATCTATGTGGGAGCAGAGATGAAATAAGACCAGTATGACTTTGAAGATATATAGAGATATAAATCAAAGTCATAAGCACATGTAAGAGTATAGGGTGTTGGACCGACCCGCTATGAGAGAGCTGCATGGGTCAAGTCATAAGCTTCTCTCATATACAAGCCATGTCACTATGCCCTTTGACCTGAGATCATCATGGATTCCTACATGACAAACGCTCAGCTTTGACCTAGTCAAAAGTCACTTTTGACCGAGTGATCATAAAGGCTATGCTCGGGCTTAGTGGTTTTTCATGCGGAGGAATGTGAATGGTCAAGATGGAATTTGTCCCTCACATTCGTAGAGAGATATTACTGGGCCCCTCGATGAGTGAGTCTGAGAAATGTATGGCCATACTGGAATGGAAGGGTAGTTCCATTTCTATATTCAGACTACTCAGGGATCGAGAAAGTAACGGTCAGGAACAGGAGGATGACGTTCTCCATGCCTCATCCTTGACTGAAATATCGTGTGACAAAAGGGACGTGATATGGTTGTATGAAAGGTTACATCGTTTATCGATCCTCATATGTTTTGGGTAGTCGTAATGCCTTGCTAGAGACCGCTTACGACTTGTGGGTCAGTATAGTAACTGGGCCACTGCCAACTTCATATGGGCCTACAGGGTCGCACACAAAACAGCCCAATGCGAGCTATGATGTCCAGATTCATTGAATCTAAGAGATGTCTAGATTCAATGAATAATCTAGGGTGGATATATATTTTATATATATATATAAATTAGTTTATATATATATTATATAAATAATATAAGAGATATTTGTAAGATTTAATTTATAAGGATAAATTAAATCTCCATCATTTTTGAATTTGAATTTAAATGGATATGATCTATTTGAATTTGAAATTCAAATTGATAAGATATCTCAAATTTGATTTATGAGAATAAATCAAATATAATTCTGTCTTATCTTTATTTTAAATTAAATAAATAGGTGAATTAAATCTGTGGGACGGATTTAATATAAACCATATTTATTTAATCAGTTTCTTATTAAATTATGCAATATATGATATTGTATTAATTCAGAATTAATATAAGATTAATTCTGAAGCCCGGCCCTATTAGAAGCCCGATAGCTTCCTATATATTTGACATTAGGAGCTAGGGTTCCACACACAAGATCTCTACACACACATTCAGACGTGAGAAGAGGGGGCAGGGAGAGTGCAAAAGGTTTGCACATAAGAAACTGCTGAGATAGAGACAGTGAGGACGGAATCTCTAGGAAGCCCTAGAGGGACAAGAGGCGCTAGCACGTCGTTCGCAATTGGAACGCTGTTCGTGTGGATACCGGTAGAGGAAGCCGATCTGAGCTGTCGACTTCTACGATACGGCCAGACACGAAGAAAGGTCGCGACCAGAACACACTTAGGTCGCGACCAAAAGGGCATCTGAACGTCAGAAATCCGAAAAGAGGATACAGGGCGCGACGTGAAGTTGAAGAGGTCGCGACTAAAAGCTCCAGAGGCACAGGTCGCGACTAGAAGCAGAGTAGGTCGCGACTAAAAACTCCAGAGGCTACAGGTCGCGACTAGAAGCTGAGGAGGTCGCGACTGAAAGTTCCAGAGGCGAGGAGTCGCGACTAGTGGACACTGAGGTCGTGACCAAAGCTCGAGTACCGAAGGTAACACTTCTTTCTCCTTGACTTAAACACATTCGGTAGATCCTGGCTGGGAGTGGAAAAATTTTTAAAGTTAATTTCCGCTGCTTGTCTTCCAATTCCCTTCATATACTTCTTCCTAGCTCCAAAAGAAATTTTGGTAGAGGTTCCCTAGACTTGACAAAGCTACCAAAATGAGCTATAAGGGGGGTATTTATAGAAAAAATTGGGTGAAAATGGAAGGCCAAGATTAATTCAAATATTATTTGATCCAAGGGTTAATAATTCACCTTCCAAAAAGCTTGCCCTAGAAGCTTTATTATGACATCATCCATGACATTATATGGGGCTGTGTTTGGCAAAGAAATGGAGGAACCTTGATAGAAATTTTTTTAGCCCAATTCGGTACTAATCTAGTTAGTTTCACAAAAGCATACTTTTTATGTTTCTAATTTTTATAATATTCCAAAATATGTATTCAGTCATTAAAAGTAGTGTTTAGATTTTTCCTACCATTGACATTGTTAGAATGAGTATTTATCGGTTTACCATCCTTTAGAAAATGATCGAAATGCCGTTAGTTTTATATCTTATACTATATTAATCCTAAGGGCATAATTGTCATTTCACACCTCTTTACTTCGTATAAGGGCCATACTGAATTTGATTAATCATCCCTGTACTTGGCTTGGCATTTTTTACCTATCTAAAATGACCAAAATACCCTCCATCCATCTCTTGTTCATTATTACAACACAAGGGCATTTTCATAATTTTGCATATTTTCAGGGTTCCTGTGGACACTAGCCTACATGACTATTCAAATATCTTTTTGGGCCTTTAAAAGGCCATTTAGGCCTTTATATAGGTCTAATATCTTTATGGTATATTATTCTTCTGTAAATTCTATTAAAAATTCTATAAAACTCACTTTTTAGCTCTGCCAGTTTTATAAATTTTTATATTAATTATGGGGAATTTACTGAAAAATTTCATCTGATTAGGAAATTCGGAAGGTCCTGCAATAATCTTCAGACTTTAAAAATTAATATTAATTATTAGGGCCTCAAATCAAAATTTTAAAAAATATGTCTGGCCCAATTTCTATCTCTATTTACAGGTAAAATTCAGGACTCTAGCATTTTCAAGCAGTCCCGGGCCTTTTCTAGCATAACTCCTCATAATTACAATTTTGACCTTTAAACTTTTGCTAAATTACATTTAAGTCCTCAACCTTTTTAAAATTACACTTATTGGCCCAACTTTTATCTATACTTTTTATTTTTGCCCAAAGCTTTTCTAAATTTCACTTAGGTCCTTGAAGGTTCTATTATTTACAATTTAATCCCTTTTTTCCTTGAATTGCAATATTTTCCTTAGAGAATCATATGTATATTATGTACAAACTATACATACATATCAGATAAGAAAATTGGGGATATGACAATCTAACTATTGGGTTGAAAGGAAGACCAATTAAGCTAGACTCCAAAATCATCAAACCATAGAATGAGTCTAAGCCTGAACCTTTATTGAGAGAAAGTTATAAAATTTTGATGATTGAGGACAAGTTCTTGGGAGACCTCAAATTTGTACCCGAAGATATGTGTGATTATCATAGGATAATCTACTATATATATTCAAGAAGTATGGTCAACAAGTTAGGGAGCTTTACATATGTTACTCAAGAAGATTATACTCTACTTGCCAATATCATCAATGGCCAGAAAATAAACATTGGAGATTTGATCTATTCTAAAATGAGAAATTTTTCTACAATAAGTCTAAGACCACTCATATTTCCTATCCATAGCTTGTATCCTACTTCCTTTATTGCAACAATATCGAATATTTAGAAAAGGGTGAAAAGGAAGTCAAGGTATCTAGATGTGGGTTAAAGTAGATCCACAGGATGAGGATATCTCTTTCCTTAACTGGTGGAGGAAAAAGGATTAAGAAAGAAAAAGGTAAGCAACTGGCATATGATGAGGCTTAGTCTTCAGTTGCCCTATTTGTACCATCTACACCCTCCTTTGCCCAAGCTGCTCTTCATGCCATTATTCAACAGGAGATGAGGGCTTTTGAAGATAGAATTCAGCTCCAAATACAAGACAACTATCATAGCACTATGAATAATATTGCACAAATGTTATATGATATGAGAACTAGTCTGGAAAACAAATTAGTTGCTAAAATGATTCAAAGACATGAGGCCACCAATGCATAATTCCAGTCATTGAAGACTACCATTAGATTGCTAGGCAATAAAGTCTTAGATTTAAAGAACAAGGTTGTGGGTTCCAATACTTTTTTTTGATGATCTTCTTAAATCGCCTCAAACTTCTACTTAGCATCCTCAGGATCCTACTCAATTACCTTTTACTCCAATTCAACTGACAAAACCCTTGACATCTTCAGAAGCCCCTCCTCCTTCTTCAGAACCTCAATGCTCAACAACTCTACTTCCCTCTTTCAACCCTTTGGATTCACCTCCACACCCACTCAATCTACTTGTCTTCCAACCGCTAAAGAAGTTTCTCCCTCATAACCCACTATTGATCTTTCTCCTCCCTCTATGCTTACTAAGACTGAAAAACTAGTTGCACCTAACATTGAGCATCAATCATCCTACCAAGACTCCATTTTTGATGAATGACAAAAAGGGGAGAGATGAGATTACTTGACTAGTAGTAATTATATTTTGTTATGTTTTGAAAAAAATATATATATTTTATCTCTGAGAATATTTGATCAATATTGTCCCTACTATTTCTAATGTTTCATTTCTGATGCATTTCATTGTGTTTATTTCAATTGAATTATTATAATCTTTTAATAATCTCAATTAAGCTTTGCCATCATAAAAAATGAAGAGAAATGTTAGACTCAAATGTTAATGTTTTGATGATGACAATTAATTGAGAGATGTCAAAAAGTGTTTCTAAATTGAAAGATCATTTATCGATAAGCTTATCTATAAGGTGGTTATTCAATAAGTTCTTCGATAAATGAGAAAGCATTTTTTAAGGAAAATATGATTTCTAAAATGTATTTATCGATGACCTATTTGACAAGGGTTCTTATCGATAAAGTCATCAATAAATCAATATGAATTTGGTTTTTGAAAATTTCAAGTCATTGCACTGGAAGAAAAGTATTCAATGATTTATTAGCCAAGATTTATTGAATAAGCCTTCAATAAGTATGATAAAGATTCAATTTTGAGAAGAATTTTATAAAAGCTCTTATTGAAGTATTGATCGGTCAAAGTATTTATCGATAAAGTTTTGACCAATAAACTTTGTTTTTAAAAGAACATTGTAATTTAAAAGCTTCATTTATTGAAAGACTATTTGATAAGGGGATTTATCAAATACCTCTTTGATAAATAGGATAAAAATTTTGTTCTATCAAAAGAATTGGTAAATGATTTTGAATATGTGATCCTTCTTCTTTTAGATAAGATGTTATATTTCTTTGACATATATATTTATAAAAACTCATGATCAGAGAAAGTTATCTAGTTTTAAAATATGATCATTACAAATGTTCTTAAGATTTGCATTTGAAACAATTTAAATCTTATCGAACAATACTTCAATAACCAGTCTTATCGAAAAGGACTTTGATAAATCTTCAATGAATTCTATTCAAACATATCTTGGATTTAGTGAATAGTTCTTTGATAACCATCCTTATCAAAAAGCTCTTTAAAAAATATTATTTTCAAAACATATTCTTTTAGACTTATCGGTATATTCCATAACACATTATTTATCAAAGTGATCTTCGATAAATAGACTTATTGAATATCTTATCGTTAAATACTGAATAACATTCTTTAAAGGATTTTCAAACATACTTTTAAACATTCTTTGATCCTCTCTCTAATCATAAAATATATTTGGAAACAAGAATGAATAAGATCATTCATCAAATTAGGTCAAGTCATCATTTAGCACATCAGAACAAATCACAAGATTATAAGCTTGACTAAAAATTTGTTAACATTTCAAAACAATTTATAAGCTTAAAATCTTTCAGATCAAGCTATAAATTTATGAAGATTATTCATTCAATCAAATCAAAGTAATTCATATCCTCAACAAAGTCATTCATAGAACTATCATTCATATATTCAATGTGATTCAATTTAAATTTAACAGAAGAATCTTATCAAATATTTCTTCAATAAATAGTCTGATTGAATAATTCATCGATAAGAGCATAAAGAATCAGACTTTGAATCTTTCATCAATAGTCTTATGTTCATAAATTGAAGGCATAGATGATTCCAACAAATCAACAACAACATAAGAAATAAATAATCATCAAAACATTTATCAAGTTACAACTAAGTGATATGAGTTTAAAAATGAAAAACCAACTTTTCTTTCTTTCTCAAACTTTGATCATATATAAGTTTTAATTCAAGTTTTCCACATATTAATTTAAGAAGTAAATAAATCATATAAGTTTATGTCAAAATCATTTTAAAAGTCAAATTTCCAGTGACCAGCATTCAGATTGAAAATAGGAGCAAACTTTTAATCCTTCTCAATTTTGAAATAACGAGTTATAAATTATTGAGAAGAAATAAATGAAATATTATCTTATAAAAAACAAGAAGAAAAATGTATTCAAAGTCATTTATCAGTGCTTTTGATAAAACATAAATGTTCTCTATTTATCGAAGTGTTATTCGATAAATCCTCTCATCGAATAGTCCTTCAATAAATGTTTAAAATCAGAAGTTTTTCTTTTGAAAACAAAATTTAGTAATCGAAGTCTTTATAGATAAAGACTTTTGGTAAAAATTCTTTTCCAACTGAATCTTTATAAAACTTATCAAAGGGTTCTTCGATAAATCTTCTTATCGAATAAGTCTTTAAATAAATCCACTTCCATTGCAATTGCTCAGAATTTTCAAAAACTAAATTCTTATTATTTTATCATGTCTTCATCGATAAGGATTCTTATCGAATATGTCCTTGATAATTTTTTTTCAAAAATAATATTTTCTTTCACAAATTCTTTCTCATTTATCAAAGAACTTACCAAATAAGTATCTTATCAATAAAGTTATCAATAAATGCTATTTATTAGTTTAAAATAATTTATGAAATCATATCTAAATTAATTGTCATCATCAAAACATTATCATTTTAGTCTAACAGGTCATTCAAAGCTTAGCCAACCAATATCATCAAAAGTCAATACAAAGAGTTGTTTATTGTTTAGTTTTGGATGAAAATAGGATGCACAAGAAACATTGCAAGTGTTTTAATAATCAAGGAACTAAATGGAAAACAACGATCTCCCAAGGATCAAATTGATGTTCAAAGTCTAAGATTTTCCTTGAATATATTGGATTGAATCATCATATTTAGATTTGTTTTCCTCCACTTGAAAAAATAGCATTTTTGATCTTTACAAGACAAAAGTCTTCTCTCACATTTACCTTGTACAATATAAAATTACTTAAAATAAGTGAAACCAAACTCCACCAAATATCATATTCTTACAATGGGAGTTCAAGATATTCCCTAACTTTCTGCAAGAAATGCAACCTTTGAGAAAGATCAATAGTGTTTTGATGCGAATTAGCTTTTTTATACAAAACCTTATCCAAGACTACACACAAAAATCTGTTCTCATGTCTTCACTTTCTAGTCAAGTTTTAAGTAGTATGTAACCCATTGGTCTAAAAGTAAATGGTTCTCTTTAATGAATAGGATTAAGATTTGAGCATTGAATTATATTTGACATCAATAAACAAATCCTTTTAATACTCCATTAACTATTATATTACTGATAAAATGATAGTACCTAAATAAAAAGGGGACCTTACCCTAAAATTTAACTGTTGAGGTGGGAGAACTAACTTACTTAAATACTATAAGGATCTTACTATCTCATACTACTAAGTCTCTATCAATAGGTATATTTCATTTTCTTTTTTTTTCTATTTGAAAAAACAATGAAGGTAGACAACTAATACTGAATAATGAGGAAAGGTAAATCTAATATCTCACACCCTAATGCATATTAGCTGAGGAGAATCTCCAACACAAGTGAAATAATCCTGGGATTCTTATGGACATAGGCCTACATTTACCTATTATAAATAAAACCCATTATTAATTAAACAAGAGTCAAATACATGAGTGGGATATTTATGCAAATTTGAGTGATAACGGTTATGGGAAAGAGAGATAAATGTCTAGATCGTTAGGTTAAAGGGGGGATGGAAAATATGATTGTATTATGAGGAGTGTGCGGTGAAGCTGCTATGGTGTTCAATTCCTTTATTCTATGTAACCTTTCACCATTAGACTGCCCTCTGTCGAGCTATTACTTGAGCTTAATAACACTTTTATGGAGAAATTCTAAGACAGGTATCAAAGCAATACATTCCTAGGCATGGTTAATATGAGGATAGAGGCTATAAGGCATGCACACGACTCCATAATGATACAAAAAAAGCAGATCATAGGCCGATTGAATAAAGACATAGCAACTATGAAATATGATATCGAAACTCTACAATCTCTTATGACTGACTTGATGGTTGAATTATGTGCAAGCATGTTGAGAACAGATATAATCCAATTGATGAATCATCCACTCGACTGAACTTGAATCGAGTCCATCAAGAGGTGGTGATAGAAGATATAGGTGAAGGAGGTGTGATAGAAATTTCCAAGTATCACAAACTGGACATGCCATTTTTCTCAGGAAAGGACCTTTGGGTTATATTTTGAAGGTGGAATGATACTTCAAGGTCAACTAGGTAACCAATTCAAACAAATTTGATGTAGCCATTTTATATTTTGAAGGATATATGCTTAATTGGTTCCAATGGAAAGAGGTTCGTTCACCAATGGTAGATTGGAAATCACTTAAGAATGACTTAATATTATATTTTCACCCATCTCAATATAGGAATTCATATGAGAAGTTGATGGCACTCCGGACGTGACATAATACATTGAGAGGTTTAAACTATTGTCTGCTACGATCAGTGATTGTGATGATGACGTGCAGATTGCGGCCTTCATGAATGGGTTAAAGATGGAAATTAAGGTTAATTTACGGATCCTCCAGCTAAAAACTTTGTCTAAAAAGATGGATGTGGTTCTTAGGTTAGAGGAACAAAAATTGAACTTTTACAACAATTCAGAGCCACAAGGTGTTAGGCCACCATGAAGCCATTGAACCGAAACAAAAGGGACGAGTACACAAGTACCTTACTCGATTGTCTTCAACCACAAACACACCAAACCCCTCCTTAACTACTAACCCGTCCACGGCTGTCGAGTCAAAGGGTAGTGACACTACTAAAACCTCAATCTCAGTGTCTTATACAAGCTCAAGCATGACTGTTCCCAAGAAGTACACTAATACTGAGATTTCACGTCACTGTAAGCTAGGTCTTTATTTTAAATGTGACAAGAGAAATACTGGTCAGGCCATCATTGTAGGAAAAAATAACTCCATGTTATGATTCTTTCTAAAGAACATATATCATTGAGAATGAGCTTCCTATGGAATCAAAACCATAGTGCGATGCGGATCCAAAACCTCCACAAAGGGTGAACAATCGACTGGACAATTGATATTACTTTCCTTAAGCTCGCTTTCATTAGCTCTCCCTGTGGTAAGGAAATTCTAATTCTCATTGATTGTGGGGCTACTCATAGCTTTATCTATCACGACTTGGTTAATTCCTTACCTTTGTCAATAAATCCTAACATTACTTTTATTGTTCAAGTGGGGTTTTGTGCTCTGTGGAAGGGGATATGTTGTGATGTATCATTATTTATGCAAGGGATTAACACAATGCAATCTCTCTATCCTTTTAAGCTTGGGGTTCTAACATTATTCTAGGAACTGACTGGCTTACATCACTGGATGAGGTTATGGTGAGCTAGAAGAGATCAACCTTGAAGATTGATATGGATGTGCTTATAAGGCAACCTTTCTCTTTAAAAGATGCTAATGTCTCTTAATTTGTTGTGTAAAATGACAAAGCATGAGGAGGAGGCTTTCTTTGTGGAGTTGGTTGAATTAAAAAATGATAGAACTTTCTTATTCACCTTTAGAAGAAAATGTCCAATAACTCCTAGGGGAGTTCCTTGCAGTACAAATGGCTATCACAAGGTTACTGCTGTCTCAAGAGGCTGACCATACTATTAACCTGTTACCAGGAGCTGTACCCCCTAACATACAACCTTATAAGTACCCCCACTACCAGAAGACTAAAATTGAACATTTGGTGAAAGAAATGTTAATGGCTGGGATTATTCAGCCAAACCAGAGTCTTTTTTCCAACCCAATCCCTATTAGTCAAGAAGAAAGATGGCAGTTGACATTTCTGTGTGGACTGCAGAGCTTTGAACAAACTAACCATCTAGGATAAATTTCTTATTCCTGTAATTGATGAGCTCCTAGATAAGTTAGGGAGTGCTTAGATATTTTCAAAGCAAGATCTAAAATCTAATTTTTAAACTCATGATAGCCATTATGAATTCCTCATTATGCCAATCGGATTGAAGCATGCATTATGCCAATCTTTGCACAAGTTTAGCCTTGTCTTTTTTGTCAAAATTCTGGTTTACAATAGAGATTGGGCATCTTATTTACATCACTTTCGATTGACCTTTTATATATTACCGCGGCATTTTTTGGTGGTTAACACTAAGAAATGTGTTTTGGCTAAGCTTCAACTAGAATATCTTGGCCATCTTATCTCCAAGGATGGTTTGCATGCAAACCCAAGTAAAATAGAGTGTATGGAAGCATGGCGTCCACCCACTAGTATGAAGGAACTTCAAGGTTTTTTAGGATTAACTTGATACTACCATCCTTTTGTTCACCAATATGAACTCATTGTAACTCTATTCACTATGCTACTTAAAAAGGATGCTTTCTATTAGAGTAATGAGGCTCAAAATGCTTTTGACAAGTTTAAATCTTCCATGTCCATTACCCTATTTTAACTCTTTCAGATTTTTCTAAGCCATTCATTATGGAAAATGATGCATCCAAGATGAGATTAAGTACTGTGCTTATGCAATAAGGGTGTCCTATCGCCTATTACATCCACTCCCTGTCATCTAGGTAGCAACAATGCTCAGTTTATCAGCGCAAATTAATGGCCATTATTTTTGCTATATGGAAGTGGCAGTATTACCTTATGGGCCGTGAGTTTATTATTTGCACTGATAAGAAAGCACTCAAGTTTTTACTTGAGCAGCGTATCTTGGATGGGTCACCACAAGGTTGGGTGTCTAAACTTATGGGCTATACATTTCAAATACAATATAAAATTGGTGCAACTAATTCAATGGGTGATGCCTTGTCCATAAAGGGAGAAAATACTAATGGGTGTTGGTCCGAGTGGTAAGGAGCTCATTATCGCTTAAGTGAGGTCTTGAGTTTGAGCCTTAACGTATACAAAAAATCCTTGTTGGGAGACTCACCCTGTAACATCCATACTTTCATACGTCTTAGGGACCATTCAGTAGCATTTAGAACTACTTACAAGACCTTGGAAGTTCATTAGCTAAATATGGAATTTTACTCTTTCTCGGGTTACTGTTCATATGGTATTCCAGATTATGCAATGAACTTTGAAAAATCATAACTAATTCTAGAAAACTCAAAATGAAGTGGTTCAAAAAGCTACGTGAATATAACATCTTGAAATTTAAGGGAAAAATAATTTACTGACCAAATGATTAGCCAACTAATACAGTTTATTCGCCAAAGTTTACTGTTCATTTGGTCAAAAATCCTGGAAACAGATTCTGGTCCCTTACTTTGGAAAATCATTTCTCTTTGTACAGACATCCAAATAAAGAATTCTTAGTGTCAAAACAAAGCTTGGCATGTCATCTAAATGTCTGTAAAATTTCATACATTTGTTCCATCATTTACTATTTTTCATTACATCATGACCATCACTGCTTACATTGGTCATACAGCAACATTACACATTCACATAACATCTATACTATCCAATCCCTAGCTTTTCTTCATGCTTCATCATCCTCTTTTATCATTCATAAACCTGTGGAATTGGGATTACATGGAAAGGAATGAGATTTTGGGGAAATCTCAGTAGCAAACATTACTAAACAATGCATGCATTAATGTAACTACTTGTGCTTGCTTGTGAAAGTGTTACTATTGTGTCATGTGCATGCTTCCATGTTACATATGAAATACAATTGGCCAAAGTAAACATATAAATAGAGCTTCATACATAAGCACATAGGCAACACAATTCAATCAAGCCATAGCACAATCAAGCATAACATTCAATGCATACAAGTTTAGGATAAGTTTACTACCTTGAGCACTTGACTTTCTTTCTCCTTAACTTGCTTCATTCTTCTCACTTTTCTTGAACATGTGGCTGCCTCTCTTGGAGCATACCAATCAATTCCTAACATCACATAATCATTCATTCATCACAATCTAACTTCCTTGAGCATTAAACTCACTTTAACTAACATAACTTCTTCTTGAACATTAAGCCCATTAACTTTCCTTAATCTTAACTAATGGACTTGGTCTTTGAATCAATTGATGTCTTGAATTTACCCTACACAATTTCCTGTTTTGAATCCATTTATGAGCTTAGAATCATAGAATTCCAGCTCCTTCATCACATGCTGTACATAACCTAAACTGCACTCAATTCTTTCAAAAATTCTCATTTTGATTCCAATGCTTCCCATACTTGTTTCTCTACTTTATCCCACACAATTTTTCATTTTAAAACCATTGGAAGCATCAAAATCATGAAATTCAAATCACTTTTCATGCGTGTGAACAGTAATAGAGAAGGGTTTCAAAACTATAACCTTGGAATTTCAATGCTTTTAGGGTTCAAAACCTTTCCAATCCTACACAAAATCATCATCTAAATTCAATGGAAGCATTAAATCGTTGAAATTCCATTTCCTTCCCTCATGAACAGTGAATACCAAACAGGTTCCATTAAGGCAAAGTCAAGAATATCAACTTGATTCAACAACCAATCTCTTAATTAGCTTGTTTAAGCTTCTATCATATGTTTATAACTTTAATTTTTTCTTTCCCCTTTCATCTAAGGTTTTTGGGCAGCACTTTCCCTTAGAGAAAACTCAACTTTTTGCCCATGAAAACCCTAAGTTCAAGCTCCCAAATCAAAGGAAAATAAGCTAGGAGAGATTGCTTACCTTTAATCTCTAGCTTGCTTGAACTTTGGAACCTTGAATCTTCTTTGTCTTGGCTTGAGTTTTCATTTTGAAAGAGTTTCCCCAAGGTATCACAAGGACACGGTTTTGGGCAGAATGAGGGGGTGTTTATAGCCAAAATCCAAGAAAAATGAATGACCAAGATTGATTTGGTTACTATTTGATGTAAAGGCCCACATTTAATCTTGGATTTAACTTTTTCATAAAAGAATAATTATGACATCATGTGGGACAGCTCAAGGGACAGCTCAATGGGTTAGGTGGCGTGCTCATAGTGTAAGTAAGCTTCTAAAAAAATTCCAGTCCAATCCGGTACCGATCGGAGCAGTTTCACAACAACCGGACTGTTTTCTGTTCCAAATTTTTCTATAATATACCAGGATATGTATTCTGTCCTAGAAATCAATATCTAGGCTTCTCATATCATTGAAATTGATATACTAAATATTTATCTACCATCCATTCCTTAGGAAATGACCAAAATACCCTTGGTGTCCTTTCTTACACTATATTGATCCTAAAGGCATAATCATCATTTTACCCCTCTTTATACTGCCTCAGGGTGTATCTGGGCTCAAATAATCATATTTATACCATGTTCCACATTTTTAGCCTATCCCAGGTGACCAAAATGCCCTTCATCCATCTCTGGTATAATCTGGGCATCCAAGGGTATTTTCGTAATTTCACACTTTTTCTAGACACTAGCCCCTTCTAATGATGGACTAGTACCCTGGGTTTTGGGCCCTTCTTGGCATCATCATGGGCCTATATGTGAGGTCATCTGATCTCATTCTATCCAAGCTTACATACCGATAAATTCTATTATCGGATCACGGGTGTTATCAAACTCCCGTCAAAATTCACTAATATGTGAATAACTTTTTATACAGAACTTCTTTCGGGGTTCTGTCAGATTCATAACATCTAACACTGTAGGTCACACTTTCATGTAATTCCCCCACATATATCTGATGTCTATAGAATCTGATAAAAATTCAGATAACTTTTAGACTATCAGATACTTTTCTGCTGTTTAGAGCCCTAATAAGATTTTTGTATCATGCCAGATTAACCAGCGTAACTTCCTCTATTTACTGATGGAATATGGGACTGAAAAACTTCTGGGCAGTTATAACCCTTTATGGGCTGATCTTTCTATAATTACCATTTTGCCCTTGAACTTTTTACTTAATTACATTTAAGTCCCTTAACTTTTAGAAATTCCTACTTTTGGCCCAAATCTTGTTTCTACTTTTACTTTTTGCCTTTAACCTTTTCTACTTTTCATTTTAGTCATTCTCTTCCTTAAAGAATCATCTAACCTTTATTATTTCTTCTGATATTCGTCATAATCCTTTCCAAACCTCTTTCCACTATCAGTACTATATGGATAGGGCAAAATTAGGATATGACACACCCACTATAGCAAGGTGTGCGACGTGGATCGGATCTAGATATAGTTGGGGCAAAGCTCCGATGAACTAGGTAGGCAACCAAAAAACCAAAAGAAAGGGAGAAAATATGGAAATCCATTATATTCCAGTATCGTAACCTAGTAACATTTTCACCTGGGATAAGGAAGTGTAGTAAGATTAATCATTGGCCAAAATTCTACAAGCTTTGATAATTGGCGAGTAGGCACCTCCAGGTTATTCGAAGAAAGGAGGTCATCTATTTTATGAAGGTAGTTTGGTTATACCTAAGAAATCTCCTCACATTCCAACATTATTAAAAGAATATCATGATTCATCCATTACTGAACATTATGGTTATCTTTGCACTTACAATCGTTTAGCTTCTATTTTTTATTGGGATGTTGTGAGGAGGGACATTTATAAACATGTTGCTTCCTATGATATATGTCAGAGGAATAAACATTCTGCCTTGACCCAGCAGGATTACTTCAACCTTTACCAATACCATTAAAGTAATATATCCATGGATTTTATTATTGGGTTACCTAAATCATAGCAGAATGACACTATTTTAGTTGTGGTTGATCATTTTACTAAGTTTGCCCACTTCATTCCACTCTGACATCTTATACAACTTTGTCCGTGGCCAATATATTTGTTAAATAAATTGTTTGACTACATAGCTTTCCTCGTTCCATTGTTTTTGACTGTGATAAATTATTTTAGCACTTTTTGGAATCAGTTTTTCATGTACACACCTCTACTATAGCTCTAATTATCATCATCATAGTCAAACTAAAGCTGTTAATCACATCCTTGAAAATTACCTATGTTATGTTTATAGTAACAAGCCATATATTTGGTACAAATGGCTTTGGTAGGCTAAGTATTAGTTTAATACCAATTATAACTGATCCATTGGTATTTCTCCTTTTTTGGCTCTTTATGGTCAGGACCTGCCTACTTTTTATAGGTTTCAAGAACCTCTGTCTATGGCTAATACTATTAATGAGCACATACAGACTAGGAATACTATTTTGGATGAGTTGAAGTTAACTTAGAACATTCCTAATTCTTGAAAAATAGGTTGATCTATCCTTGGTGAATTAGGACTATAACCAATAGAGATTGGGATTATTATGAGAATAATATAGAGAATGGGGTGTATATGTATAATTTACCAATTATGAAGTAAACGAGAGTTATTCCCATCAGTTTTCAAGAGCAAAACATGGTGGGAGTAGGTAGTTATCATAGATCCCACTCCTACTCTCTTTCAATCCATGATAACACAAATAAAGGTTCACCCACAAACTGAGAGAGTTTAGTTCTTTTTTTCCTTCTCCCTTCTTCCTTCTCTCTCTACACAGGAAAAGGTTTTCCTTGCCCTTTCTTCTCTTCATATCCTTCGATGTATTAGATATATAACATAACCGGGAGTATGTAATAGTGCTCTAATTTTATGTGGGTACTCAGTGAGTCATAGTTGGATTTCAAGTATGTCTAAAATCCTTTATTGGTATCAGAGCTAGGTTATCCTAAAATAACTGGTATGTAAATGTATATGGTTATTCATTTTTTGACCATATGTGCTTCTATGTGGTTTTTTCATTTTTGGTTATATATTGTGTTTTTTGTAATTATTTTAGATTCTTGTATTCATTATGTTAAAAGACATGAAACATTCATTTGAACCTTAAAACGAAAGAGAATAAGCATAGGTGCTCTGTCATAACGGTCCATGTTTTATCATTCTAATTAGGTCACTAGAAAAAAGCATTTTTAGGATTTCAAATTTGTCCTAGTGTAAAGGACAAAAAATAAAGAAAATGACACCAAGAATGTCAAAAATGGATGTTAGATGATAAAATTATAAAGAAAGAACAAATCGAGTCTGACAGACCTACCTGCATAAAGACCCAGTTAGAGGTTGAAGACGCCCAAAACGGCGTCGTTTCAACCCTAACAATTAACAAAAAAACTTATGACACATGAAACTAGAGCACCGTAATAGATTCTTAGTTATGTTACACAACAAATACAATGAAAGAGAGAAAGAGAAGAGATGCACAAGAACTCTTTTCTGGTGCAAAGAGAAGGAGGAGTGGAGAAGGAAAAATAAAGAACTAAACTCTCTCGGTCCATGAGTGTGCCTTTGTGTGTATTATCATGGACTAAAAGAGAGGGGAGTGGGATCTATGCTAACTACCCATTCCCACCATGTTTCCCTCTTGAAAGCTGATAGGAATAACTCCCTTTTACCTCATAAGGGGTATATTATAAATATACACCCTATTCTCACCATTATTCTCATAATGTCCCCAATCTCTATTGAGTTTGAGCCTAATCCGCTAAGGGTGAATCAATCTATTTTCCAATATCTCCCACTCACATTTGGTAGATTAGACGTCATGAGTCCAATCTTATTCTCTTTCTTCTTTCATATTCGATGCTTTACTGTGACAGTGTAGGCATGAAGTCTCCATTATGGCGTTTGTACTAGAAATCCTTTTTATATAAACTAGCACAATACAACCCTCTAGTGCAACTCAACCAAATCTGTTATGTTGCCTCTAATATCCTAGAGTTACCCGTATACACTTTTCTTATAGCTAATCTAATCCCTCTTGAGTTAGCATATGACTCAAATAGCCTATATTTATGCATAGTTTCCACACTTATGAAATTAAAAAAATAATATCACAAGGGACTTGTCACACACACTAGCATAGATGTGTATATTTTGGTAATACTTCTTTCAACCACATCATTTGGATATGAATCAACTACTTTCTTAGCATAACACGTTTAGTTCATATATAACTTCAACATATGATATATACTAAAGTAGTAGGCGCTGAAACATACCTCCATGATATTGTCAAAGTGAAATGACATTAATAAAATGATAGTACATTTTTGGAACTCACATAGTAATCAAAAAGGGATTATTCACTTGTTCCCATTTGTAGTTCTTTAGCATATACGTTATGAATCACATGATACAGTGTTTCTCTTATTCTATAAGAGTGTCATTTGATTTTATCAATCACACCATACAGATTTAAGTCTAGATAGTTATAGTATCTAAACCCAAACTCTTCAATTCAATTCGTATAATATGAAGTCAATTTTGAAGAATTTATTATTTGGTAGTAGGTTTCATGGATGTAGGTATCTATAGTTCGATCCATATCTATACTCATGGATATCATCTTGACTTACTTAACTTGTTTAAGTCAACGCTGCATTTACTTTCACTAGACATTGTATACTTTCACTCAGACACATAAGTAATGATGAATAACATAGTATCACTAATAAAAATAACATAAGGTTTGCACTTTTACATTTCGTGCATACTAATGGCTTTTATATGTTTCTCAAATATTTCTTTGCCTATTGGCTTAGTTAGGAGGTCTGTTACTATACATTTTGTTAAAATGTATTAGACAGTTATAATTTTTTATATTATATAATCCCTTACAAAGTTGTACTTGATATCAATGTGTTTGGTCTTATGTGATATTTAGAGTCTTTGGTATAGGCTATGGTTGTAGTGTTATCCCAATATATCAATACTAGATTCGTACTCTCATTCCTAAATCCTAGGTATTACATAAATCTCTTCAGCTTAATAGCCTCTTGCGCTACTATAGTGCATACCACGAACTTAGCTTCCATAGAGTGTAAGCAATACATGTATGCTTCTTGCTACTCCAACATATGGTGCTGTTATTAAGCAAGAATGTATATCCTAAAGTGGATCCTCATAAATCATTTCCTTCATAACATAATGCATAGTTAGTTATTTCCTTTAAGTATCTCAGGATCCTCTGTACTGCTTTCCAGTGTTACTTACCAGGGTTGAACTGGAATTTGCTAACCAGCCCTACCCTATAAGAAATATCTAGTCTGGTGCTCGTCATTGTATACACCAGGCTACCAACGGTATTGGCATATGGAACTCTTGTTGCTTATGGCTGTATCACCCAAGGGGATGAATTGTGTGATTTAAAAATTTTGAAAATTCTAAAGATATTTGAATGAATTTAAAGAGTAGAGTTTATAATGGTATCATCAAAGGAAGAAGTTGTTGAAGAAAATTAGACAAAGTCACTTTATACTGGTTTGGCCCAATCCACTTGGCCTACATCCAGTCTTAAAAGAACTCCTCTAAGTGTTCCACTATCTTCAAGATTCTGTGAGCTCTTGGTACTTTAGTACATTCACGTGAAATCCCTTTCACTCCCCTTTACACACATAACGTTACAATCCACTTGAGTCTCACACTCTTGAATGATTTAAAAAAGATTATTTATACAAATGAAACTCTCTTAGTAGAGTAGATAAGATAAACACCTAAGCTCACAACTCTCTAAGTTTCTCTTGTCTAATAATATATGCTCTAAACAAATAAAGAGAAACAGAGTGAAATATAGATACAAATCATTGAGTGTAATCAAATTGCATTGCAAGCATTTGTTGTATCTTATGTTTTCTAACTTCTCTCTGTCTCATTTTGGATTCTTCTTCTTTTTATACTTGGTCTTCATAATTCTGTTGAAGTAGCTGTTAAGATAGTCATAGATGAATATAGCTGTTATTTATTGACGTTTGCATTTAACTTTTAGCTCTATCATTGATCTCTTCATTTGATCTTGCCTTAGCCTGTGAATAATCTTAAAACATGTTTTAGTGAAGATATATAATCATAAGTATATAGCAATTGTTTCCAAATGATTTAGAATTAAAGATCAAAATCTGTTAAAGTCTGGTTTAAGCCTTTTTCATAAATCCTTGACTTATCGAAGAGTATCGGTATCGAAAAAGTCTTCAATAAAATGATGAAGAATTGCATTTGAAAGGGTATAAATCTTATCGAGCAATACTTTGATAAGTAGCCTTATCGAAAATGACTTTGATAAATCTTCAATGAATTGCATAGTGATAGTTCATGATTTATCAAACAATTCTTTGGTAAATGTCATTATCGAATAATTATTTGAAAAATATTCTTTCAAAACATATACTTTCAGACTTTTTGATATTTTTTATAATACATCGTTGATCGAAGTGTTATTCAATAAATGGAATTTTTGAATACCTTATCGATAAATACTAAAGAACATGCTTTTAAACCTTTTCAAACAGACTTTCAAATAATCTTTGATCTGTCATAACTTTGTAACATAATTGGAAATACATATTCAAAAGATCATTTATTAATTTAGATTAAAAATATAAGATCATCTTTTAGCACATCAGAGCAAGTCATAAGATCATATGCTCAACTAAATTTGTTTAGTATATCAGAATAAGTCATGAGCATATAATAATTCAGCAAATATAAATAAGCTATAAATTCATGAAGATAATTCATTCAATCAAATCAAAGTAATTCATAAGCTCATCAAATCGAATATCTTTTTGATAAATGACATGATTGAATAGTTCATTGATAAGAGCATAATGAATCTTACTTTGAATCTTTCATGAATAAGCTTATCTTCATAAATTCAAGACAAATCAAACCACAAATGATTAAAACAAATCAATCAACATTACTAACAATGAATCATCTTCAATATCATTTCAAACAATCAAACCAGCATACATTAATCAATATTAAAATTCCAATAATTTGAATTTGAAATAATTTATTTTTTCTTTCTTCAGTTTGATCTTATATAAAGTGTAACTTAAGATTTCAGAGATTATTTTAAGAATAAAATAATTTAATTTGATCAGTTGTAAAAATTATTCTAAAAAATAGAGATTTAGTTAAGGTTGAGAATCATATGACTCGTCTTTAAATCTCTAAAGCTTTTCATTCTTTGATCATTCATTTATATAAAACATTCTGAGAAGAAACAAATAATATCTCATCAAAAGTAAATAGTGTAAAATCATTTGATTCAGTGCTTTTGGAAACTCAGAAACTTTTCCTTATTTATTGAATAGTTCTTTGATAAATAAGTCTTTAAAAACAAAATTTATTGATTGAAGACTTTATCAATAAATGCTTTGTCCAATCAATACTTTGATAAAATCTTTGAACAAGTTCTTTTTCACATAACTGAGTATTTACAAAGCTTATAGAAGGCTTCTTCGATAAATTCCCTTATGAATAAGTCTTCAAATAGTTCAAATTTTAGAACAATGACTCAGAGATTGTATAACCTAAATTTAGATTGATTTATCGAAATCTTTATCAATAAGGAACCTTATCGAATAGGTCTTCGATAAATATTTTTCAAAAATCATATTTTCTTTCAAAAACTTCTTTCTCATTTATCGAATAACTACCTTATCGATAAATGTTCTTTATCAATTAAGTTTTATTTGAAATCTTTTCTCAATTATTTTTCATCATTAAAACACTGGAGTCTAATAACTCTTTCCTTCTTCTTTTTGTCTAATTCGATTTTAGGACACTTGTCAGGAGTCAAGGTTGATGGAATAGAGGTATCACCTAAGAGGGGTGAAGTGGGTGATTTTGAAAAAGTTTAAATACTTAAAGAATATTAACAATAAATTAAAGATTAAGTTCAAAATGATATCACCGATTTGCAAAAAATGAAAGAAGCAAATAAATGAGAAGTTGAACACCGTCAATTTATACTAGTTTGGACCAACCACTTGGCCTACGTCTAGTCCCCAAAACTCTTTTGAGTGTTCTAATATCTTCTAAGACTAGTTGGGCTCTTGACACCTCAGTACATTAATTGTGAGAATCCACTCACTCCCCTTTATAACCCGTAAGGTACCACTAGTGAGAATCTTTCACACTCCCCCTTACAATCTGTAAGGTATCAACCTTGAGAATCCTCTTACTCTTCTTACAATCAGTAAAGTATTAATCCACTCAAGAGACCTACACTCTTGAGTAACTTAGAAAAATAATTGATAACAATGCTCTCTTACTAGAGGTCTTGTGATAATCACCTAAGTACAAACTCTCTAAGTTTCTCTCTCAAAGAATATAACATGCTCTCTTCATAAGAGAAGAAACAGAATGAAACAGAGACATTGTCAATAATATTTTTTTATCGTAATGCATTGTGTATCTCTCTCTTTTTCTTTTCGCTCTTTTCTTCCTTATGTCGTTAGCTTCAAGTTTTTCTTTTTGGCTTCTTTTATGTTTGGGTTCTTCATAAATATGTTGAAATAGCTGTTGATGAATATAGTCATTGTTGCTAACGTATGCGGTCTGGCTTTTTGCTCTTTAATTAATCTCTTTCTTTGATCTTATTTCAGCCTATAAATGATTTTGAAACATACTTTAGAGAAGATATATAATTAGTATAAACATGTACTAATTGTTTCCAAATGATTTAGATTTAAATATCAAGTTCTGTGTTAGTTTGATTTAAAAAATCTTTTCACAAATTAGTCTAATTTATAGAAGTGTTTATCAAAAAGGTTCCTTATAAAAAAGAACTTTGATAAATTTCAAATGAACTCCTTTAAAACAGTTATTAGATTTATTGGATAAGATTCAATAAACAATATTATCAAAAAGATCTTTGATAAATCTTAACTGAATTGTACTTAAATAGTTATAGATTTATCGTATATTAAGGGAGAGACCCTGAAGGACCAAAGGGAAGGGGAGAAATTAAAAGAAAAGGAAGTAAAGCACTGGACGGACCAGTTAATGCATTACTGAAAATTAAAATGCATGCAGTGGGGATGCTCTTGAATGAACTGAAAGGCGGTAGAACCAGCCAAGTTTAGCTCATAAGAGGAGGCAATGATATGAAAAAAAAAGAAAGAAAGCTTTAAATAAACTGAAAGTAAAGTATTATTAAAACATAAGAACTTACAAGAAGAGAAGGGGATAAAAGAAGAGAAGGAGAAGGAGGAGGAGGAGGAGACTGTAACATCCTTATTTTTATACGTCTTAGGGACCATTCAGTAGCATTTAGAACCACTTACAAGACCTTGGAAGTCCATTAGCCAAATCTAGAATTTTAATCTTTCTCGGGTTACTGTTCATATGGTATTCCAGATTACACAATGAACTTTGAAAAATCATAACTAATTCTAGAAAACTCGAAATGAAGTGGTTCAAAAAGCTACATGAAGATAACATCTTGAAATGTTAGGAAAAAATAATTTTCAGATCAAATGATTATCCAATTGATACAGTTTTTTCGTTGAAGTTTACTGTTTATTTGGTCAAAAACTCTGGAAACAGTTTCTGGTCCCTTATTTTAGAAATTCATTTCTCTTGATATACACATCCAAATGAAATGTTCTACCTATTCACTTAAAGCTCTAGATGTGTACTACATGATCATAAAATTTCTTGAAATAATTCCTTCATTTGCTAGGTCAAACTGAAGCCACAACAAAACTGCTTTAGGACCTACGTTTTTACCATTTCAGTTTCCTTTCTTTCCCTTTCCATAATTGTTCCAGCATACATAAATCATCTCTTTTGCCTTTTCTGAATTCATATACATCATGGGGTTATACAATAATTGTTTCATACAATCGCATCACATAAATAGATACTTTACATGGCTTTGACATACATAGAAAGTGCATAGCATATGCAAACATCTTAAATACTTCACTTTTCTTCTTCCATGCTTTAGCTCTTCTCCATGCGTACATTATCCATTATGCTTGACCTAAATTGGTTGGTTATGGGAGAGTGAGATTCTAGGGAATCTCAATAGCAAACATTACCACTTAAATATGCAAGATGGATGCTAATGCATGATATGTAATTTCATTAACTTTCTTTGATTAGTGACATGCCATAATGCTTTATACTTTTACATAAAGTGCATGGCCATGGAAACATGTTATTCACAATACATTCAACATCATTTATCATGTCACAACATCCTTCAAATAACATATACATGTCAACACATAAGCATACCACATCAAGCACATAAAGAGGTAAGTTTACTACCTTACACTTAAGCTTTTCTCTTGACCTTTAGCATTTGCTTCCTAGCTTTCCAACCAATAAACCTTTATGCCAATCACTTCCCAACATGTTCTTGGATATTTCAAGGTCCTAAACACATTCATATTCATCACATAATTCATTAGGACTCATGAACTCCAACCATGTTCAAGATTAACTTTGTTACCCTCTTTATTGTCATAACTTTCCCTAATATTCACTAATCCACTTGGCTCTCGAATCAATTGATGTCTTGAATTTACCCTACATAATTTCATCTTTTGAACTCATTTATGAGCTTAGAATCATGAAATTCCAGCTCCTTCATGGCCTGCTGTACAGAATTGAACATAAGCATACAATTCTTTCAAAAATTCTCATTTTGATTCTAATGCTTCCCATACTTGTTTCTCCACTTTACCCCACACAACTTTTCATTTTAAAACCATTGGAACCATCAAAATCATGTGAGTGAACAGTAACCATAAGGAATTACAAAGACTATAACCTTGAGATTTTAATGTTTCCAAGGTTCAAAACCTTTCCAATCCTACACAAAATCATCATACAAACTCAATGGAAGCATTAAATCATTGAAATTCAATTTCCTTCCCTCATGAACAGTGCAGACCGAACAAGGCACACTATGGCAAAGTCAAGAATATCAATTTGATTCAACAACCAACCATTTAGCTAGCTTGTTTAAGCTTCAATCATATAGTTCTAACTTTAATTTCTTCTTTCCCCTTTCCTTTAAGGTCTTTGGGCAGCACCATCCCTTAGAGAAAACTCAACTTTTCTCCCATCAAAACCCTAAGTTTAAGCTCCCAAATCAAAGGAAAATAAGCTAGGAGAGATTGCTTACCTTTAATCTCTAGCTTGCTTGAACTTTGGAACCTTGAATCTTCTTTGTCTTGGCTTGAGTTTCCATTTTGCAAGAGCTTCCCCAAGGGTACATGAGCTTACAGTTCTGAACCAGAATTGAGGGGTATTTATAGCCAAAATCTAAGAAAAATGAATGGCCAAGATTAATTTGGTTACTATTTGATATAAAGGCCCATATTTAATCTTGGATTTAACTTTTTCATAATATAATAATTATGACATATGGGACCCATCAAGGGACACCTCAAGGTGTTAGGTGGCGTGCTTATAGTGTAAGGAACCTTCTGGAGAAATTCCAATCCAATCCGGTACCGATCAGTGCAGTTTCACAACAACTGGACTGTGTTCTGTTCCTAATTTTTTATAATATACCAGGATATGTATTCTATCCTGAAAATTAATTTATAGGCTTCTCATACCATTGAAATACTTGTACTGGCCAGAACTTAATTACAGATCCCTTGGGAAATGACCAAAATACCCTTGGTGTCCTTTCTTGCACTGTACTGACCCTAAGTGCATAATTGTCATTTCACCCCTTCTTGTACTACCTCAGGGCATATATTAACTCTATATAATCATATTTATACTATGTACCACGTTTTTGGCCTGTCCAGAATGACCAAAATGACCTCCATCCATCACTATTATAGTATGGGCATCCAGGGGCATTTTTGTAATTTTGCACTTTTTCTGGCACTGGCCCCTTCTACTAATAGACTGGTACCCTGGGTTTTGGGCCTTCCTTGGCGTCATTATGGGCCTATATATGAGGTCATCTGATCTCATTCTATCCAGGTTTACATACCGATAAGTTCCATTATCAGATCACGAGTGTTAACAAACTCCCGTCAAAATTCACTGATATGTGAATAACTTTTTATACAAAACTTCTTCTGGAGTTCTGTCAGATCCAGGACATCTGACACTGTAGGGCACACTTTCCTGTAATTTGCCCACTTATATCTGAAGTCCATGAAATCTAACAAAATTTCAGATAACTTTTAGACTATCAGATAAATATCTGCTGTCTGGAGCCTTAATAAAATTTCTGTATCATGTCAGATTATACAGCATACCTTCCTCTATTTACTGATGGAATATGGGACTAAAATACTTCTAGGCAGTCCTAACCCTTTCCGGGCTGATCTTTCTATAATTACAATTTTGCCCTTGAACTTTTTACTTAATTACATTTAAGTCCCATAACTTTTGGAAATTACCACTTTTGGCCCAACATTTATTTCTACTTTAACTTTTGGCCTTTAACCTTTTCCAATTTGCATTTAGTTCCTTCTCTTTCTTTAAGACTTATCTAACCTTTATTATCTCGTCTGATCTTCGTCATAATCATTTCTAAGCCTCTTTCCACTATCAGTACTATACAGATAGGGAAAATTTAGGATATGACATTTCTACCCCCCTTAAAATAAATTTTGTCCTCGAAATTTACTCAACATCTCAGTCAATGATTGGGGTATCTATCTCTTAAAATAAACATCTTAGCGGAGTACTTTTCATATCCGTAATTCTTCATATCTTTACTATGATCATCCTTTTGTCATGAATCAACTCACTCTGAGTTGAACTCCAGTTCATTCTATTACTTACCTTCTTGCTATGCATTTATCTACATATGGACTCCTCACTATACTGGACTTGTGAGTAGCGTCCATTTCTTTCATATTAAACTCTCTCGAATACTACTATATTCGGGAGTTTCTATTAACAACTCATCATACATTTTAGTGCAACTACTTCTTTCTAATCTGAGTATCTAGCGAAATTCTCTGAGTATCCGTACACTTTAACTCTCATTCCCATGTCATCATGCATTCTTATCATCTTTAATAACTCATCAAAATACAGAGAGAGGACTTATATCATTATTCTTTCTTTCATTGCTCTACTGCTAAACATGAGCACATAGGAGTATATAGGAGCACATAGGAGCATATAGGAGCACATACTCTAACATGCATAATGCCTGGCCAACATATTGCAGGACTGCATACCTACCCATGAATGCAAAGCTCTAACATCGAAGCTCAAGCATTCCTTCTCTTAATATGCACAGCTATAACACTCGAAGCTTGCATAGCTCTAACACTCAGAGCTTGCAGTGCTCTAACATTCAGAGCTTTAGCATATTCTGTAAATATAACATAGTATAACGTAATGCCTGGTATTTTATGCAAGGAGTGAAAGCTCTCAATTGCTCTTTTATACGTAACGTATCATTCAAATGTCTTACCCCTTTTAGCAGGGAGCCTCTCTATCTATTTACAAAGCTAGCTATATAGCTGTTTCTCAAGGCATATCTTATCACATATCTTTTATGACGTATCATGGCATCTCTAGCCAAATCTGGCTACATCATAGTCTATATTTCAAATCCATTTCATTTGGACTTGATATAAGGGCTCTAGTCTCTTACTATTCATATCCCTTTTTAACTTTTCATAGCTCTTTCTATCATCTTACATAGCTCTGTGCACATATGCCAATTTCAATGGAATTTACACACTTTTCCATCACTTCCCAGGGGGTTACCCATCATTGGACTACCCTAGCCTGAGCACGCTTAACTGAAATGTGCAGATAAAAATCTAAAGCACTGGTGCTTACAGGATCTAACCCTGGTACTTCATTATTTTAGACCCATCTGATACTATCTCTCTTGGGTCTATCTGGCCGTCTAATCTCTTGATCCTCATCTGGAGGATTTACTTGTCTCTTATTTTCTATAATCTCATCATAAGGATCTCTTCTCATATCTTACGTAATATTCCCATAAATCCTTGGAACTCAAGATTAACAGCTTTAACTTTGACCACTTAGTTCCTAATACGTGTAAGGAGATTCTGAGTTCAGTCCCTGATAGTAATAAGGCTATCTGAAACTAGCATCATGGGTACTCTCTCTGTTGTGAGTTAACCAACTTGTGAAGCTTCTATACCTTAACTTTTCCTTGGTATTTATCTTTCCAAAGAAATACTGTACTTATGGCTCATTACTTTCTTGCTCTAGGCTTGGTCTACTGTGACCCTCGAGATCTACTGCGATCAACCGTAAGCCTCTTCAGGATCTAACTGCGACCCTGTGAACCATACTAGGATCTAACTGTAATCCCCCAGAATCTACTAGATTCTGTTGTACTGTATTCTCATCTCTGGAAGACCTAAACCAATAGACAAAGTTACAAGGTTCGTCACTTCCACATAGTTGTTAACTCCACAGATAATTCCCCAAAAATGGTCACAAAAGCCAATATTATCTATCAAGACTTCACTCATTTCCTCTATCACTCAAGAACTTCTCATATCATTCTCATCTTTATAACTTTATTACATTTAACATTGTAGGGAGCTACACAAGCTCTACCATGCACATATCTGTCATCATCTATTTATCTTATCAGAGGGACTTTACTCTATTGCAAGAGCAATCTAGCTCTATTGCAAAAACATTAACTTATATTACTTAAAAACTGCTCTTTCTTAGAGCTATATCATCTTTCATAACTGTGTCTCATTCTCTATCCCATTGACTATCATAGTCTGATCATAAATTCTCTTTCTATCTTCTGAGAATCACGTAGCTAACTTTCTAGTTTAGCACTTTGCTATTGCTTCATTCTTGCTAAGTTGAATTATTTAATTGCATGTCACAGGGCATGGGAGCAACATAACTTTCTCATCTAGTATACTCTACCCAGTACGTACTACATAAGGGGAGTATTCATTTATCATAGTATACTCAACATACATAATATGCAAGTAGATGCAATCAATTAAGCATTCTCTAGTATGTGTGTCATCACACGACAACTGCAATAAGATGCAATTTCTTATTATAACTTATGGCAACATAAGCCATACCACTATCACATACATCTGCTCAACCATCCCTTATACTCATATTGCAATTAAATAATTAACCAAGTAGACTTTAAAGTATTCTGTTCCTTCATTACCTTAATCACTAGGTCCTGATCATTTATTCAGGAACCTAATCATTTACTTGTTTCACTTAGGCTGCCACATCACCCTCTTACTAGGGTATAGGCTCAACCCTTCTTTACTCTTTCTTACATAGGAATAGGGGAGTCACTTCATCTTTGAATCTATGGCTACCTTACTAGGCCATATTTATTCTATCATATCATCCCTTATTGCCTGTAAGATTTCTATGTCTCTAGCTTGAAGGATTTATGTGTCCTTGGCCTCACAACAATCCATAACTGAGTCAACTATTCTCTTTCAGCTAACTGAGGAAAGGTCAGGCTCATATCTCTATGCTATTCAAACTTTTTCCCTTATCTTCCTGGATTACTAGCAGGCGAGAAAGTATCTCTTAAATCTTTATGTTCAGCAGTCTTAGTCTACTCTGGACTAGACTACGATTCTTTTCTAGTCTGCCTCTAGATCCTGACCAATTCAAGTCACTTGGATCTCATTCATCACTTAACATTACCATTTCTATTCTCTAGGTGCTCTACCCTAGATGTGCTAAGTTACTGTCTCTTCATGATGGAATCCCTCTGTATTAGGAACATTAACTTTCTATCTATTATCCATCACAACTTTAACCTTAGGCCATGTATTAGATTATTCTTAGGCAAGTCTCATTCTAACTTCTCATTATTCTTTTCCGTAAAGACTAGCTACACAAAGTCTTTCGTACTGTAGATCAACTCCTGATGATCATACGGAGGATCTACTATTGAACCTCTTCTTAAACTGATCTTCTGTATCTTAGTGCTTCGTACTATTTAACTTGCCTATACTCTGTGCTAAATCTCTAACAGATAGACTTCAGTGAGGTTGGCATCTTTAGTCTCATGACACTTGACTTACTATCATCTCATACAAATCCTCTAAAGTATATTATGTTAATGCGCTCTACTGGATGTCTGTTTATCATTCCTGCTACGGCATTAAGGAACTGTAAATAACTAACTGTTCTTAATCTATACTTTTGTCCATCCCTTGACCTGGACTGAGTAAGTCAATCTCCATAGCTTTCTTCAGACCAATATGGTCGACACTAACTGTCCTTAACAAAGAAAGCTGGGGTTGACTAGAACCAGGAACATCCCACTGATCTTTCTTTATAAAGTCACATATTTCTGGACTTTGGGAATAGACAGGAACTATCAAAAACTCTAACTGGATATCTGAATTAGGGGACTATGGTATCTTACTCATAGTAACTTTATCCTCAAACTCTAATAGAGGAGGAATAATATCTGGTTTACCCATAATCCAGTATCAGTACTCAGCTTCCTCAGCTGTAATTTGTCCTCTCATCAGAGGAATAGAGCTTACATCAGGGTTAGAGGGCACTCTAACAATCCTCATACTATGTAGAGTCACTAGACTCAATATCATATGGTGCATTCACGGCTTCAGAATAAATCTCTACATGACATCCAGACTACAGGCTTGAGACTACAGAAATATCTATGAGATATTCCACTGTAGACTTTCCTGACTAATTCCCCATACTCTCCTTTGAACTCTCTTTATTGTCTGAGGGATGATCTTCATATATCATTACTGGTCTGGGGTCTCCTTTATTAACTGAAGCCTTTGACTTAACCTTATGGAATATCATATCTATTCTTGCACTATTTGCTTAATTAAACAATGTTAACCATCTCATAACATACCCTAACTTAATAAAATACTTACTGTTTAGAGTTAGGGTCAAGGCATAATCTCATATTAGTCCATAAATAATCTATTCAGAGCATTTCTTAAGCCAGAATCCTATGCTTTGATACCAAAATATAACATCCTTATTTTTCTACGTCTTAGGGACCATTCAGTAGCATTTAGAACCACTTACAAGACCTTGGAAATCTATTATCCAAATCTGGAATTTTAATCTTTCTTGGGTTACTGTTCATATGGTATTCCAGATTACGCAATGAACTTCGAAAAATCATAACTAATTCTAGAAAACTCGAAATGAAGTGGTTCAAAAAGCTACGTGAAGATAACGTCTTGAAATTTTAGGAAAAAATAATTTTCAGACCAAATGATTATCCAATTGATACAGTTTATTCGTTGAAGTTTACTATTTATTTGGTCAAAAACTCTGGAAACAGTTTCTGGTCCCTTATTTTGGAAATTTATTTCTCTTGATATACACATCCAAATGAAATGTTCTACCCTAGGTTTTGGGCCTTCCTTGGTGTCATTATGGGCCTATATATGAGGTCATATGATCTCATTCTATCCAGGTTTACATACCGATAAGTTCCATTATCGGATCACGGGTGTTAATAAACTCCCGTCAAAATTCACTGATATGTGAATAACTTTTTATACAGAACTTCTTCTGAAGTTCTGTCAGATCCAGGACATCTGACACTGTAGGGCACACTTTCATTTAATTTGCCCACTTATATCTGAAGTCCATGAAATCTGACAAAATTTCAGATAACTTTTAGACTATTAGATAAATATCTGCTGTCTGGAGCCCTAATAAAATTTCTGTATCATGTCAGATTATCCAGCATACCTTCCTCTATTTACTGATGGAATATGGGACTAAAATACTTCTAGGTAGTCCTAACCCTTTCTGGGCTGATCTTTCTATAATTACAATTTTGCCCTTGAACTTTTTACTTAATTACATTTAAGTCCCATAACTTTTGGAAATTACCACTTTTGGCCCAACATTTATTTCTACTTTAACTTTTGGCCTTTAACCTTTTCCAATTTGTGTTTAGTTCCTTCTCTTTCTTTAAGACTTATCTAACCTTTATTATCTCGTCTGATCTTCGTCATAATCATTTCTAAGCCTCTTTCCACTATCATTACTATACAGATAGGGAAAATTTAGGATATGACAGAGACTCTCTCTTTAGACTCGGAGTATCTCTCTCTAAGTGTAAGGAAAAGGATAACTGAACCTGTATAAAGAAGGAAATGAATCAAACTTAATAGACAGGAGAAGTTACTATTTGAAATAGTGTTTTGATGCGGAAATTAATTCTTGTTTACACAGTTCCTATCATAACACTATTTGCATAGTACCGTCGATACTATATTGACTCACTATTTAAATAGTACTACTACAGTTGTTTTACTGTTTAAATAGTACTTTACAATTTGTTTACCAAAAAACTAGGACAGATTTCTCGATCAAACTAAGTCTTTGGATAATTTCAATCTTCCTCTAAGTCTATACAAATTCTTCTTCACAATCTTTCTCTGAAGGTGCTGTAGAATCTGTCTGACTTGTAGAAGGAGTTTGCTCCTGTTACTGTAAGAGTTAGAGCATAGAAATCAATTGGTTGATAAGGCTGACCTTATCATTTGTTGAGGCAAGGACAACTTGTACCCTGTTCTTCTAATTTAGGAACTTGTTGTGCTCTGTCATACAAAGATACTGGGGATTTTGTTTGAACCATCTCTCAACTGCTTGAATAGTTATTCTGGAAAGATCAAATTGTAAGGAATTGGAAGACATGCAACGGAAATTAACTTAAAATTTTTTCCATTCCTTGCCAGGATCTACCGTATGTGTTTAAGTCAAGTGGGAAGAAGCATTACCCTCAGTATTCCTCAGCGACTTCCACAGCTTCTGGTCACGACGTTCACAGTTTCTCTTTGTGGCTCGTGCTCCCTTTCCGATCGTAAGAAGTCGATGACTCAGGTCGGCTTCCTCTACTGGTATCCACACGAACAGCGTTCTAACCACGAACGACGCGCTAGCGTCTCCTGTCCCTCCAGGGCTTTCTCAAGAATTCATCCTCTCCGTCTCTATTTCAGCAGTTTCTTAACTGCAAATCTTTTACAAATTCCCCTTCAGCCTTTCTGTGTTCTATATGTTTCAAAATGTAGCTCCTAAAATCAGATATATAGGATGCTATGTGTTTCTCTCTACCAAATTAGATTTTGGAGTTAATCTTATATTAATTCTGAAATTAATACAATATCATATATTGTATAATTTGATAAGAAACTAATTAAATAAATAATATTTATATTAAATTCATCCCACAGATTTAATTCACCTATTTATTTAACTTAAAATAAAGATAAGACTGAACTATATTTGATTTATTCTTATAAATCAAATTTGAGATATCATATCAATTTGAATTTCAAAAATTCAAACGTGATAGAGATTTAATTTATCCTTATAAATTAAATCTTATCAATATCTCTTATATGAGATATCCTATCAATTTGAATTTCAAATTCAAACGTGATAGAGGTTTAATTTATCCTTATAAATTAAATCTCATATATCTCTTATATATAATGTATATATACGAATTTATATATATATGAATATAAATATAAATAAATATATACATCCACCCTGGATCATTCATTGAATCTGGGCATGTCTTAGATTCAATGAATCTGGACATCATAGCTCGTGTTGGGTTATTTTGTGTGTGACCCTATAGGCCCATATGAAGTTGGCAGTGGACCATTTGCTATACTGGCCCACAAGTCGCAAGCGGTCTCTAGCAAGACATAACAACTACCCAAATCAAATGAGGATCGTTAAACGATGTAACCTTTTATACAACCATATCATGTCCCTTCTGTCACGCGATATTTTGGTCATGGATGAGGCATGGATAATGTCATCCTCCTATTCGTGACTGTTACTTTCTCGATCCCTGAGTAGTTTGACTATAGAAATGGAACTACCTTTCTATTACAGTATAGCCATACATTTGTCAGACTCACTCATCGAGGGGCCCAGTAATATCTCTCTACGAATGTGAGGGACAAATTCCATCTTGACCATTCATATTCCTCCGCATGAAAAACCACTAAGCCCAAATATAGTCTTTATGATCACCCAATCAAAAGTGACTTTTGACTAGGTCAAAGATAGTAACACTGGTCTTATTTCATCTCTGCTTCCGCATAGATGACCGACCAGGGACATTTAGGATAAGATCATGAATTATCCAAGGATGGTCATCACAGTAAACATGCAAATAATATGATAACACAATTAATAAATTCATAAATCAATAATGTTCATAAGACAATGATTGGCCCCTAGGGCACGATTTCCAACACAAATTTAGGCTACCACTTCACTGATAGAAGTCATTGAAGTATAGGCAAGAATCTTGATCCTTCTGTGTTTGAAAATCTGTAGTTTTAGGAAAAAATCCAAGATACATATAAGTTTGAAAAATAGTAAAGTTCAACAGGAAAAGAGTTTTCTTCAATGTTAAACTTCTATTTAAAAAGCTCAAGAGCTCAAACTGCTTCTACAGGAAATATCTCTAGAATAAGTCCAAAGAAGTCCCACCAGTGTCTAAACCATTGAGGAAAGTTGTACTTGGTTTTTGTTTTAAAATAAATAAACCAAGTATATTTAAAAAGTTTATTTTGATCCCATAATACATGGTACCATGCATCAATATAGTCCCAATAATTGTATCCAATAGGATCAAAGTTTATCCTAAAAGTTTTTATTTTATATAAATCTTGTCCCCACTAGGATGGAGTAAGAACTTTTAAGATATACAGGGTAGAATGAGTTATTAAAGACTCTTTTTTTTTAGCATTATTTCTAGTTGCAGTTGATTGAGAGTGAATCAATATTAATTCATAATACTCCCTATTTTTGTTTAATTGTTTGGGCCTAAAATGAAATCCTTTCATAAACACATTCAAAGCCACTTGGTTGGGGTTTTAATGATAGAATTTTGGTTCTATCTGGACAATGTTCATAGCCCTATTTTGCTTGAAAAAGGCTAGAGTACTATTCATTTTTTGGGAGATAGAAGCAGAAACTATTTGTTTTTTTCGAAAGATTGATTTGCAAGATATTTGGTTGTTGATCAAGCAAATCAGACTATTTTTTGTTAATACCTTTGAAGGAATTGGAGGAAGAGCCAATTTATGAGCAAAGGTGTTTTCTGGGAGAATCTTCTAGGCATAACTCGAGGCATATGATTCCAAAGTCTTTTTAGAAGATGCTTGTGTTTGAATTTGCTAGGTTGATGACCCAGATGAGTAGATGACTCTGATTTTGTTTGAGGTTTCTGGATTGAAGATCCAGATAAAGCGGATGACTCCATTTGAGATTGTTGGGTTTCAGGAGTACCGGATTGAGACCCATATTTTTTCACCACCGCTTGGATGATGGCCCCAAGTTCAGAACTTAAGACTGTTTGGCTTTAGATATCTTGTATAATACCCTTTTGTTTATGGTCTTCAGTAGGTTTATCTCTGGGTTTCTTTTTTCTCAACATTTGGTTTTCTCTCAGGCTTTTCTATCTACTCTGTAAAAATTCACAGGTGAGAAAGTCTGGAAGGGAGTTTGAAGTGCCTTTAATAAAATCAATTTCAAAATAAAAAACACTCAAAATAGCTTGCCATCTAGCAAACACTTGTTTTGATGCAAGATTTTTAACATCCTTTTGTAAAATATCCTTTGTTGATTTACAATCAATATGAAGTAAAAATCTTTTGTTTAACAAATCATATTGAAATTTGGAAATGCATAAAACAATTGCCAAAATTTCTTTTTTAATGGTAGAATAGTTATGTTGAGTACTATTTCAATGTTTAGACGTAAAAGATACAATTTTCTCTTTCCTGTCAAGATGTTGTTTGAGAATGCCACTGTAACCTATGTCACTGGCATCAATTTCAAAAATTTTGTAGGCATCTGGATAAGGAAGGCTAAGACAAGGATGCTCCTTAACCTAGGATTTAATCTACCTAACAATGTTTCAATGAAGGTCAGTCCACAGAGGCTGATTGTCCTTGAGTTGCTGATAAAGCGGTTTAATAAAGTTACTGAGATGAAGAATAAAGTCAGCAACATAGTTTAAACATCCCAAAAATCTTTGAAGTTGTGTTTTATCAATGATTTGATCAGGGAATTTATCAGCAAACTAAATTGCCCTTTCAATTGGTGTAATGGATCCTTGATGTATCTAATGACCCAAAAACTATATTTTAGTTTGAAACAAACTAATTTTAGATTTTGAAACCACTAATCCATTTGTTTCTGTAACCTTGACAAATTTAGAGATATGTTTAAAATGCTGATCTATAGAATGACTATAGACTAATACATCATCGATATAAACAATAATGTATTAACTATGATTATTAAAGATCTCATTCATAATTCTTTGGAATTCAGAATGAGCATTTTTTAAACCAAAAGGCATAACATTACACTCATACTGACCAAAAGGTACAGTAAATGCAGTTTTATACCTATCATTTTTAGAAATTTTTATTTGCCAAGAACCAGATTTCATATCAAATTTTGAAAAGATTTTTGCAAAATACAAACATTTTAGTAGATCAGATTTGTTTGGAATTGGATACCTGATCCATTGCAAAGCTTCATTTAAAGGGTTGTAATTAATTATAAGCCTAGCAGCACCACGCTCAATTTCTGCATTTTTATTTACATAAAAAGCAGCACATGACCATGGACTTCTTGGCTTGCAAATTAAGTTTTTGTTTAAGAGATCTTGAATCTCAATTTTGCAAGTTTCCAAAAGCTCCGGGCTTATTTGAATGGGCCTGGCCTTTTGTTGGGATTTTCTTTTCAGAAAAATCTTTTTTGTATGGTAAATCTACCACATGTTGTTTTCTGTTCCAAAAAGCATTTGGTAAGTATTAACAAATATTTTTGTGGATTTGTTCAAGACAAGTTTGAATTTTCTTTTGAACATCTTTTTGACACAATTGCCTTTCTAAATGTTGAAAAGAAATCTCTTTATTTAAAAAGTTTATATGTTGCTTTGAAGTCAAAGGATTAAGCTATTTGATCCTGGGTTTTTGTGTAAAAGGAAACATAATTGTTTTGCCCAAATATTCTTTTAAAATTCCATTTTCATCATTCATATATGGAAATAATAACCTCGTAAAAGGTGCACCAAGAATAATCTGGGTTCCCATGTTTTTTACCAATATAAATAGAGTTTCAAGTTTCAATTCTTGATTTTCAACAACTTTTAAAACTTTGTATCTGACATCTAAACATGAGCTATTGACACCATCAAAGAGAGTCCTTATCGAAAAAGACTTCAATAAATGACCCGATCAAATAGTTCTTTGATAAATATGCTTATTGAATACTTAAGAGTAATGAATTAGACTTTGAATCTTTCATGATTAATCTTTCTTAGTCATAGAACATAGATGATCAACATTATAAACAACAAATCACAATCAAATTATGAAATGAAGGTAGCTTTTAAAACTTTCTTTCCAAATTTTAATCTTGTATAATTTGCAACTCAAGTTTTCATAGATCAATTTGAGAAGTACACAAGTCAGATAAATCACTATCAAAATAAGATTACATCAAAGGCAAGTAACAAGTAATATGTAAAATCATTTATTAGTTCAATGCTTTTTGATAAATCATAAATTTTATCTATTTATCAAAGTGTTCTTTGCTAAATAATCTTATCTAATAGTCCTTTGATAAATGAGTTTTTGAACTTGTCAGTAGGCTGCTGCTACTCCGTAAAATTACACTTGGAAGACTTAGACTCAACATGTATTCAATAGTAATTTTTGACCTATCAAACATTTATAGTTCTTCTACATTGTCATTCTCCCTTGGTATCTTTCACTTGTCAAATTGATCGTTATGACGATGTTGCAAATATAGTGGTAGTAAATTGAAAGCATTAAACATTACTTAAATGTTTCACTAGGAAAGAAAACTTATGCCTACTCATCAAGGAGGTATAATCCATACCTTGAGTACTTGGGTCCAAACCTCAAGGCCAACACTACTAGCTAGCATATATTACAATGTGTCACATCCCAATTTTCTTATATGTATAAGACTAATAGAGGAAAGAGGTTTGGAAGGGATTGTAAGGACAAATAGTAAGAAATATAACAAGTAGACAAGGGTATAAAGAAGAGAGATTAAAGGGAAAACCCTAAAAGTTCAATGATGCAAAATGGAAGTAGACATAAGTTTTGGGCTATTAAGTGTAATTATAAAAAGTTGAGGGCCTAAAGTGTAATTTTTATAAGTTCAGGGGCAAAATGGTAATTATAAAAATTTGAGCCAGAAAATGCCCAAAACTGCCTAAAAATGTTTTGACACCAAATTTACCATATAATAGAGAAATTTATTCTAATCAGTTTAATATAATATAAAATTTTGATTTGAAAATCCGATAAATTGATATTAATCTCTAAAGTCTGAATATTAGTAAAATATCTTTTGGACCTTGGAATTAGATGAAACTTGGTAGTAAATTCTTATAAATAATATAAGAATTTATAAAACTGACAAAAGTGAAAAAGGAGTCCTATAGAATTAATTAGAGAATTTAAGGTGAAAAAGGACATCGATAAAGGATTTGAAGAAGATGTATAAATTTTTAACAGGACTTTTGAGTCTCAAAAAATTATGAGACTTTAAAAAATTCATTGTATATTAGAATAAATTTTTAAAAATTTCATAACTAATAAAAGAGATGTTTAGAAATAATCTTTAAAATCAGGGTAATTAAAGGATATTGATATAGGAAGTGCCTTGGGATATGTGCCCAAAATTATGGTGTGGGCCTAAACAGCCCCAACATGGTGTTATATAAGTGCCCATAGAGCCCAAAAATTTTCATGTGATTAAATGGATTTTATATGGATTTTATGAATTTTTAAAAGATAAGAATTCAAGACAATTTAAGAAGGTGCTAAGTGGCATGTGAGGTGTCTTGTGGGACCCACATGCTGTATACATGGCATCAAGAAGAAGAAAGAAAGGTTATCCTATGTGCTAAAATGTAATAAAATAATATAAGAATTAAATTAATGATTGTTAAAGATAATTAATCAATAAAGCAACCAATAAGATTCAAGATTAAGGAATTATAATAATTAGTTGAAGGAGGGATATTTTGGTCCCTTGAACCTTGAAATTTGGCTATAAATTCCCCTCCATTTCCTTGAAAAACTGTGGCCCTTGAACCCTTGGAGAAACTATGGCTAAATGAAAACTCAAGCGTAGACAAAGTAAAATTTAGGCACTTAGAGATCAAGGTAGTTAAAGCATACGGGATGTGATCTTTCTTAGTTTGGTTACAAGTGTTTTGGAAGGGTAAAACCTAGGTTTTAGTGGTTGAAAATTCCATTAGAGTATGCAAGCTGTCCAAAATGTAAGTTGAAGGAGGAAGAAGGAAATAAAGCTAGAACTATGTGATTAACGTTTAGATAATTTAGTTTAGATTATTGTTATTAAATTAAGTTGATATTCTTGACTTTATCATGGATGAGACATTTTGGACAAGATTTTTTTGGATAGAAAGAAATAGAATTTCAACAATCTAATGCTTTTATTGAATTTATATGATACTTTTGTGTAAGATTTGATAGATTTTGAACCTTAGAAGCATTAGAATTAAAAGATGAGTTTTTGAAGTCTTCTCTATTACTATTTACATGTATGAATAGTGATTGGAATTTCATGATTTTGATGCTTCCAATGGTTTTAAAATAAAAAAATTGTATGGAATTAAGTAGAGGTTCAGTATTAGAAGCATTAGAATCAAAATAAGAATTTTTGGAATAATTGTGTGTACTTTTTCGGTTATGTCCAGCTAGCTTGCTATAATAAAGATCAAGATCAAGGGAGATGATTACCTTGCTTTGTGCTCCAAGTTGTGTGCTTCTTTCTTGGTTGAATGAAAATTTTACAAGAGTTTCCCCATGGTTCTCCAGGCTGCCAAATAGGGTCTGATTTGAGGGGGTATTTATAGAAAAATTTGAGTGGAAATGGATGGCCAAAATTGATTTGGTTACTATTTGATCTAATGGTCCATATTCATTCTTAAACCAATCTTGCCCTAGAAATCTTAGTATTTTCGTCATGCATGACATCATTAGGGCCATGTTTGGCTGGAAAAAGTGAAATATACTGATAGGAAAAATTCCAGTCCAATCCGGTACTGATGGGAGCAGTTTCACGAAAACCAAACTATTTTCTGTTCTTAATTTTTATAATATTTCAGGATATGCATTTTGTCTTGGAAACTAGTGTCTAGGTTTCTTATACCATTGACAATGTTAGACTAAGTATTTATCTGTCATCCATCCCTTGGAAAATGACCAAAATACCCTTTTATTGCACTATATTAACCCTAAGGGCATAATTGTCATTTTACCCCTAATTGTACTGTCTCAGGGCATATACTGGCCCTAACTAATCACATTTATTCTATATGACACGTTTTTGGCCTATCCAAAATGACCAAAATACCCTCCATCCATCACTGCTACATTATAGTCATCTAGGGGCATTTTTGTAATCTCGCACTTTTCTTGAACACTGACCCCTTCTACTGATGAACTGGTATCATGGGTTTTGGGCCCTTCTTGGCATCATCATAGGCCTATATATGAGGTCATCTCTATCCAGGCTTACTTACTACTAAGTTCCATAATCGGATCACGGGTGTTCTCAAACTCCCATCAAAATTTACTAATATGGGAATAACTTTTCCTATAGAGCTCCTTTTGGGGTTCTGTCAGATTCATGACATTTGATATCATGAGGCACACCTTCTTGTAACTTTTCCACTTTTACCTGGCATCCATGAGATCTAATAAAATTTAAGGTAACTTTTATACTATTAGATAAATATTAGCTATATGAAACTTCAATAAAATTTATGTATCATTCTAGATTAACCAGCATAACATTCTCTATCTACTGATGAATTTTAGTACTGAAATGCTTCCAGGCAGTTCTAAGCCTTTTCTGGCTAAAATTTCTATAATTAAAATCTTGTCCTTAGAAACTTTTGGAAATTACACCTTAGTCCCTCAACTTCTCATAATTACACTTAATGCCCTAACTTTTGTTTCTACCTTCACTTTTGGCCTTTAACCTTTTCTAATTTTCATTTAGGTCCCTCTCTTCCTTCAAGACTCATTTAACCTCTATTATTTCTTCTAATAATCGTCATAATCCTTTCTAAACCTCTTTCCACTATCAGTATTATACATATAGGAAAAAAATTAGGATATAACATTTATACCTCCCTTAAAATAAATTTCGTCTACGAAATTTACTCAGCACCTTAGTCAATACTTTTGGATAGATATTCTTTTCTCACTTTTTAACTAAGGATTGGGGTAATTACTTTTTATCTTCTATCTTGATATCTTTAGCAGAGTACTTTTCATTTCCATAGATCTTCATATCATTATTGTACTCATTCTTCTGTTCTAAATCAACTCAATCATAGTTGAATGCTGCCTCATTCTGTTACATGCTTACTTGCTTTGCATTCATTTGCATATGGACTTCTCACTATACTAAACTTGTGAGTAGTGTCCATTTCTTTCATATCAAACTCTTTTGTATACTACTATATTTTAGAACTTTTGTTAACTACTCATCATACTTCTTAATACAATCACTTATTACTCATCTGAGTATCTAGCGAAATTCTTTAAACATCCATAAAACTTCATCTCTTATTTTCATATCATCATATTTATGTTCTTCTTATCATATTTAATAACTCATCATAATATAGAGAGATGACTTATATCATTATTATTTCTTTCTTTACTTTACTACTAGATAGGAGCACATTTGAACATATAGGAGTGTTTAAGAGCACATACTCTAACATGCATAATGCTTGGCCAATATATTGCAAGACTACATACCTACCCATGAATGAAAGGCTCTAACATTGGAGCTCAAGCATTCCTTTCTTTAATATGCGCAGCTCTAACACTTGAAGCTTTCATAGCTCTAACACTCAGAGCTTGAACTGCTCTAACATTTAGAGCTTTAGAATATTTTACAAACATAACATAATACCTGGCATTTCATGCAATGAGTTAAAGCTCTCATTTGCTATTTCATGTGCAACATAACATTCAAATATTTTATCCCTTTCAAAAAGGGAGCCTCTCTATCTGTTTACTAAGCTAGCTATAAAGGTACTTCATATTGTACTTATCAATACATATTTTTCATAATAAGGTATCTCATTACGTACTTTTCATAGCATATATGATTACGCATCTTTCATGCCGTATCATTGCATATATGGCCAAATTTGGCTATATCATGGTCTATCTTGCCTTGTCATAACGTATTCTTAAATACCATAAGACTAACATTCTCTTTAACTTAGGACTTTGCTAGCTTTTAAGAAAATTCTTCTAAATAATTCCTTTCAAATCAATTTCATTTGGATTTGACATAAGGGTTCTAATCTCTTACTGTTTATAACCCTTTATAACTTTTCATAGCTCTTTTTATTATTTTATATCATTCTGTGCACATATGCCAAACTTTTGTGGCATTTACACCTTTTTCTATCACTTCCCAGGGGTCACCCATCATTGGACTACTCTTGCTTGAGCACACTTAACTGAAATATGGAGATAAAAATCTGAAGCACTAGTGCTCACAGGATCCAACTCTAGTACTTTACTATCTTAGACCCTTCTTATCCTATATATCCTGGGTCTATCTGGCTTTCTAATCTCTTTATCTTCATCAGGAAGTTATAGTTGTCTCTTATTCTTATTCTCTATAATCTCATCATAGAGATATCTTTATTCTCATTTGACCTCTTCTCATATCTTTGAAAACATTCTCATAAATCCTTGGTACTCAGGATTAACATTTTAATCTTAATCACTTAGTTCCAGTGGTGTCTGAGTTCAGTCCCTGATAGTAATAAGGCTATCTAAAACTAACATTATGGCTACTCTCTTTGTTATGAGTTAACCAACTTGTGAAGCTTTCTACCTTAACCATTGCCTTGGTATTCATCCTTCTAAAGAAATACTGTAGTTATGGCTCATTACTTTCTTTCTCTAGGCTTGGTCCACTGCGACCCTCAGGATCTACTGCGATCAACCGAAAGCCTTTTCAAGATCTAACTGCGACCCTATGAGCCATACTAGGATCTACTACAATCCTCCAGAATCTACTGCAATTTTATTGTACTGTATTCTCATCTCTGGAAGACCTAAATTAACAGACAAGGTTACAAGGTTAATCACTTCCGCATAGTTGTTAACTCAACAAATAATTCCCCAAAAATGATCCCAGAAGCCAATATTATCTATTAGAACTTTACTCATTTCCTCTATCACTCAAGAACTTCATATACCATTCCCTTCTTTCATCACTTGACTATGTCCATTATTGCAGAGAGCTACATAGGCTCTACTATGCATACATTTGTCATTATCTATTCATCTCACCTGAGGGACATTTCTCTATATGAGCTATACTGTCCATTTTCTTGACTTTATATCGAAAGCATTCTTACTCTATCTATCGTAAGAGAAATCTAGCTCTATTGTAGGAACGTTAGCTTATATTACATAAACACTGCTCCTTTTTATAACTGCATCATCATTTATAAATACTTCTCATTTCATTTCATATTCATAGCATATCATTCATATATCTTATCCCTATTGAAGGGGTATGTCCTTAGTACTATGATCATTTGTCTATAGATTTACTATTAACCTTCATCCTTAATCTCATTCTCCATCTAATTGACTATCATTATCTGATCATAAATTCTCATTCTATTCTTTGAGCATCAATTGTCTAACTATCTTGTTTATTACTTTGCTATTGCTTTTTCTATTGTTTTATCATTAACAATTTGAATTATTTAATTGCATGTCGTATGGCATGGGAGCAACATAACTTTCTCATCTGGTATACTCTACCCTATATGTACTACGTGAAGGGAGTATTCATTTATCATAGTATACACTAAAATGTGTGTCATCATCTGACCACTGTAAAGAGATGCAACTATTCATCATAACATATGGCAACATAAGCCATATCATCATCACATACATCTACTCAACCATTCCCCATACTCGCATTGCAATTAAACAATTAACTAGATAAACTTTAAAGCATTATGTCCCTTAACTGTCAGGTCCTGATCATTTATTTAGGAACCTGAGTCATTTACTTGTCTCACTTGGGTTGCCATCTTACTCTCTTACTAGGGTATAGACTCAACCCTTTTTTACTCTTTCTTACATAGGAAGTAGGGGAGTCACTTTATCCTTAAACCTGTGGCTACCTTACTTTCTTTAAACCTCATAAACTTCTTTTCTTATCTTACATATATCTCTTTCTACTAATCCTCAAGAATTTTCTGAGGCGATTTATCTTTAGCTTACATCTCCATTATTCTATTTATTCATTTAGGAGTCTGAGATACCTCATCATATCAGGCTATTTTACCTTACTAGGCCATATTCATTCTATCATAACATCTCTCATTGCCTATAAGATTTCTGTATCTCTAGCCTAAAGGACTTATGTGTCCTTGGCCTCATTATAATGTAACTGTAATCCATAACTGAGTCAACTATCTTCTTTCAGCTATCTGAGGAAGGGTCTGTCTTACATCTCTATGCCATTCATACTTTTAAGTTTTCCCCCATCCTCCTGGATTACTAACAGACGAGAAAGCGTCTCTTATCGAGCCTTAATGTTTGTGTGGATAAACTCGACTAAGTATTCATCAAAGGGTTTCTCTTTCCTTGCTTTAAACCTTAGCCTCATGCTAATCTCTATCTAACTGAGAGAAATACCTCTTATAAACTCTTTGAGAAAAACTTATCAGGTAAGCGGATAAATCTCCATCTTTATGGAGTAACTTTTACATCTCACTATTATCTCTTAACTTTTTTTGTCTGTCAGTCTCAGTCTACCCTGGACTAGATTGTTGTTACATCCTTACTTTTAACCTCAATTATACTCCATTAGAAGTGATTGGAACCAATTACATGATCATTTGCTTTGAAAATATCCATTTCCAAAAGATTTGCTTTCGGGTACTGTTCACTGTTACTGTTCATTTGGTAATTCCAGAACATGTACCCTACTTTGAAAATTCATAACTAATTGTAGAAAAATCAAAATAATGTGGTTCCAATTTCTAATGAAATATATTTCATAAATATTTGAGGGAAAAATATGAAATTGAGGTTATCTTGTTCACATGAAATCAGTTTATTGGTTAAAAATCACTGTTCATTTGGTAAAATCTGGAAGTTCCAGTTTCTTTGCCTTAACTTTAAAAATTCGTTTCTCTTTGGTTACTTGTCCAAATGAACTGTGTTACATATGGAATTAAAGATCTAGACGTCCTCTTTAATATCACCAAATTTCATAGAAGAATTCGTTCATTTGATATATGAAATCATTGTGTGAACGTCACTGCCTCTCAGCACTCGTTTTATCTCAATTCCAGATCTTACTTCCAACTTTGGAAAATCATAACAATTCGGATACTTATCCAATTAAGGCGTTCTTGGTGTCCATTTAAAGGTCTGTATCTTAACTTTAATCATGCCAAGTTTCAGACTAAAACACGTTGATTTGGGCATCATAAACATCGTCACATCACCATAGTCTCAAAACAGAATTACAGAACCATACACCATTCAACCATACATACTATCATATGCTTCCATAAGGTTAAGTAACTCATGTGACTTATTATACAAACTCATTCATCTATGTTTACCCTTTTTCCATGTGAAGTTCCAGCACCTATAACAAGATTATGCATATGGAAGGAATGAGATTTCATGGAAATCCCAATAGCAAGTTACACAAACCATAATATCATGCATGAATAATTGAATGCTTAACATGTTATCATGTGATGGGAGCTACTTCATAATAGCACATAAGCAAACTCTAACATGCATATTGTCATGACATAACTTGCAAGGAGTTGCAATCATTCATACTTCATCATAACATGATGACATAAACTCAAGCTCAACCAAACACCATAATCAACAAGCAAGCAAAACAATTAAACAAACATGAGTTATAGTTAGGTATCCTTGCTACCTCTTAGCTATCTTGGTCAAGACCTTCTTGAAGTGCTTTCCTTCCTTCACAAATGTCAAAACCTAGCCATTACAACATAATATCAAGTTACAACTCAACTTGAAACCAAATCCAAGACTAGGTTTTCACTAGCTCCCTTTCTTTCTCTAATTTATGTTTCCTACTTCCACCTTTCCAAAATAAATTCTTATGGTTCATTTCCACATAATTTTTCATGTAGAATCCAAATATGAAATCAGAATTTCCAAAATCAAAACATACCAATTGCTACAGTACCAAACCGAAATGCATGCTCTTGTTTTCCAAAAATTCTCATTTTGATTCCAATGCTTCCAATACTTGTTCTCCTACTTTATCCCCACACAATTTTCCATTTTAAACTCATTGGAAGCATCAAAATCATGAAATTCCATCATATGAACAGTACCACGTACAGTACCAGCAAGAACACAAAACCCTAAATCCAAACATACTTGAATTCCCAAGCTTATACCACTTGATTCTAGCTTGTTTAAGCTTGTCTAAACTATCCATAACATAAAACTCATATTTTAACCATATATGAGCATCACTTCCAGCAGCAACCATAAGGGAAATAGAACATGAAAACCCCTTAAAACCATGAGCTAACCTACTAGAACAAAGCTCAAGATCAAGGGAGATGATTACCTTGCTTGTTACTTCACTTTGGTTGCTTCTTTCTTGGTTGAATGGAAATTTTGCAAGAGTTTCCCTATGGTTCTCAAATCTGCCGCACATGGTCTGAAATGAGGGGGTATTTATAGAGAAATTTGGGTTGAAATGGATGGCCAAGATTGATTTGGTTACTATTTGATCTAAAGGCTCACATTTAATCTTGGATTTAACTTTTTCATAAAATAATAATTATTACATCATGTGGGACAGCTCATGGGACACCTAAGAGGGTTAGGTGGCGTGCTGCACATGTGAAGAAGGTTCTGGAGAAATTCCAGTCCAATCCGGTACCGATCGGAGCAGTTTCCCAACAACCGGACTGTTTTCTGTTCTGAATTTTTTTATAATATACCAGGATATGTATTATGTCCTGGAAATCAATATCTAGGCTTCTCATACCATTGAAATGATATATTAAATATTTATCTGCCATCCATCCCTTGGGAAATGACCAAAATACCCTTAGTGTCCTTTCCTGCACTGTACTAACCCTAAGGGCAAAATCGTCATTTCACACCTCTTTACACTGCCTCAGGGCATATATTGATTCTATATAATCATATTTATACTATGTCCCACGTTTTTGGCCTGTCCATAATGATCAAAATGACCTCCATTCACTACTGGTACAGTATGGGCATCCAGGGGCATTTTCGTAATTTCACACTTTTCCTGGACTGCTCTGGTCTCTGGCCCTCATAACTGTCCAATCACCTTAATGGGCTTATGATGGCGCTATTTGGGCCTCAGTATGGGCTTATTGCCTGTATTGCCTTTATGGCCCAATTCACAATATAGCTCCCCCGATCCTATTTATCGGGTATTTTATTTCACTGTAAAATTCCGTATGGCTTCTACAGGATTCCTTTTCTGACTCTGTCAGTTTTATAAATTCATATATTAAATATATGAATTTTCTATAAGGTCTTATCTGATTCTGAGATCTGAAAAATACTGTAATAATTCCTTCTGACTTCAGGAATTTATATCAATTAATCGGGACCTCAAATCAAAATTCTGTGTTGCGTTAAACTGACCGGAATATTTTTGTCTATCTACTGGTAAAATTTGGGTCTGATCTGATTCCGGGCATTTTTGGCCTGTTTTGGCTCAGCTTTTCCATATTTACATTTAGGTCCCTTAACTTTTGAATAATTGAACTTTAGTCCCTGAGCTTTTCATTAATTGCATTTAGGTCCCTCCTTTTATTTCTACTTCAACTTTTTGTCTTCAAACTTTTCAATTTTCGTTTAGGTCCCTATTATTTCCTTAGTTATGAATCCTTCCCTTTCATTTCTCAATCTGATACAATCTATTCCAAGAAACTCATATCCATTTCAGATAAACTGTACAGCTACATCAGGTCAGAAAATTGGGGATATGACATTTCTCTCCCCCTTAAAATAAATTTCGTCCTCGAAATTTACATTACATATATATTAAGGAAATAGTTCAGGGTATACTTCTCTCATCCTTTCCTCTGCTTCCCAGGTAGCTTCACTCTCTGTTAATCCCTTCCAGACCACCTTAACTAGAGGGATCTGCTTATTTCGCAACTGCTTGACTTTTCTATCTACAATCTGTGCTGGTCCAACTTCATAAGTCAGGTCATCTCGCAGTGCAATGTCATCTTGTTCAATCACATGCGATGGATCTGGAACATACTTCTTTAACTGGGAAACATGGAAAACATCATGAATTTTGCTGAGATGTGGAGGAAGAGCTAACTTGTAAGCCACTGATCCTACTCTTGAGAGGATCTGAAATGGCCCAATGTATCTAGGATGCAGCTTCTTCACTTTGATTGATCGTCCAGCTCCTGTCGTCGGAGTCAACTTAAGGAATACATGCTCTCCTTCTTCAAACTCCAACGGCTTCCTTCTGACATCAGCATAACTTTTCTGTCTGCTTTGAGCCGTCAGCAATCTCTTTCTAATCTTATCGATCTGTGCTGCTGTCTGGTCTACTATATCAGGACCAAACATCCTCCTTTCGCTCAACTCCACCCAGCATAAGGGAGATCTACACTTCCGTCCATACAATGCTTCAAATGGAGCCATCTGAATGCTAGCCTGATAACTATTGTTGTAGGCAAATTCTATCAACGGCAGATGGGTATCCCAACTCCCTTTGAAATCCAAGACACAAGCTCTCAACATATCCTCGAGCGTCTGGATCGTTCTCTCAGATTGACCATCTGTCTGAGGATGGTAGGCTGTACTAAATCTGAGAGTAGTGTTCATTTCTTTATGTAAAGCACGCCAAAAGTTTGATGTAAACCGAGGATCTCTGTCAGAAATGATACTACTGGGAATACCATGTAGTCTAATAATCTCTTTTACATAAAGTTTCGCCAGCTTCTCCAGAGAATCCTTTTTATTGATTGCCAGGAAATGAACCGACTTCGTTAATCGGTCAATTACCACCCATATAGCATCATGTTTAGTAGGAGTCATGGGCAGTCCTTCAACAAAATCCATGGCAATGCTGTCCCATTTCCACTCAGGTATCTCTAGCGGTTGTAATTTCCCTGCTGGCTTCTGATGCTCAACTTTCACCTTTTGACATGTCAAACATTTGGACACATAATTTACAACATCTTTCTTCAATCCAGGCCACCAAAATAAGCTCTTAACATCATGATACATCTTGGTCATACCTGGATGTACTGTATACTTGCTTTTATGTGCCTCCTCTAGTATCTTTTCTCTCAATCCCATTGCATTGGGAATATATGGTCGTCCCCTAAATCGTAATAATCCATTTTGGGACACATCAAAGTTTTTAGTTTCCCCTCTTTCCAGCTTACCTTTGAAAATCTCAGCGAGTTTATCTTGCTCCTGAGCCTCTTTAATTTCATTCTCAATGAATGCTTTAATCTGCGTTCCTCCATAAGAACTTTCTGATGTCTGCATTTGATACAGAGGACTCCAATCTCGTACATCTTCTATCAGTTCTAGCTCTTTGATCATGAGACTAGCAACCTGCACCACCTTTCTGCTCAAGGCATCGGCCACTACATTAGCTTTTCCTGGATGGTATTTGATCTGGAAATCATAATCCTTCAGAAATTCCATCCATCTCCGCTGCCTCATGTTTAATTCTTTCTGATCTTGCAGGTACTTCAGGCTTTTATGATCACAGTACAATTCTATGGTAGCTCCATACAAGTAGTGCCTCCATATCTTAAGAGCATAAACTACCGCTGCAAGCTCCAAATCGTGAGTGGGATAATTCTCTTCATGTGGCTTTAACTGTCGAGAAGCATAGGCTACCACTCGTCCCTGCTGCATCAACACACATCCCAACCCCTGCTTGCTAGCATCAGTGTAGACTACATAAGTCTGAGTTGGGTCTGGAATAATCAGCACAGGAGTCGTGGTTAATCTCTGCTTTAGTTCATGAAAACTAGCCTCACACTTCTCATCCCACTTGAACTGCTGATTCTTTCTAGTCAGCTTGGTTAACGGTAGAGCAATTCGAGAAAAGTCCTTAATAAATCTCCTGTAATACCCTGCTAAGCCCAGAAAACTTCTGATCTCTGTCACTGTCCCTGGCTGTTCCCAGCTTAGCACTGCTTCAACTTTGCTAGGATCTACAGCTACCCCTTCGTGGGATATGACATGACCGAGAAATTTGACTTCTTGCAGCCAAAACTCACATTTACTAAGCTTAGCATAGAGTCGTTTCTCTTTAAGAGTACTAAGAACAATCCTCAAATGCTCTTCATGCTCTACAGCCGATTTGGAGTACACTAAGATATCATCAATGAAGACTACCACAAACTGATCTAGATAAGGCCTGAAGATTCTATTCATGTAATCCATAAAAATTGCAGGCGCATTCGTTAGACCAAAGGGCATCACTAAGAATTCGAAATGTCCATAGCGAGTCCTAAACGCAGTCTTTGAAATATCATCTGCTTTGATTCTGAGTTGGTGGTAACCCGATCTCAGATCAATCTTAGAGAATAAGCTTGATCCAACCAACTGGTCTAGCAAATCATCAATTCGGGGAAGAGGGTACTTATTCTTAACAGTAATCTTATTCAACTCCCGATAATCAATACACAATCTGAGACTGCCATCCTTCTTCTTGACAAATAACACTGGAGCACCCCACGGAGAAACACTGGGTCGGATGAAACCCTTCTCTAATAGCTCCTCTATCTGCTTCTTAAGTTCAATCATCTCATTGGGAGCCATACGATATGGGGCTTTAGATACTGGTCCAGCTCCAGGTACGATGTCAATTGCAAACTCCACTTCTCGTTCTGGAGGCAATCCCTGAATCTCCTTTGGAAAGACTTCAGGAAATTCTCTGACCACTGGAATCGCTTCAATTCCTTCTTCCACTTCTGCTTGAACAGAAAAGAAGACCATATATCCCTGACATCCTTTTCGTAAACATCTATCCGCTTGAGCCTCCGTCAGGAAATTCAGTTTCACTTCTGGATTCATATTTGGGGCTTGTGGACAAAGAACTAGAGTTTTGTTCTTACAATCCAACATTACATTATTGGCAGACAACCAATTTAATCCAATTATGACATCAATCTCATGGAATGGCATGCATATTAGGTCAAGAGTAGTGCAACAACATTCATATCGAATGACACTATTTAGGCAGACATCTGATGTAACTACTTTAGCATTTGTAGGGGTTGTGACACATATGGCATAATGCATCTTGCTAATTGTAAGGCCCAAACGTTTAGCACATTCATAAGAAACAAAGGAATGACTTGCACCCGAATCAAACATAGCAATCACAGCATGATTATTGAGATAGATGATACCTTGGATCATCTCGGGTGATCTCTGCGCTTCTTCCCTTGTCATTGCAAACACTCGCCCTTGAGTGCGCGGCCTTTGATCATTAGCTGCTTGAGGACAACTCCTAGAGAAATGTCCAGGCTTCCCACATGTGTAACAGACATTCTGCCCCATCAAGCATGGTCTGTCTCCATGGTTCTTCCCGCATTTGTCACATACTCTAGACCTCTGATCTCTATTATTTGTGTTTCCCCTGTAATTCCCTCTGCTAGGTTTTCGGTTCTGCTGCCACTGCCTTTTCCTTTTCTTGTTATAGCCACTGCCACTGGCTGCATTTCTATTCTGGTTAGGTCTCTCAGGAACAGCAGTCTCTCTGCTCAACGGTCTCATCAGCATCCTGTGATTCAAGCTGTTCTCAATAATTCTGCAGGCCTCTACTGCTTTATTGAACTGATGATATTGTTGGGGGGTCATCTTATCCTTCAGAGTAGTATTCAATCCCCTGATCATCCTTTCCGTCATCCACCGCTCATCATCCACCTGTCGCAGGTAAGTGGAATACTGGGAAAAACGGATGAACTTTGTCAAGTATTCGTCAAATGATTCTTTTTCTCCTTGTCTCAGCACAAGGAATTCTGCTTCTCGTTCATCTCGTACTGACTGGGGAAAATACTTCTCATAAAACTGTTCAAGGAACACTTCCCACGTGATAGGAATGTGCCTGGCCTGCAATACTAGCTCTGTGTTCTTCCACCATCTGTCAGCATCCCTTTCTAGCTGGTAGATTGCCATCTGTGCTTTACTCTCAGACGGACAACCCAATACCTTGAAGATCTTCTCCAGTCTGCTGATCCAATCCTCCGCTTTCTGTACATCGAATGTTCCCTCGAATGTCGGAGGACTATGCTTACAAAACTTAGCCATCCACTGTTGAATACCAGCAGGATCTACTGTCTGTCCTGTTTGTCTTGGCAGTTCTGTTGTCTGTTGAACCATCTCAGGTTCTGTATTAGCTGTACCTGCAGACTCTGGGTGTCTGAGGTTCTCCACTGCTTCAGCTACAGCTGTTGCTATAGCAGTATCCCTTTCCTGCTCACTCCTTGCTTGAGCAGCTTTTACTTCCTCTATCAGCTTCTGCTGCTGTTCCAGCCGTTCTAGAATCAACTGATTAATATCTCCGGCATTTTGGGGTTCACCCGAAGCACTAGCTCTTCTGGTTCTTACCATTTTGTTTTACTATCGTAATAGAAAATAGGAAAGGAATATTATAATTAACATATTTTATATTTCATTTAAAACATAGCATACAGCAAGTTTAACATCATTACATAAACTCTTCATAACAGACACACATACATGTATTATGTCATTACTAGTCAAAAGTACATAGATTACAGCAACATTCATACATACAACTATTACACTATGTTTTCTCATAATGGATCCTAATAAATTCCCCTACCATGTAGATCCAATCATGGATATCCTCAAAGGGTTCCTCTTCAAAGTACTGATCTAACACTTCTCTCCATGTTGCTGTAAGAGGTAAAATATCATCCATGATATCAACCCAAGCTTCTAAGGTAAGAGTATCTGGATCATATGCTTGATAGGCCTCTCTTACCCTTGCTATGAAGTCTTTATAAACTCTATAGTCTTGATCAACACCTCTAACCAACATTCTTCCTATCTCATATAGCTGCTTCGTGAGTTCCACAGCTTTCCTGAAATGTTCTTCATCCATATCTTCCCCAGGGGTTAACTCAATTATCTGATGGTTACCCAGATATATCTGTACCATTAACTTCTTGGTTCCACTTGGACCTGGAATATCTGTAGGGTCTGGTCTCTGACTAGGTCCAGGTATATCAGCTACATGACTAGGTTCAGGTATATTAGCTACATGACTAGGTTCAGGTATATTAGCTGTATGGCTGGGTCCAGGTACATCAACTGGTTTAGGTACCTGACTCGGTCCAGGAACATCTACCTCATCCGCCTGCCTAGGCACAGGGTCTGTACCACCCCCAACATAAGAGTAACCCACATCAGATTGTTCCTCTTGAGGGTCTATCATCTCTCTATCATCTATCTGACCTGCATCTCTTTCTAGTACAATATTCATAGGTGGGGCTGGGTTAGGTTCCTCAAGTTCATCCTCTTCCGATGGTATATCCTCATCTGATATTTCCTCTTCTTCATCATCATCCTCATCCATTTCATTTGATCCCACAGAAGAATTATCTAACCTGCCCAATTCTGATTCACTACTGGAATCCCGGATATTGATCACTGGGGGAAGACCAAACTCCGGATCATGTATAAAAGCATCTATCTCTTCTGAGTTCCACCCTGATCTATCAGAACTATAGACTGTGGGTCTAGGGTCCCCCTGGTTCACTGTAGTCTCTGATGTTCTAGACTCAGTCATTAGTATCCTGCAATAATTAACTTAAGGTCAATTATGCAGATGTTCACTTATGTAACAGTCTATAAATAATCTAATCAGAGCATTTCCTAAGCCAGAATCCTTTGCTCTGATACCAAAATGTTACATCCTTACTTTTAACCTCAATTATACTCCATTAGAAGTGATTGGAACCAATTACATGATCATTTGCTTTGAAAATATCCATTTCCAAAAGATTTGCTTTCGGGTACTGTTCACTGTTACTGTTCATTTGGTAATTCCAGAACATGTACCCTACTTTGAAAATTCATAACTAATTGTAGAAAAATCAAAATAATGTGGTTCCAATTTCTAATGAAATATATTTCATAAATATTTGAGGGAAAAATATGAAATTGAGGTTATCTTGTTCACATGAAATCAGTTTATTGGTTAAAAATCACTGTTCATTTGGTAAAATCTGGAAGTTCCAGTTTCTTTGCCTTAACTTTAAAAATTCGTTTCTCTTTGGTTACTTGTCCAAATGAACTGTGTTACATATGGAATTAAAGATCTAGACGTCCTCTTTAATATCACCAAATTTCATAGAAGAATTCGTTCATTTGATATATGAAATCATTGTGTGAACGTCACTGCCTCTCAGCACTCGTTTTATCTCAATTCCAGATCTTACTTCCAACTTTGGAAAATCATAACAATTCGGATACTTATCCAATTAAGGCGTTCTTGGTGTCCATTTAAAGGTCTGTATCTTAACTTTAATCATGCCAAGTTTCAGACTAAAACACGTTGATTTGGGCATCATAAACATCGTCACATCACCATAGTCTCAAAACAGAATTACAGAACCATACACCATTCAACCATACATACTATCATATGCTTCCATAAGGTTAAGTAACTCATGTGACTTATTATACAAACTCATTCATCTATGTTTACCCTTTTTCCATGTGAAGTTCCAGCACCTATAACAAGATTATGCATATGGAAGGAATGAGATTTCATGGAAATCCCAATAGCAAGTTACACAAACCATAATATCATGCATGAATAATTGAATGCTTAACATGTTATCATGTGATGGGAGCTACTTCATAATAGCACATAAGCAAACTCTAACATGCATATTGTCATGACATAACTTGCAAGGAGTTGCAATCATTCATACTTCATCATAACATGATGACATAAACTCAAGCTCAACCAAACACCATAATCAACAAGCAAGCAAAACAATTAAACAAACATGAGTTATAGTTAGGTATCCTTGCTACCTCTTAGCTATCTTGGTCAAGACCTTCTTGAAGTGCTTTCCTTCCTTCACAAATGTCAAAACCTAGCCATTACAACATAATATCAAGTTACAACTCAACTTGAAACCAAATCCAAGACTAGGTTTTCACTAGCTCCCTTTCTTTCTCTAATTTATGTTTCCTACTTCCACCTTTCCAAAATAAATTCTTATGGTTCATTTCCACATAATTTTTCATGTAGAATCCAAATATGAAATCAGAATTTCCAAAATCAAAACATACCAATTGCTACAGTACCAAACCGAAATGCATGCTCTTGTTTTCCAAAAATTCTCATTTTGATTCCAATGCTTCCAATACTTGTTCTCCTACTTTATCCCCACACAATTTTCCATTTTAAACTCATTGGAAGCATCAAAATCATGAAATTCCATCATATGAACAGTACCACGTACAGTACCAGCAAGAACACAAAACCCTAAATCCAAACATACTTGAATTCCCAAGCTTATACCACTTGATTCTAGCTTGTTTAAGCTTGTCTAAACTATCCATAACATAAAACTCATATTTTAACCATATATGAGCATCACTTCCAGCAGCAACCATAAGGGAAATAGAACATGAAAACCCCTTAAAACCATGAGCTAACCTACTAGAACAAAGCTCAAGATCAAGGGAGATGATTACCTTGCTTGTTACTTCACTTTGGTTGCTTCTTTCTTGGTTGAATGGAAATTTTGCAAGAGTTTCCCTATGGTTCTCAAATCTGCCGCACATGGTCTGAAATGAGGGGGTATTTATAGAGAAATTTGGGTTGAAATGGATGGCCAAGATTGATTTGGTTACTATTTGATCTAAAGGCTCACATTTAATCTTGGATTTAACTTTTTCATAAAATAATAATTATTACATCATGTGGGACAGCTCATGGGACACCTAAGAGGGTTAGGTGGCGTGCTGCACATGTGAAGAAGGTTCTGGAGAAATTCCAGTCCAATCCGGTACCGATCGGAGCAGTTTCCCAACAACCGGACTGTTTTCTGTTCTGAATTTTTTTATAATATACCAGGATATGTATTATGTCCTGGAAATCAATATCTAGGCTTCTCATACCATTGAAATGATATATTAAATATTTATCTGCCATCCATCCCTTGGGAAATGACCAAAATACCCTTAGTGTCCTTTCCTGCACTGTACTAACCCTAAGGGCAAAATCGTCATTTCACACCTCTTTACACTGCCTCAGGGCATATATTGATTCTATATAATCATATTTATACTATGTCCCACGTTTTTGGCCTGTCCATAATGATCAAAATGACCTCCATTCACTACTGGTACAGTATGGGCATCCAGGGGCATTTTCGTAATTTCACACTTTTCCTGGACTGCTCTGGTCTCTGGCCCTCATAACTGTCCAATCACCTTAATGGGCTTATGATGGCGCTATTTGGGCCTCAGTATGGGCTTATTGCCTGTATTGCCTTTATGGCCCAATTCACAATATAGCTCCCCCGATCCTATTTATCGGGTATTTTATTTCACTGTAAAATTCCGTATGGCTTCTACAGGATTCCTTTTCTGACTCTGTCAGTTTTATAAATTCATATATTAAATATATGAATTTTCTATAAGGTCTTATCTGATTCTGAGATCTGAAAAATACTGTAATAATTCCTTCTGACTTCAGGAATTTATATCAATTAATCGGGACCTCAAATCAAAATTCTGTGTTGCGTTAAACTGACCGGAATATTTTTGTCTATCTACTGGTAAAATTTGGGTCTGATCTGATTCCGGGCATTTTTGGCCTGTTTTGGCTCAGCTTTTCCATATTTACATTTAGGTCCCTTAACTTTTGAATAATTGAACTTTAGTCCCTGAGCTTTTCATTAATTGCATTTAGGTCCCTCCTTTTATTTCTACTTCAACTTTTTGTCTTCAAACTTTTCAATTTTCGTTTAGGTCCCTATTATTTCCTTAGTTATGAATCCTTCCCTTTCATTTCTCAATCTGATACAATCTATTCCAAGAAACTCATATCCATTTCAGATAAACTGTACAGCTACATCAGGTCAGAAAATTGGGGATATGACAATTGTGATTCCTTTCTAGTCTGTCATTGGATCCTAACTACTTCAAGACACTTGGATCTCATTCATCATTTAGCATTACTACTCCTGTTCTTTAGAGTAGAGCACTAGGTTATTGTCTCTTCGTGTTGGAGTCCCTCTATTTTGGGAACATTAATTTTCTATCTATTAGCCATAACGTCTTTAACCTTATTAGGTCACTCTTAAGCAGGTCTCATTCTAACTTCTAATTCTTTTGTTTAGTAAAGACTAGCCGTATAAAGTCTTTCATACTGTAGATCAATGTCATATCCCAAATTTTGTTACCTGATGTGACTATACAATTTATCTGCAATAGATATGAGATTTTTGGAATAAACTGTATCAGATTGAGAAAGGAAAGAGAAGGATTAGTAACTAAGGAAATAAAATGGACCAAAATGCAAATTAGAAAAGTTTGAAGGCAAAAAGTGAAAGTAGAAGAAAAAGGAGGGACCTAAATGCAATTAATAAAAAGTTCAAGGACTAAAGTGAAATTATTCAAAAGTTGAGGGACCTAAATGTAAATGTAGAAAAGTTAAAGTGAAAAATGCTCAAAAATGCCTAGAATCAAATCAGACCCAAATTTTACCAGTAGATAGACAAAATATTCCGACCAGTTTAACACAACACAGAATTTTGATTTGAGATCGTGATTAATTGATATAAATTCCTGAAGTTGAAAGGAATTATTATAGTATTTTTCAAATCTCAGAATCATATGAGACCTTACAGGAAATTCCTATATTTAATATAAGAATTTATAAAATTGACAGAGTCAGAAAATAAATCCTGTAGAATCTATACGGGATTTTACAGTGAAATAAAATACCCGATAAATAGGATCGGGAGAGTTGTATTGTGAATTGGGCCATAAAGTCAACATAGGCAATAAGCCCATCAAGGCCCAAATGGCACCATCATGAGCCCATTAAGGTGACTGGACAATTAAGTGGGCCAGAGACCAGAGCAATCTAGGAAAGGTACGAAATTACGAAAATGCCACTAGATGCCCATACTGTACCAGTGAATGATTGATGTCATTATGGTCATTCTGGACAGGCCAAAAACATGGGATATAGTATAAATATGATTATTTAGAGTCAATATATGCCCTGAGGCAGTATAAAGAGGAGTGAAATGACAATTATGCCCTTAGGGTTAGTACAGTGCAAGAAAGGACACCAAGGGTATTTTGGTCATTTCTCAAGGGATGGATAGCAGATAAATATTCATTATATCATTGTAAATGGTATGAGAAGCCTAGACATTGATTTCTAGGATAGAATACACATCCTGGTTTATTATAAAAAATTAGGAACAGAACACAGTCCAGTTGTTGTGAAATTGCTCCGATCAGTACCGAATTGGACTGGAATTTTTCTAGAAGCTTCCTTACATGGGAATCACGCCACATGCCCCTATTAGGTGTCCCATGAGCTGTCCCACATGATGTCATAATTATTCTTTTTGGAAAAAGTTAAATTCAAGATTAAACGTGAGCCCTTAAATCAAATAGTCCACAAATCAATCTTGGCCATCCATTTCAACCCAAATTTCTCTATAAATACCCCCTATTCAGATGGCTTCGATATGCATGGTGAAACATAGGCAAACTCTTGCAAAATTTCCATTCAACCAAGAAAGAAGCACACAAAGTGAAGCAACAATCAAGGTAATAATCAATCTCCCTTGATGTTGAGCTTTGTTCTAGTAAGCTAGCTCATGGTTTTAAGGGGTTTTCATGCCATATTTCCCTTATGTTTTCTGCTGGAAGTGCTACTCATTTATGGTTAAAATGTGAGTTTTATTTTATGGATAGTTTAGAAAAGCTTAAGCAAGCTAGAATCAAGTGGTATAAGCTTGGGAATTCAAGTATGTTTGGATTTAGGGTTTTGTGTTCTTGCTGGTACTGTGCATGACACTATTCATATGATGGAATTTCATGATTTTTATGCTTCCAATGAGTTTAAAATGGAAAATTGTGTGGGGATAAAGTCGGAGAACAAGTATTGGAAGCATTGGAATCAAAATGTGAATTTTTGGGAATCAATGGCTTCACTTCGGTTTGGTATTGTAGCTACTGAAGTGTTTTGATTTTGGAAATTCTGATTTCATATTTGGATTCTACATGAAAAATTATGTGTAAATGAACTATGAGAATTTATTTTGGAAAGGTGAAAGTATGAAACATAAAGTAGAGAAAGAAAGGGAGTTAGTGAAAACCTAGTCTTGGATTTGGTTTCAAGTTGAGTTGTAACTTGATATTACTTTGTAATGGCTAGGTTTTGATATTTGTGAAGGAAGAAAAGCACCTCAAGAAGACCTTGACAAGAATAGCTAAGAGGTAGCAAGGATACCTAACTATAACTATGTTTGTTTAATTGTTTGCTTGCTTGTTGATTATGTGTTTGGTTGAGCATGAGAATGTGTCATCATGTTGATGATGAAATATGAATGACTGCAACTCCTTGCAAGTTATGTCATGACAATATGCATGTTAGAGTTTTCTTATGTACCATTATGAAGTAGCTCCCATCTCATGATAACATGTTAAGCATCCAATTATTCATGCATGAAATTATAGTTTGTGTAACTTGCTATTGGAATTTCCATGAAATCTCATTCCTTCCACATGCATAACTATGTTTTAGGTGCTGGATCCTCTCAAGAGAAGAGAGTAGATGTTGATGATTAAGTTTGTATAATAATTTACATGACTTACATGATACTATGGGATGATATGCTAGTATACATGGTGTATGTTTCTGTAACTATGTTGTGAGGCTGTGGTGATGTGATGATGATTATGATGCTTAAATCAACGATTTTTAGTCTAAAATTTGCACGATAATAGCTAAGATACAGAGATTTAAATGGACACCAAGAAAACCTTAATTGGATAAGTATCTGAATTGTTATTATTTTCCAAAATTGGAACTAAAATTTGGAATTGAGATAAAGTGAGTGATTAGAGGCAGCGACATTCACGTGATAAAGTTATATATCAAATGAACGAATTTTTCTATGAATTTTTTTTAGCTTAAATAACACATCAAGAGTTTCAAATCCATATGTAGCAAGGTTCAATTGGATAAGTAACCAAAGAGAAATGAATTTTTGAAGTTAAGGCATAGAAACTAGAACTTCCAGATTTTACCAAATAAACAATGATTTTCCCCTCAAATATATATGAAAGATATTTCATTAGAAATTGGAACCAAATTATTTCAATTTTTCTACAATTAATTATGAATTTTCAAATTAGGGTACATGTTCTGGAATTACTAAATGAATAGTAAAAGTGAACAGTACCCCCCATAGCAATTCTTTTAGAAATGGATGTTTTCAAAGCAAATGATCATGTAATTGGTTCCAATCACTTTTAATGGAGTATAATTGAGGTTAAAAGTAAGGATGTGACAATTAACTCCTAATGATCATATAGAGGATCTACTTCTGAACATTTTCTTAAACTGATCTTCTGTATCTCAATACCTCGTACTATTTGGCTTGCCTGTATCTTGTGTTAAACCTCAAACTAATAAACTTCAGTGAGGTCAGCATCTTTATTCTTGTCATCAAGTCTCTATGCAAACTAGTCATAACCTGCATGCTGGCTAATCTTGACTCATATTCTTTGTAAAATTTAGTCGCAGCTAGGTCCACTTGCTCGTCATAAATTGATAGCTCTATGTTTCTTAGTTGCGACCATAGGCCATCTTCTATAGAGACCTGATAGCTCTAAAGCTTCTTGTCATGACCAAAAGCTTCTGTAAATATTTGTCACGACCTAGCATAGCTTTCTCTAATATTCACTTCTAATGTTCTTGACTTTGATGAATTTTAGTCAATTGAAAATCACTCATATCTATACATCATAATCATATTAAATAGAGAACATATCCACGTAAGTGTTAAACCAACTATCATTTCATTATATCACACAAAACTTCATATTTTATGTCACCATAACATTTGTACATACATTACATACATGTCAATTATATATTCGGGGTACTTTCTAACTGTCATACATCTATGTATTTACCTTACACTTTACATATTTACATTACCCCTCATCTCTTTTACATTGTTTCCTAAGGAATCATAAGCTGCACATACTTCTATGCACATAAGTGCCATCCCTATATATCAGTTGGTAGATCATTTACCAAAACTCACTTATCTTTATGTTCCATGTAGAGGCATATGACAGTATCTAACTTATTACCATCTCATGTCAGTCTACTAAAGCATAGACTTTATTTAGGTTAAGGCCTTATATCATATATCTGCTTATCATCCTTGCTACGACATTGAGGAACTATAGATAAACAGACTACTCTTGATCTTTACTTCTGTCCATCCCTTAAGCTAGACTAAGTAATTCACTCCCTACAACTTTCTTGAGACTGATATGATCAATATTATCTGTTTTTAACAAAGAAGGCTGAGGTTGACTAGGATTAGGAACATCACACTGATCTTTCACTATAAAGTTACATATTCTTGGACTTTGGGAATGGACAAGAACTATCATAAACTTTGACTGGATACCTGAATTAGGGGACTATAGTCTATTACTCATAACAACTCTGTCCTCAAACTCTGGTAGAGGTGGAATACTATCTGGTCTACCTATAATCCAGTACCAATACTCAACCTCCTTAGCCATAATCTATCATCTTATCAGAGGGGTAAGGTTTACATCAGGGCTAGAGGGAACTCCAACAAACTCATATTGTATGGAGTCACTAGACTCAACATCATCTAGTACATACATGGCTTCAAGATGAATCTCTATATAACCACTAAACTGCAGGTTTGAGTCTACAAAAATATCTATAGGATGTTCTACTATAGATCTCCCTAACTGATCCCCATTACTCTTCTCTAAACTCTCTTCATTGTCTGAGGGATAATCAAAGTCTGGATGTACATTATCTCCATATATCAGTACTAACTAGGGGTATCTCTTATTAACTACCTTCTTAATTGAGGCCTCTGACTTAATCTTATAAAACCACATATCTATTCCTACAATATTTGCTTAATTAAGCCATGCTAATTATCCTAATACATACCCTAACTTAACAAAATACTTACTATTTAAGGTTAGGGTCTAGGAATAATCTCATATCAGTCTATAAATAATCTATTCAGAGCATTTCTTAAGCCAGAATCCTTTGCTCTGATACAAAAATATCACATCCTTAATTTCAACGTCATTTATACTTAATTAAAACCAATTTGGACCAATCGCATAACATTTAGCCTCAAAAAGATGTATTTTCAAAAGGTGGTTTCTCGGGTATTGTTCATGCTACTATTCATGTGGTAATTCTAGAACATGTACCCAAATTTGAAAATTTATAATTAATTGTAGAAAAATAAAAATATAGTTGTTCCAATCTCTAATGAAATATCTTTCATATATATTTGAAGGACAGATATTAAACTGAGGTTCCATTGCCCCAATAAAATCAGTTTATTCATTGAAAAACACTGTTCATTAGGTAAAATCTGGAAGTTCCAGTTTCTTTGCCTTAACTTCAAAAATTCATTTCTCTTTGGTTACTTGTCCAAATGAACCATGTTACCTATTTATTTGAAGCTCTAGATGTGCTCTTTAAGTTCACAAAATTTCATAGAAAACCTCGTTCATTTACCATATGTAACTAATATCGGAACATTACTGCCTCTAGTTGCTTACTTTAACTCTATTCCAGATTTTAACTCCAAATTTGTAAAATCATAATAAATCAAATTCCTAACCAATTGAGGCATTCTTAGTGTTCATTTAAAGCTATGTATCTTATCTATAATCATGCCAAATTTCAAGTTCAAACACATTGATTAAGGCATCCTAAACATCATCACACCATCACGGCCTCATAACACAATTACATAATCATATATCATACATCCATCATGTGCTTCCATAATACCAAGTAACTCACGTAACTTATTATACAAGTCCATCCAACTATGCTTACCCTCTTTCCTTGAGAAATTCCACCACTTAAAACATGGTTTTGCATATGGAGGAATGAGATTTCATGGAAATCCCAATAGCAAGTTACACAAACCATAATATCATGCATGATTAATTGGATGCTTAACATGTTATCATGAGATGGGAGCTACTTCATAATGGTACATAAGAAAACTATAACATGCATATTGTCATGACATAAGTTGCAAGGAGTTGCAATCATTCATACTTTATCATCAACATGATGACACAATCTCATGCTCAACCAAACACTATAATCAACAAGCAAGCAAGCAATTAAACAAACATGAAACTATAGTTAGGTATTCTTGCTATATCTTAGCTATCCTTGTCAAGGTATTCTTGAGATGATTTTCTTTCTTCACAAATGTCAAAACCTAGCCATTACAAAGCAATATCAAGTTATAACTCAACTTGAAAACAAATCCAAGACTAGATTTCCACTAACTTCCATTCTTTCTCTATTTTGGGTTTCATACTTCCATCTTTCCAAAATAAATTCTCATAGTTTATTTCCACATAATTTTTCATGTAGAATCCAAATATGAAATTATAATTTCCAAAATCAAAAAATCCCATGAGCTCCTATGTCAAACTGAAATGAAACCCTTGATTTCAAACAATTCACATTTTGATTCCAATACTTCCAATACTTGTTCTCATACTTTATCCCCACACAATTTTCCTTTTTAAACTCATTGGAAGCATAAAAATTATGAAATTATAACATATGAACAGTGACGTGTACAGTAGCAGCCATGAGCATAAGCTTCCATTTACTTACATACTTGAATTTCCAAGCTTATACCACTTGGTTCTAGCTTGTTTAAGCTTATTTAAACCATCCATAACATAAAACTCATATTTTGACCATATATGGATAGCACTTCCAGTAGTAACCATAAGGGGAATAGGCCACAAAAATTCCTTAAAATCAAGAGCTAGCTTGCTATAATACAGCTTAAGATCAAGGGAGATTATTACCTTGCTTTGTGCTCCAAGTTGTGTGCTTCTTTCTTAGTTGAATGGAAATTTTGCAAATGTTTCCACATGGTTCTCAAGGCTGCTGAATAGGGTCTGATTTGAGGGGGTATTTATAGAAAAATTTGAGTGGAAATGGATGGCCAAGATTGATTTGGTTACTATTTGATCTAGTGGTACATATTCATTCTTAAACCAATCTTGCCCTAGAAGCCTTAGTATTTTCATCATGCATGACATCATTATGGACGTGTTTTGTTGGAAAAAGTGAAATATACTGATAGGAAAAATTCTAGTCCAGTTCAGTACCGATCAGAGCAGTTTCACAAAAACTAGACTGTTTTCTGTTCTTAATTTTTATAATATTCCAGGATATGTATTTTGACATGAAAACTAGTGTCTAGGTTTCTTATACCATTGACAATGTTAGACTGAGTATTTATTTGCCATCTATCCCTTGGAAAATGACCAAAATACCCTTAGTGTTCTTTCTTGTACTATATTAATCCTAAGGGCATAATTGTCATTTTACCCTTCTTTGTACTGCCTCGGGGCATATGCTGGCCCTAACTAATCACATTTATGCTATATGACACATTTTTGGCCTATCCAGAATGACCAAAATGCCCTCCATCCATCACTAGTACATTATAGTCATCCAGGGGCATTTTCATAATTTCACAATTTTCCTGAACACTGCTTCCTTCTACTGATGAACTGGTATCATGGATTTTGGGCCCTCCTTGGCATCATCATAGGCCTATATATGAGGTCATCTGAGCTCATTCTATCCAAGCTTACTTACTGCTAAGTTCCATAATTGGATCACGGGTGTTCTTAAACTCCCGTCAAAATTCACTAATATGGGAATAACTTGTTCTACAGAGCTCCTTTTGGGATTCTGTGAGATTCATGACATTTGATCTCATGAGGCACACCTTCCTGTAACTTTTCCACTTCTACCTAAGGTCCATGTGATGTGATAAAATTTCACATAACTTTCATGCTATCAGATAAAATATTAGCTATCTGGAACTTCAATAAAATTTCTATATCATGCTAGATTAACCAGCATAACTTTCTCTATCTACTGATGAGTTTTGGGACTGAAATGCTTCCAGGCAGTTCTAAGCCTTTTCTGGCTAAACTTTCTATAATTACAATTTTGCCCTTAGAAACTTTTGAAAATTACACTTTATTCCCTCAACTTTTTATAATTATACTTAATGGCCTAACTTTTGTTTCTACCTTCACTTTTGGCCTTTAACCTTTTCTAATTTTCATTTAGGTCCCTCTCTTCCTTTAAGACTCATTTAACCTATATTATTTCTTCTAATTATCGTCAAAATCATTTCAAAACCTCTTTCCACTATCAGTATTATACAGATAGAGAAAAATTAGGATATGACATATTAGTTGCATGTTTAAAATGTATATGAATGTAAAGTTATTTGTCAAAAATTTTCACTATGAACAGTAACTTGTAGGGAGGCAGTGACAATTGATATGTGATTAAAATAGTAAATTATAGACTAAATTTATAAAATTTTATATGCACTTATTTAACATGTCAAGCTTCACTTTGACACAAAGTACAGCTTATTTTGATGTTTGTACAAAGGGAATGACTTTTCCAAAGTTAGGGATTAGAATCTGTCTTCAGAATTTTTTCCTAAAGGAACAGTACACTTTGGTGTCAAAGTTGACTCAGTTGACTGATCAATTAGTCTGAGGAAGTATTTTTCTTTTAAATTTCAAGATGTTAGCTTTGTATAAATTTTTGAACTGCTACATTTTGATTTTTTTACAATTAATTATAATATCTTGCAGTTCATCGTTGAATCTGGATATACCATATGACAGTAATTCTTGAAGAGTGAAATTTCAGATTTAGCCAATAGACTTCAAAGGTCATATAAGTAGTTCTAAATGCTACCGAATAGTTCTTAAAATGTATATAAGTAAGGTGTTACATAATACAACCTTAATCCCAGTTGATGTGCAAAATGGAGTGAAAATGCCCTTACCATTACCCAAAAAGAATAAAAAATAAAAATGTCACCTGTCAAAAAGAGATTCTGCAGTTTGCCTTTCCTATCTAAAACTTAGCAAAGTCTATATTTAATTCATAAATAATTAAAAGAATTAAATAATAAGGATGCTTAAAAAGCGAATGTGACCAAAAGAAAGAGAAAATAAATTAGGAGAAGAACAAGAGAAGAGTGAATGTGGCAGGTTCAAATTCAATCAAATTGACGTGATTAACCACACATCACACACCTAGGGTTCAAGCTGCATTATTCTTAATAAAAATGCAAAGCTAATTTAATCATATTTAGTGCAAAATTCAGAGAAAAATTGGATAGACAAGCATCCTTCATTTGAAAAATAAAGGCGTGAGCCTCCATTGATAAGAAATTGGAAAAGAACACGTGATGTTATAGGTAGCAAACATTAAAATGGGTAAGAGAGAATATAGAAGCTATGTAATCTGAATTGAGCCTGAAAAATTCAAAATCTGAATAGAGAGGCGTGAATCACAAGGGAAGTCTACACGGGAAATTAACAGAATATCCCAAGCTATAAATTTTAAGTATATAGAGTAATAAGTGTTGGAAAATGTGCCATAAGGGCCAATCATTGTCTTATAAACATTATTGATTTATGAGCTTATCAATTGTGTTATCATATTATTTGCATGTTTACTGTGATAACCATCCTTGGATAATTCATGATCTTATCCTAAATGTCCCCGGTCGATCATCTGTGCGGGAGCAGAGATGAAATAAGACCAATATGACTTTGAAGATGTATAGAGATATAAATCAAAGTCATAGGCACATGTAAGAGTACAAGGTGTTGGACTGACCCGCTATGAGAGAGTTGCATGGGTTACGTCATAAGCTTCTCTCATATACAAACCATGTCACTATGCCCATTGACCTGAGATCATCATGGATTCCTACATGACAAACGCTCAGCTTTGACCTAGTCAAAAGTCACTTTTGACCGAGTGATCATAAAGACTATGTTCGGGCTTAGTGGTTTTTCATGCGGAGGAATGTGAATGGTCAAGATGGAATTTGTCCCTCACATTCGTGGAGAGATATTACTGGGCCCCTCGATGAGTGAGTCTGAGAAATGTATGGCCATACTGTAATGGAAAGGTAGTTCCATTTCTATAGTCAGACTACTCAGGGATCGAGAAAGTAACGGTCGGGAATAGGAGGATGACATTATCCATGCCTCATCCATGACCAAAATATCGCGTGACAGAAGGGACATGATATGGTTGTATAAAAGGTTACATCGTTTATCGATCCTCATATGATTTGGGTAGTCGTTATGTCTTGCTAGAGACCGCTTGCGACTTGTGGGCCAGTATAGCAAATGGCCCACTGCCAACTTCATATGGGCCTACAGGGTCGCACACAAAATAGCCCAACACGAGCTATGATGTCTAGATTCATTGAATCTAAGATGTGTCTAGATTCAATGAATGATCCAGGGTTGATGTATATATTTATTTATATTTATATTCGTATATATATAAATTTGTATATATATTATATATAAGGGATATATAGGATTTAATTTATAAGGATAAATTAAATCTCTATCACGTTTGAATTTGAAATTCAAATTGATAGGATATCTCATATAAGAGATATTTACAAGATTTAATTTATAAGGATAAATTAAATCTCTATCACGTTTGAATTTGAAATTCAAATTGATAAGATATCTCATATAAGATATATTTACAAGATTTAATTTATAAGGATAAATTAAATCTCTATCAAGTTTGAATTTGAAATTCAAATTGATAGGATATCTCAAATTTGATTTATGAGAATAAATCAAATATAGTCCAATCTTATCTTTATTTAAATTAAATAAATAGGTGAATTAAATCTGTGGGACGGATTTAATATAAACATTATTTATTTAATTAGTTTCTTATCAAATTATACAATATGTGATATTGTATTAATTTCGGAATTAATATAGATTAATTCCAAGATCCAATTCGATTGAGTAAAACGCAGAGTATCCTATATATCTGATTTTAGGAGCTACGATTTTGATACACGACACACAACACACAACACAAAAGGCCGAACGAAATCTGTAAAAGACTTGCAGATAAGAAACTACTGAAGTAGAGACGGAGAGGACGAATTCTTGAGAGAGCCTTGGAGGGATAGGAAACGCTAGCACGTCGTTCGTGGTTGGAACGCTGTTCGTGTGGATACCAGTAGAGGAAGCCAACCTGAGGCGTTGACTTCTTGCGATCAGAAAGAGAGTACGAGCCACGGAGAGAAGCTGTGGACATCTTCTTGCGATCAGAAAGAGATCACTAGTCGCGGAGAGAAGCTGTGAAAGTCGTTGAGGAACACCAAGGGTAATGCTTCTTTCCACTTGACTTAAACACATACGGTAGATCCTAGCAAGGAATGGGAAAAAAATTTTAAATTAATTTCCACTGCGTGTCTTCCAATTCCTTACAATAAGGGTCCTTTGTAATTGTTACCAAGCTACTTTGCAATGACACCATAGCCTTTTGCAATTTCCACTGTTAGATTGGTGTATGAGATGCTAAATAAATAATTTCCCTTGGAACCATTACAGGAGCCATTTATACTTCCTCTTGCTATAAATAATGTCCGCAATTAAATCACATCTTCTAACCCCACCATCCATTGTATACCTACGTCTTTTAAGCCTCCTTGGCCCATACAAATATTTCACAACTTGCCTAATTTGTCTCTTACATTCCAAAATAAAATAAAATCAATAGTCACAAATATAAAATTCTCATGTTAGGAATTAGTTCAATAAATTTCCCGCATAAACCCTGCAATTCCAACAAGTGTACTTTCACTTCTACATTCAGAAAATATATTAGAAAACATGTCAATTTTTGTTTGATAGGCTTTTATATATAAAAGCATAGTTTGACATAATCTTATTTGAATAAGATGTTAAAAAATTAGTTTTAAAATATTCAAATTTAAAGAAGAGTATAGTCAAATGTTAAAAAAATGACTTCAAACGCCGAAATTCATAATGTTCAAAAGTTAGTTGCTTCTAAAATCATTTCAAACATCATTTTAGCCCTACACTAGAATTTACCCCTTGTTACTACTGCAAAAAAGGTTTTCTAAATCAGTACAAAATGGTACTCTATATCAAACAATGACCGGTGCAGAAATGGAGGATGCAGGCTAAAGGTTGCAGGTATTCTACACCAAACAATGGTATTCAATATATAATATATTCTCTCTTTTTGTCATTAAGTACAAAAAAGTAAAATAGGAGGGACAAATAAAGGTTGTAGGCTTTCACTCCTCATCATATTTGGAGGTCTGAGATTAATTAGAGTCGGTAGGATTAACAAGATGATACAAGCTACCATGTTGTTGATGGTGGTAAACTTCTTAGTGGAATACTTTGAAACTGTCTTTCAGTCTAGTAACTTTCTCATACAGTTCTTCCACTGAGTTCTCTAGAGCATTGAAGTGCATGATCAGTTCCTCAAGGCGCTCCATCTGAGTGACAACCAGGGGAGGAGGAGAAGGGACTACAGGGTCAGGGTTGGGATGTTTGTCTTCAAAATTGTCTCTATTTCTTTTGTGTGGTGTAGAAGGAGGTGTATGTGAGGAAGAAACCATTGGAGCATTCAGATAGAAGAAAAGAAAAGAAAATAGAGATAAAGTGATGAGACAAAAGTACTGATCATAGGAGTGGTATACATATGGTTGAGGAATAAGAACAATTTTAGAAAAGAATATCGAAGAATGCAATTGGCCTTCTATCATAATGAGTACAAACATTAGGAACCAAAGAAGTGAAATGAACAGCCTGAGAAGATACAGAGAAAAGAATTAGGAAAGCATAGATAGGAAACTGAAAAGTCATAACATAAAGTATATTTAACACCGATTACATATATTTTACACACCGGTTCAATGTAAATTCGGTGTAAATATTTCATCTTATTTACAAAAATCCCACATTTCATTTGTTCTAAAAGCTTCTCCGCAAGGTCTGAAGAAGTTAAAGAAAAGAAGCGGGAAAGCATAGATAGGAAACTGAAAAGTCATAATTGAAAGTATATTTAACACCGGTTAGATTTATTTTACACCGGTACAATATAAATCTGGTGTAAATATTTTATCTTATTTAAAAAAAATACCACCTTTCATTTGTTCTTAAAACTTCTCCGCAAGGTCTGAAGAAGTTAAAGAAAAGAAGCGGGAAAGATAGATAAGAAACTGAAAAGTAAGAATATGACGCAGCTAATCTACTCCTATTGATATTAGTATCCGGCATAGTAATTATATTTTACATCGGTGACGTGTTAATCCAGTATAACTATTTCATCTTATTTATAAAAATGACACTGGTCATTTTTTTAAAATGGTCTCCGCAAAGACCGGTTTAAAAATGGGGTTTTAAAAAACATATCTTGTAATAGTGTGTGATGCATGAGACAATATTTTTCGCCTCCTATTTTCATAATATCTCAATTTCTCCCCACCTAATATTATTTCCATGTGCAAATTGTTAAATATGTTAAATTTTTGAAAATATAAAAAAGGAAGTTATTGATATAATATTACTTAATATATTAATGGCCCCAACGATTTAGATTTTGTATAATAATAAAATCATATTGTCAAATATAAATATTTGAAAATAATTATGGCATTAATTGGGGTATTAATACCCTATTAACTTGTATTGTAGAAAAACCTAAATATGATTATGGAACCCCAACTGACCCATTTATCATTAAACTATATATTACAAGATTTTATAGATATAGTTGATGATTGATTGATTAATTTTTTTCAGTTAAAAAAGTTAATTTTGGCATGAAAAGAGAGGGATAAGGTTTAAAGCAAACAAAAAATAATTTTTGACATCGTTAAGAAGAATTCTTATATACTTCCTATTTTTTTTGGAAAATGTTTATTTAGATTTAATCATTTATAACACATCAACCAAACACCAATTTAACTTATCTATATGTTTGTTTTATAATTATTCCCTGCTTTATTTCCAGGAATTATTCATCTATCTATTTTGACAATCATTTATCTAAAATATTTAGATCTTATATTTATAATCAAACATAACTTTTTAGGTAACTCCTATATTAAGGATCATAAATAGAAACTATATTGCCTTTATTACCATAAAAAAACAACTATATTTCCTTTTTGTGAAGAAAAAAACTCCCTTTACCTCTACCAACAGCTTGAGACCTGACATGGCTATAAGAGTTATGCCATTATACAATTGGAAAATTATTGAGAAGGGGTGATCTTAATATCAATGATTATTTCATTTTAAGAAATTACAACTTTAATCATATAAAACAAGTTTAGAAAATGACAACTAGTATTTTAAAATGTTAAGTATTTAAGTGTTAGTGGTAAAATAGAGATTAATTACTACTTTAATTAAAATATAACAACTCAATTATATCAAATGAAAACAAAAACATTACTAGTGACAATTACTATTTTGAAAAGTTAGTCTTTATTTCAAAAGTGGTGATAGTCTTTCTAGTTATTTCATATAATTAAGTTTTTTTAAAGAGAAGTAATCGTTAATCTCCTTATCACTACTAATACTTAAAATCTAAAAACTTTATTACAAGTAATTATTGTCCAAACTTTTGTTGTAGTCAATCATCAATTATATTTTTAAAATCTTATAATACCCAATTCAATTAAAAATGGGTATGGACCGATCCAACTCATATTTTAATTCATTTATTTACAAGTTGCAATTGAAAATCTCAATCAGTAATTCAACTTTGATCTTTGAAAGATTTTAAGTCACATGATGGTAATTAATTAATAGTTTCATTAACTGATTCTATGATATTTCAAATTTCTAACCATAATGATGGTGATTCATAATAATTATAAACCACTTTGATAATTGAAAGATTTTAAGCCCTATGATGGCAATTAATTAGTAATTCTATTAACTAATTTTATGATATTTCAAATCTCAAATCATAATGATAATTCATAATAATTATAAATAACTAATTAATTATAACATATTTTCCCCTCTCTGTGCAGGGGAGAAATATCTAGTTGCATGTAATTAAAGTTGTTATTTCTTAAATAAGTATTCATTGATCTCTAGGTCACCAAGAACACTTAAAACCCAAACTTAACTTTTCAAAATACTTCTCATTACCTAAGGTTTTGTTGCCATTTTAAGTAATTAAATTTGTTATGTTTTAAAGTAGAGTAGTCATTAATCTTCAGTTCACTATTAATATTTAAAACCAAAACCTAACTTTTTTAAAATATTAGTTGTCATTATCTTTTTTAAGTAATAGAAAAAATGATATTATTAAAGAACAGTATGTCTATATTGTATCATATTTTTAACCCCTCAGAGTATGTATTTAGAAGCGTATTTAAATAAGGGAAGCACTACTTTGGCCTAAAAATTAAAATTTTTAAATTTAACTCTTGGGTACTATTCATTTGATAAATTCTAGATTAAAAGTCCAACTTTTAAGAATTATAATTAATTTAAAAAAATTTGTATAGAGATGGTTCAAAGCTTTAATGAAAACCCTTCCATTTCCCTTTAAGGAAAAAAAAATATAAAATTGGACAATTATTGGCCTATTTAATATAGTTAAATAGCCAAAGTTTACTATTTATAGAGTAAATTATGTAAATTTCATATTCTATCTTTTAATTTTAAAAATTCATTTCTCTTTATATACACATCCAAATGAGACGTGTTACTTATAAATGTAAAGATCTGGATGTGTACTATATGATCATAAAATTTAGTGAATTAATTCTTTAATTTACTAGGTCAAACTGGAGTCAAAACAAAAGTACTCTAGGATCTATATTTTTGTCATTTCATCTTCTTTCTTTAATTTCCATAAATTAATCCAACATTCATAAACTATCAAATAGGCTTCCCATATATTCATATACATCATATAAATATGCTATAATTATTTCATATATTTTTATCACATAAATAGGCACTTTACATAGCATTTACATAAATAGGGAAACCATACATCATAAGCTAGAGTATCAATTTATTCATTTTCTTTCTTCTATTCCTTAGCTCCTCCATTATGCATGAGTCTTTCATCATAATTGACCTATATTAGTTAGTTATGGGAGGATGAGATTATGATAAATATTAGTAACAAACATTACCACTTACATATTCAAGATGGATTCTAATGCATGATATGTAATTTCATTAAACTTTCATTAATTAGTGACATGCCATCATGCTTTATGCTTTGTATAAAAATGTATGGCCATGGGAAGCAAGTTATACATAACATTTTTAACATAATTTATCATGTCACAACATCATTTAATCATCATATACATGTCAGAATATAAGCATACCATATCAAGCACATAAAGGGGTAAGTCCACTACCTTAAATATAAGCTTTTTCTCTTGTTCTTGCACTTACTCCTTAAGCTTCCAACCATGCATACCTTCGATCAAATACTTCCCAACATCCTCTTGGATATCTTAAGATCCTAAATATATCTATATTCATCATATAACTCATTAGGACCATGAACTCAATTAATGTTCAAAACTATCCTTCTTGAACTCTTAATACTTTACTTTAACTTTTGGGTTTTCTATCCATCTTTCTAAAAATTATTTCCATAGGTCAATCCCATAAAATTTTTCATGAAGAATCCAAATATGAGCTTATATTTATAAAAATCAAACTCCTTCTGCATTAAATATACAGAAACTAAAATAACACATAGCATCTCCAAAACTTACAATTTTGATTCTAATGCTTCCAATACTTATTTCTCTACTTTACCCACATAATTTTTAATTTTAAATCCATTGGACACATAAAAATAATTAAATTCCTCTTCCTGTCCAAAATTTTGTACAGTGGAAGAAGCATACTCAAGATTGAGATTACAAACATACACGATTCTACAAGTTAATATCACTTGATTCTAGCTTAATCCTCTTTGTTTTATATTGTTATAACCTCAATTTCTCCTTCCCCTAATTATGTACAGGTTTTGGTCAGCCATCTAAGAGGAGAAATTCCTATTTCCTAGTTATTTAACTCAAGATAATTCTTCCTATAACTCAAGATTAAAAGCTTGATCCAAGTACTTACCTTGTGCTCTTGATTCCTAGCTTCTTTGATTACTTAGTTCTCCTTCTTTCCTTCTGTCTCCATGCATTTCAGTAGCATTTCCCAATACATGCCTTGCTTCATGTGCTGCATATTGTATTTACAAATTTAAGGCAAGGTGAATCAAGGGCTTAGATTACTATGTGCACTATTTGATCTAATGGCTAAGATTGCTCCTTACAACTTGTCTTTCGCACCAAGAAAAAATGACATCATCCATGATATCATATAAGATCTTGTTATGTGCAACATAGGACAAAATACCGATAGAAAAAGTTTTAGTCCAATCCAGTACCGACTTAGTCTAATTTCTCAAAAATCATATTATTTTATGAATATAAGTTTTTTGAGATTCCATAATATATTTTCTCACCTTAAATCCAGTATCCAGATTTTTTCTATCATTAACATTATTATACTAGGTATTCGTATGATTACTACCCCTTGAAAAATGACTAAAATGTCCTTGGTTAACTATTTTATAATATATTAATACTATGGGCATAATTATCATTTCATACTTATTTACACTGTATCAGAATATATTTTGACTCTAGTCAATCATTCTTATGTATCTTAACCCTTTGACCATGTCCATATGACCAAAATGCCCTCTATTCATCTTTTGTTCCATATTATAACACAAGGGCATTTTTGTCATTTCATACTTTTTAAGGTTTTCTAAACACTAGTCCCCATAACTATTGCAACACATTGTTGGGCCTCTGGGATACCAACTTGGGCCTTTGATTAGGTCTAACCTTTTATTGGCTCAATTCCCAAGAAACTTCCTCTAATAGTATTTATCGGTATCTTATTTCACCTTAAATTCTATTATAAATTCTACAGAATTCCTTTTATATATGTCAGTTTTATAAATTCTTATATTAATTATAAGAATTTCTTATAAAATTTTATCTAATTCTGAGGTATAGAAGGTCCTATAATAACTTATAGAATTTAAAAATTAATATCAATTATTTGGGACCTCAAATCGAAATTATGAAAAATATATCTAGCCCAATTACCATTCTCTATTTACTAGTAAACTTTGCTACTAAAATATTTTTGGGTAATTTTGAGCAATTTCTTGCTCAACTTTCTCATAATTATAATTTTCCCCTAGTCCCTGAATTTGCCAAATTTCACTTTAGTCCCTTACTATACATTTTGTAATTATACTTTATGGCCTATAACTTATCTCTACATTTATTTTAAGCCTTGGGACTTTTCTAATTTTTATTATTTTATATTTAAGTCCTTGAACTTTCTATTATTTACAATTTAGTCCTTAAACTTTTACTATTTATAGTTTAGTCTTTGAACACCTTATGTATAATTTTGGGACTCCTGCTAAATGGGGCTTGGTAGGCTATCTATTTTAGGCTACTTTTTTTTGCTTCTAGCCCTAAAAGAAATTTGGGATATGATATTTCTTTCCCCCTTAAATAAATTTCGTCCTCGAAATTTAATTATACGTTAGTCAAATAACTTTGGGTATATCTCATTTATATCTTTTTCTGTTTTATGAGTAAGGTTCAAGGATATCTTTGTGAATTGATGTTCTTCTATTCTAATGACTTTCTTTTTAACATTAATGGAGTAGAGGAACTTCTCGCCTACTTTAAATTACTAGCCATCTTTTATGATCAACTCAATCGAAGTTGAGGTTTAGTAGTGTAGACTAAACATCATCTTTCTTTTACTCTACTCAGTTTAGTCGTTATACTGAACTTATGAGTAATGTCCCTTTCTTTCATACATAACCCTTTAGAAATTTGACATAATTTTGGGGTCTTTATCATTTATCATACTTCTTATCTCATTACATGTTTCTCTTTATATAGATATATCGAGATACCATAAGTCTAACATTTTCTTTGACATAAAGCTTTGGGAGGCTCTCAGGAGAATTATGCTTTTATGCTTATATAATTTTCTTCTGAAACAAAGATGTAATTTGAATCTACCCTTTCAGATCTTCTCATTTTGGATTTATCGTAAATGTTCTGATCCCTTATTTCTATAATTTTTCCTAACTTTTCTTAGCTTTTTCTCATCATCTTACTCTTTTTTAGCATTTACCCATTTTCTTATTACTTCCCAGGGATTACTTATCATTGGTGTACTCTTGCCTGAGCATGGTTAATTGAAAAGTGCTTATATATAGATCAGAAGCACTAGTACTAAGAGGCTCCTACTTGGTACTTTGCTATCTTAGACCCTCCTCATACTCTCTCTCTCTTGGGTTTATCTAACTCATTCTCTTTAACTTCATCTTAGGGATTTTTGTGCTTATACTTGATCCCTTCTTATTTCATACGGGGTGCTCTTCTTCTCTTTCTTAGGCACACTAATATATTTATTAATACATGGTACTCAGAACTAAAAACTTTAACTCTATTAATTTTAATTCCTTCTTCATGTATGATTTTAGTCTAAATAAAACTATTAGGAAAAATGTTATGGGTACTCTCTCTGTATGAGTTACCCAACTAGTGAGGCTTTCCTTCCTTAAACTTGTTCTTGGTAATCGTATATCCAGAGAAATACTACATTATACTCATAACTTTATGACTCATTCCTTTCATTAGGCTAGTTATATTGCAACCCTCAGGATTTATTACGATCTACTGTAAACCTCTTTAAGATCTAATTGTGACCCTATAACTCTAATGAGCCATATGTCATATCCTAATTTTTAGACATAGAAGCCTAGTATGTAGCGTGAAAGAGGTAGGCTACAAGGCCCTCTTGAGCAGAAGTCCCAAAAGTATACATATGATGTTCAGGGACTAAACTACAAGTAAAAGATCAGGGACTAAATTATAAATAGTGAAAGTACCTGAGGGTATAATTGTCATGTTGAAGAAAGAGAGGGACTAAACTGGAAATTCTAAAATTCCCAAGGCAAAAAATGAAAATAGATACAAGTTGTGGGTCATTAAGTGTAATTATGAAAAGTTGAGGGACTAAAGTGTAATTTCTAAAAGTTTCTAAGGGTACAATTGTAATTATAGAAAGTTGAGTCAGAAAAGGCTTAAAACTACCTGGAAACATTTTAGTCCCAAAATTGATTAGTAGATAGAGAAAGTTATGCTGGTTAATCTAGTAAGATACATAAATTTTATTGGAGTTCCAGATAGATGATATTTAACTGATTATCTGAAAGTTATCTAAAATTTTTATCAGATGTTCTAGACCTCAGATATAAGTGAAAAAGTTGTATAAAGGTGCGTCTTGTGAAGCCAAAGATTAGGAAACTAACAGAACCCTGACAGGAGTTATATAAGAAAAGTTATTCAAGTTTTAGTGAATTTTGACGGAAGTTTGTGAACACTCGAGATCTGATTATGAAACTCAGTAGTAAGCAAGTTATGCCTTAATAATCTCAGGTGATGTCATAGAGAGGCCCATGATAACACCAAGTGAGGTACAAACCCATGATATCAGTTTATCAATGTCATATCCTGATTTTTAGGCTTAGAAGCCCAATATGTAGCCTAAAAGAGGTAGGCTACTAGGCCTTGTTGAGCAGAAGTCCTAGAAGAATACAGACGATGTTCAGGGACTAAACTACAAATAAGTGAAAGATCAGGGACTAAGTAATAAATAGTAAAAATCCCTGGATGTATAATGGTCATGTTGGAAAAAAGGGACCAAAGTATAATTATGAAAAGTTAAGGGATTTAATTGAAAAGATGGAAAGTTTCTAAGGGAAAAATTATAATTATAGAAAGTTGAGCCAGAAAAGGCTTAGAACTACCCAGAAGCATTTCATTCCCAAAACTCATCAGTAGATAGAGAAAATCATGCTAGTTAATATAGCATAATATAAGAATTTTATTGAAGTTCTAGATAGTTTATATTTATCTGATAGTATAAAAGTTATCTGAAATTTTTATCAGATCCTATGGACCTTAGATATAAGTAAAAAGTTATAAGAAGGTGTGCCATATGACGCTAAATGTCATGGATTTGATAGAACCTCAAAATGAGTTATATAGAAAAAGTTATTCCTATATTAGTAAATTTTGATGAGAGTTTGAGAACGCCCGAGATATGATTAAGAAACTTAACAGTAAGTAAGTTATGATTGAATAAGCTCAAATGATGTCACAGAGAGGCTTATGATGAGGCCAAGTGAGGCCCAGGCCTATGATATTAGTTTATCAGTTAAAGAGGTCAGTGCCAGAAATATGTAAAAAAAGTGCGAAATGTCAAAAATGCCCTTATGTTATAAAATAATTAAAGAATGAGTAAGGGTAGTTTGGTCATTTGACTAAGGTTAAACAATCAATGAAGGTTATATGGATAGTTGACTAGGATCAAGAAATGCTCTGAAAAGGTGTGAAAAGACAATAATGCTCCTAGAATTATTCAAGGAAATAAAGAGTAACCAAGGGCATTTTAGTAATTTGCTAAGGGATATTTCTTGAGAATTGAGCTATCAGTGTGCTTGAGCTTGATTAGAGGCCAAGATAGCATTCCAAGGGTCCAAAAATGTGGCCCAATGATTATGTTGGTTTACGTGGCATTAAAATAGTAGTTTAGTACTTTTCCATAAAGTAAAGTTACCCGGTTAGAGATAGAATTGAGAAAAGTGTTCAGATAGAGCTTTAGACTCATCTAGAACCATGAGGTGGCATTAAAGGTCTCCATGGATGAGTTTAGGTAAAGAAGAAAAAGCTAAGGACACGTGGAACAATCTCAGCTGTTCATTCTAAGACAGGACTCTGGAATTATCTGGAACGCTAAGTCAGCTGGTGAGGTGTCCTAAGGGCCCCACTATTGTGCCACCTAAGCATGTGAGGTGTCCATGGATGATGTCATTTTGATGAGTCATCTTCGATGATGATGTCATCATGATGATGTAAGCAAGGCTTCTTGAGAAAGCTAAGTAATCTAAGCTGTTCATTGTGATTCGATCTAGACCATCCATTCCCCCTCCCTCCACCTATAAATACCCCACCCCTCCCTCCATTCCATTCATGTCCAAGAGGTAATAAGAAGAGAAAAGAGAGAGAGAGAGAGAGAGAGAGAAAGAAAGGAAAAAGGAGGAGTTCTAGCGGAGTTAGGAGCAATCCAAGGAGTTTAGGGACTTGGCAAGCTTAGGAATAAGGTAAGCAATTTATCCTAGTCATTGCTCTAATAAAATAGAGTATTGTTCTTATGAATTAAATAGTTAGAATATATAAATATATCTCTCTTGATAAAGGTAGCCGTGGATAGAAAGAAAGTTAGAGGATTATCATATTAAGGATATTACTTCAAGTTAAGCCTAAGTTAAGTAGAGCTATACTGGATAGGATAATAATGAAGATATTATTATGCTATGTATAGGCTATAACCTATGAAAAGAATGAATCTTATAGTAAAGGCTAAGAGCTAGAGGAAAGGCTACACGTCAGGTAGTAAACTTACCTATTGTATGCCTATTTACTTGGATGCTTTATGTGATGTTTACTTACTTTGATGATGTGAAGCATGTATGTTTAATTAATGCTCTATTTCTTTTTATGCTATGCCATATGTTATAATTAAGGGACATGGAAGAATGTAAGTTATCATTATGCAAGCATGATCATTAAGCGTACACATAGTAACATCAAGCATATAGTTGCATACATTGTATGATTTCCGTTTGCTATTGAGATTTCCCCATAAATCTCACCCCTTCCATATCAATCCAATCATAGCAGGTCTTCTCAAGATAAAGGAGATGAAGATGCATGAAGAAAATTTAAGAATTATTTAGAATAATTGATATGTGATTTATGTATGTTATACATGTGTATGTAAAGTTGGGTGCTGGAATTTGCCAGTGTGAATAGTAACTCATAGTGAGTCAGTAGTAATTGAGCTATAATTAGAAATAGTAAATGATTCAATAAATGTATGATATTTTATCAGTAAATAGTAGACATACCAAGCTTCTTTTTGATATATATAACGTCTCATTTGGATGTCTACACATGGAGATATGATTTTTCAAAGTTGGGACCAAAAATGCTAGAATCAGGGAAGGACGCTAGATGAACAGTAAAATTGAAGCGTTGACTGACGATGACTTGGTAAAGCGGGGTCAACAAGTTATTTTTCCATGAAATATCATTAAGTTATGTTTGTTTATCATTTTGAACCACTTCATTTAGATTTTTCTAGATTTAATTGTGATTTTTTGAAGTCAAGTCACTTCTCTGGAATTTAGACAGTGAACAGTACTTGGTAGAGTAAAATTCTAAATTATGTAATTTGACTTCAATAACCTTAAAAGTGGTTCCAGATGCTACTATTTGATCCCTAATATGTAAGAAAATTAGGATGCTATAATCAGTTAAAGGGGCCAATGTCTAGAAAAAGTGCAAAATGACAAAAATACCCCTAGTTATAAAATAATTAAATAATGAGTAAAGGGTATTTTAGTCATTTGATTAAGGTTTGACAGTCAAGGAAGGTTATCTGGATAGTTGACCAGGGTCAGGAAATACTCTAGAAAGGTGTGAAAAGACAATAATGCCCTAGAATTATTAAAGAGGAACTAAGGGCATTTTGGTAATTTGGTAAGGGATATTTCTTGGGAACTGAGCCACCAGAGTGCTTGATCTTGATTAGAGACCCAAGCTGGCATTCCAAGATGTCCAAAAATGTGTCCCAAGAGTTATCTGAGTCTAAGTGGCTCTAAAATAATATTTTAGTGATTTTCAATAAAGTATAGTTACCTAACTAAAAATAAAACTGGGGAAAGTGATCAGATAGAGCTTTAGACTCATCTGGAACCATGAGGTGGTATGAAAGGTGTGATCAAGGGACCTACAAGGCACCACATGGCATGATTATAGGGAAAGAAGAAAAAGCTAAGGACACGTGGCACGATCCCAGCCATTCATTCCAGGAAAAGACTCTAGAATTCTTTGAAAATGCTAAGTCAGCTGGTGAGGTATCCTAAGGTCCCTACCATTGTGCCACCTAAGCATGTGAGGTGTCCCTTGATGATGTCACTTTGATGCAAGCAAGGCTTCTTAGGGAAGCTAAGCGATCTAAGCTATTCATCATGATTCGATATGGACCATCCATTATACCTCATGATTCGATATGGACCGTCCATTATACCTCCACTCACCTATAAATACCTCACCCCCTTCCATTCAAGGCACATCCACAGCTAACCAAGAGAAAGGAAGATAGAGAAGAGAGAAAGAGAGAAAGAAAGAAAGAAAGAGAAAGAAATAAATGATGGGAAAATGAGGAGTTCAGGCGAAGCTAGGAGTAATCCAAGGAGTGTAGGGACTTGGCAAGTTTAGGAATAAGGTAAGTAATTTATTCTAGTCCATGCTCTAATAAATTGGAGGATTGTTCTTATTAATTTAATAGTTAGAATAGAGAAATATCTCTTTATAAGGTTAGCTATGGATAGAAAGAAAGTTATGGGATTGTTAGATTAAGGGTATTACTTCAAGTTAAGCTTGAGTTAAGTAGAGCTATATTAGATAGAATAATAATGAAGATATTATTGTGCTATGTATAGGCTATAACCTATGAAAAGAAGGAACCTTATAGTAATACTAAGAGCTAGAGGAAAGGCTACACGTCAGATAGTAAACTTACCTAAACTTGTATGTATTAAATGTATAGTTGTTGGTGTTATGGCTTGATTGATATTATTCATATGTAAATGTTGAAGCTTTGTGCTATGATTACTTTGGCCAATTGTATTTCATATGTTACATTGAAGCATGCACATTATATTATGTTGACACAACTATAAGCAAGCACTAATACCAAGCATTAATGCATATATTGTTTAGTACCATTTGCTATTAAGATTTCCCTAGAAATCTCACCCCTTCCATATCAATCCAATCATAGCAGGTCTTCTCAAGATAGAAGAGATGAAGATGCATGAAGAGAGTTAAGAAATATTTAGCATGATTGACATGTGATTGATGTATGTTATACATATGTAAAGTTGGGTGCTGGAATTTGCCACTGTAAACAGTAACTCGTGGTTAGTCAGTAGCAATTAAGCTATAATTAGAAATAGTAAACGATTAAATAAATACATGATATTTTACCAGTAAATAGTAGATATACCAAGCTTCAATTTGATATATAGAACATCTCATTTGGATGTCTACACATGCAGATATGATTTTTTCAACGTTGGGACCAAAATGCTGGATGAGGGAATAACATTGGATGAATAGTAAAATTGGAGTGTTGACCGATGTTGACTTGGTTAAGGCTTGGTCAACGAGTTATTTTTCCCTGAACGTTTATTTAGTTAGCTTTATGTATCAATTTGAAACACTTCATTTAGATTTTTCAAGATTTAATTATGATTTTTCAAAGTCAGGTCATTTTTCTAGAATTTACATAGTGAACAGTACTTAGTAGAGTAAAATTCTAGATTTTGTAATTTGACTTCAATAACCTTAAAATTGGTCCCAGATGCTACCGTTTGGTCTCTAAGACGTAAGAAAATTAGGATGTTATATTTTGATATCAAAGAAAATGGTTCTTGTAGTATCCTAATTTTATTACATCTTAGGGACTAAACGGTAGCATCTGGAACCACTTTTAAAGTCATGGAAGTCAAATTACAAAATCTGGAATTTTAATCTAGCGAGTACTGTTCACTGTGTAAATTTTAAAGAAGTGACCTGACTTTAAAAAATCATAATTAAATATAGAAAAATCAAAATGAAGTGGTTCAAATTGATACATAAAGCTAACTAAATGAACGTTCAGGGAAAAATAACCCGTTGACCACACATTGACCTTTACTGTTCATCCAGCGTCCTTCCCCTGATTCTAGCATTTTTTGTCCCAAATTTGAAAAAACATATCTCCATGTGTGGACATCCAAATGAGACGTTCTATATATCAAATCGAAGCTTGGTATGTCTACTATTTACTAGTAAAATATCATACATTTATTCAATTATTTACTATTTATAATTACAACTCAAATGTCACTCTCTTACCACAAGTTACTGTTCATAGTAACAATTTTTAACAACTAATTATACATGCATCAATCACATATCAATTGTAACATCCTCATTTTCTTACATTTTAGGGACCAAACGGTAGCATCTGGAACCACTTCTAAGGCTGTTGAAGTCAAATTACTCAATCTAGATTTTACTCTTAGCGAGTACTGTTCACTGTGCAAATTCCAGAGGAGTGACCTAACTTCAAAAAATCATAATTAATTCTGTAAAAATCTAAATAGAGTGATTCAAATTGCTACACGAAGCTAACATAATGCTCTTTCAGGAAAAAATGACTCGTTGACCACGCCTTGACCAGGTCAACATCTGAAGTTTACTGTTCCTCCATCCCATCTTTGAAAAATCATATCTTTATTTGTAGACATCCAAATAAGACGTTCTATATATCAAATCAAAGCTTGGCATGTCTACTATTTACTAAAAAAATTTCATAGATTTATACAATCATTTACTATTTATAATTACAGCTCAAATGTCACTATCTCCATCACGCGTTACTATTCACACTGACAATTTTCAGCAATTATACATACATGAATCACATATCAATCATGCTAAGTAATTAACATCTCTTCATGCATCTTTGTCTCCTCCATCTTGAGAAGACCAGCTGGAATTGGATTGATATGGACAGGGTGAGATTTCTGGGAAAATCTCAGTAGCAAACAGTATTAAACAATGCACGCATTAATGTGAATACTTGTGCTTGCTTGTGAAAGTGTTACCATTATGTCATGTGCATGCTTCCATGTTACATATGAAATACAATTGGCCAAAGTAATCATAGGAACAGAGCTTCATACATAAGCACATATTCAACACAATTCAACAAAGCCATAGCACATCAAGCATAACATTCAATGCATACAAGTTTATGGTAAGTTTACTACCTGGCATATAGCCCTCCTCTAGCTCTTAGCCTTTGCTCTAAGATTCCTTCTTTTCATAGGTCAGAGCCTATACATAGCATAATAATATCTTCATTATTACTCTATTAGTATAGCTCTATTTAACTCATGCTTAGCTAGGGGTAATATTCTTACTTTGGCATTCCCCTGGCTTTCTTTCCATTTATTAATAGAGATATTTCTCTATTCTAACTACTAAGAGAAATCCTCTACTTTATTAGACCAGGGACTAGATAACTTACTTACCTTATTCCTAAGCTTTGCCTAGTCCCTCGGCTCCTTAGACTGCTCATGGCTCCACTAGAACTCCTTTCTTCTTTCTCTTCCTTCCTTTCTTTCTCTCTTTCTCTCTTCTCTCTTCTTTCTCTTCTTTTTGGCTTGCTTTGGCCATGAATGGAATGGAAGGAGGGGTGGGGTATTTATAGGTGAGAGGAGGTGGAATGAATGGTCTAGATTGATTCGCGATGAATGGCTTAGATTGCTTGCTTCCTCAAGAAGCTTTGCCTGCATCATCACGATGACATCACCCTCCTCGATGACTCACCACTAATGACATCATCCAAGACACATCAGGGGAAACCTCAGGGGGTATGTGGCTCAATAGTGGGGCCCTTGGGACACCTCACCAGCTGACTCAGCCTTTCCAGAGAATTCCAGAGTCTTTTCCCTGAATACACGGCCGAGATTGTGCCATGTGTCCTCTTGCTTTTTCTCCTTTTACTATAATCATACCATGTGTCCTTTGCTTTTCTTCTTTTACTGTAATATCCCATGTGGCAACTTGTGGGCACCATTCATGATTCCAGATCACTTTACCCAGTTCTATCTTTGATCAGGTCACTTTACTTTATTGAAAAGGCACTAAAACAATATTTTAATGCCTCTTGGGCCCACATTACTCTTGGACTACGTTTTTGGCCCTTGGATTGTCATCTTGGGTTTCTAACCTAGCCCAAGTACTCTGATGGCTCAGTTTCCAAGAAATATCCTTAGTAAATTACCAAAATACCCTTAGTTCCTTTTTAGTACTTATAGGAGCACTATTATCTTTCCTTACCTTACCAGAGTATCTCTTGACCCTGGTCAGCTATCCAGTTACCTTTTCTTGATTGTCTTACCTTAGCCAAACTATCATAACGCCCTTCGTCTGACTCTGACTCTGACTCTGACTCAAGGACACAACACAGTGGCATACCTTCAGTGGCATTTTCGCAATTCTTCATTTTTCTCGGTCTTTATTAGGCCTAACCCACATACTTATCTGAAAATATCATTGGGCCTATAAGGTGCCATTTTGGACCCTCTGTATGATCCACTATCTTTATGGGCTCAATTCTTGAGAAATTCGCCTGAAACCTATTTATCGGGTATTTTAATCCACTTAAATTCTATAATAAATTCTACAGAACGCCTTTTTAGGCTCTGTCAGTTTTAGAAATTCTTATATTAATTATAGGATTTTACTGCCATATTTCATCTAATTCTGAGGTCCAGAGAATACTATGTTAATTTTTCTTTCTTCAAAAATTAATATAAATCTTGCGGGACCTCATATCAAAACTCTGTGTTGTATCAATCTGATCAGCATAATTTGCTCTATTTACTGAGACCTTTACTCAACAAGGCCTGGTAGCATCCCTTTTTCAGGCTATATACCAGGCTTCTAGACCTAAAAATTGGGATATGACATCAATCATGCTAAATAATTATTAACTTCTCTTCACGCATCTTTATCTCCTCCATCTTGAGAAGACTTGTTGTAATTGGATTGATATGGAAGGGGTGAGATTTCTGGGGAAATCTTAGTAGCAAACGGAAACCATACATTGTATGCAACTCTATACTTGCTGTTACTATATATTCACTTAATGATCAAGCTTCTATAATGATAACATGCATGCTTCCATATTACTTAATTATAACATATGGCCATAGTATAAAAAGAAACAGAGCATTAATTAATCATACATGCTTCACATCATTAAGATAAGTAAACATCACATAAAATATCCAAGCAACATAAGCATACAGGTAGGTAAGTTTACTACTTGACGTGTAGCCTCTCCTCTAGCTCTTAGCCTTTGCTTTAAGGTTTCTTCTTTTCATACATTAGAGCCTATACATAGCATAATAATATCTTTATTATTATCCTATCTAGTATAGCTCTACTTAACTCATGCTTAACTTAAGGTAATACCCTTAATATGAAAATCCCCTAACTTTCTTTCTATCCACAGCTAACCTTATCATGAGAGATATTTCTCATTTCTAACTATTAAATTCATAAGAACAAATAAGAACAATCTTCTAATTTATTAGAATAGGGACTACAATAAACTATTTACCTTATTTCTAAGATTGCTAAGTCCCTAAGCGCCTTGGATTACTCCTAGCTCTACCAGAACTCCTTCTTTCTCCTTCCTTTCTTTCTCTTTGTTTATTTGTTTCTTTCTCTCTTTATCTTTTTCTCTCTTCTTTATATTCCTTTTCTTGCTTCTTCTCATGGAATGAAATGGAAATGGGGGGTCTATTTATAGTTGAAATGAGGTGGAATGGATGGTCTAGATTGAATCACGATGAACAGTTCAGATCGCTTAGCTTCCTCAAGAAGCCTTGCCTGCATCATCACGATGACATCATTATCCTAGATGACTCATCAAAATGACATCATCCATGGGACACCTCACATGCTTAGGTGGCATAATGGTGGGGCCCTTGGGATACCTCACAAGCTGACTCAGCATTTTTAGATAATTCTAGAGTCCTATCCTGGAATGAACGGCTGAGATTATGCCACGTGTCCTTAGCTTTTTCTTCTTTCCCTATACTCATGCCATGTGGTACCTTGTGGGTCCCATGAGGATACTTTTCATGCCACCTCATGGTTCTAGATGAGTCTAAAGCTCTATCTGATCACTTTCCCCATTTTTATCTTTAACCGGTAACTTTACTTTATTGAAAAAGTACTAAACTAATATTTTAATGCACCTTGGACCCACATCACTCTTGGGCCACATTTTTTGATATATGGGAATGTCATATTGGGTCTCTAATCAAGCCCAAGCACTCTGGTGGCTCGGTTCTTAAGAAATATCCCTTAGCAAATTACCAAAATGCCCTTAGTTCCTCTTTAATAATTCTAGGGGTATTATTGTCTTTTCACACCTTTACAGAGTATCTCCTTACCCTGGTCAACAATCCAGATAACCTTCCTTGACTGTCTAATCATAGTCAAATGACCAAAATACCCTTCACCCATTCTTTAATCATTTCATAACATAAGGGCATTTTCATCATTTCGTACTTTTTCTGGACACTGGCCTCTTTGACCAATGAACTGATATCATGGGTTTGGGCCTCACTTGGCATCATCATGGGCCTCTCTGTGACATCATATGAGCTGATTCCATCCAAGTTTATGTACTACTAATTTTCATAATCGGATCACGGGCATTCTTAAACTCCTATCAAAATTCACTAATATGGGAATAACTTTTTCTACAGAACTCCTTTTGAGGTTCCGTCAGATCCATTACATCTAGCATCATAGGGCACACCTTCCTATAACTTTTCACTTATATCTGAGGTCCATAAGATCTAATAAAAATTTTGAGTAACTTTCAGACTATCAAATAAATATTAGTTATCTAGATCTCTAATAAAATCTATGTATCATGCTAGATTACCCAACATATCTTTCTCTATCAACTGATGAGTTTTGGGACTGAAATGCTTCTGGAAAATTTTAAGGCTTTTCTGGTTAAACTTTCAATAATTACAATTTTGCCCTTGGAAACTTTTTATCTTTTCAACTAAGTCCCTTAATTTTTCATAATTACACATAATGGCCCAAACTTTATGTCTACTCCTTTTTGGCACCATTAAACCTTTTAGACTTTTCAGTTTAGTCTCTCTCTTTCTTCAAAATGACCATTATGCCCCCAGGGACTTTCACTATTTACAATTTAGTTCCTGATCTTTCACTTTCTTGCAGTTTAGTCCTTGGACATCATATGTATACTTTTAGGACTTCTGCTCAATAAGGCCTAGTAGCCTACCTCTTTCAAGCACATATTGGGCTTCTATGCCTAAAAATCAGGATATGACATTTCTCCTCCCCTTAAAATAAATTTTGTCCTCAAAATTTTAGGGTTAAATCTCTATTCATACTTTGATAAAGAGTTTCTTCTGAGGAGAACGTCCTTTTTTTATATTAAACTTTCTTGTATACTACTATATTCTGGAGTTTCTGTTAACTACTCATCATACTTCTTAGTACAATCACTTATTACTCATATGAGTATCCAGCAGAATTCTCTAAATATCTGCAAAACTTCATCTCTCATTTTCGTGCCATCATACACTTCTTTCCTTCTTGTTATCTTTAATAATTCATCATAATACAGAGAGAGGACTTATGCCATTATTCTTTCTTTACTTTACTGCTAGATAGGAGTACTTACTCAAACATGCATAACTCCTAGCCAACATATTGCAGGACTACATATCTGCTTCTGAATGCAAAGCTCTAACATCGAAGCTCAAGCATTCCTTTCTTTAATATTCACAGCTCTAACAATCGAAGCTTGCACAACTCTATCACATAGAGCTTGCACTGCTCTAACATTTTGGAGCTTTAGTATATTTTACAAACATAACATAATGCCTAGCATTTCATGCAAGGAGTGAAAGCTCTCACTTATTATTTCATCTGTAACTCAACATATAATCATCTTATCCCTTTTAAAAAGGAACCCTATCTATCTTTTTATAAAGCTAGCTATAAAGCTACTTCATATTGTACTTCTTGATACATATTTCTCATTATGTATCATATTACATATTTCTCATAATGCATCGCATTATGTATACAGCATATCTCATTACATATCTTTCATACCGTATCATGGCATATCTGGCCAATCTGGCCACATCATGGTCTATCTTGCCTTATCATAATGTATTCTGAGATATAATACATCAAACATTCTCTTTAACTGAGAACTTTGCTAGCTTTTGAAAAAATTCTCCTAAATATTTTCTTTCAATTCCATTTCTTTTGGACTTGACATAAGGGTTCTATTCTCTTATTGTTCATAACCCTTTCTAACTTTTCATAGCTCTTTCTATCATTTTACATAACTCTATGCATATATGCCAAATTTCTACAGTATTTACAACTTTTTCTATCACTTCCCAGGGAGTCACCCATCATTTGACTACTCTTGCCTGAGCACGCTTAACTGAAATATGCAGATAAAAATCTGAAGCATTGGTGCTAACAGGCTCTAACCCTGGTACTTTACTATCTTGGACCCTTCTTATACTATCTCTCTTGGGTCTATTTAGCCTTCTAATATCTTTATTTTCATTTGAAAGATATATTTGTCTCTCATTCTTATTTCTGTAATCTCATCTTAGGGGATTTTCTGTCCTTACTTGACCATTTCTCATATCTTATGAAATATTCTTATAAATCCTTGGTATTCAGGATTAATAACTTTAACTTTAATTACTTAGTTCCTGTTGTGTGTACGAAGATTCTAAGTTTAGTCTGTAATAGTAATAAGGCTTTCTAAAATTAACATCATGGGTACTCTCTCTCTTATGAGTTAACTAACTTGTGAAACTTCTCTACCTTAACTTTATCCTTGGTATTTATCTTTATAAAGAAATACTATACTTATAGCTCAATACTTTCTTCTCTAGGCTAGGTCTACTGTGACCCTCGGGATCTACTGCGATCAACCGTAAGCCTCTTCAAGATCTAACTGCGACCCTAGAATTCTATTCTCTGTGAGCTATACTAGGATCTAACTGAAATTCTCTAGAATCTACTACGATTCTGTTGTACTGTATTCTCATCACTGGAAAACATGACCAACAGACAAAGTTACAAGGTTAGCCACTTCCACATAGTTGTAAACTCAACAGATAATTCCTTAAAAATGATCATAGAAGCCAATATTATATTAGGACTTTACTCATTTCTTCTATCACTCAAAAATTTCTCATATCATTCCTATCTTTCATAATTTGATTATGTCCATTACTGCAGAGAACTACATGGCTCTGCCATGCACATATTTATCATGATTAGTTCATTCCCTTGGCTCTATCTTCAAGAGTAATCTGACTCTATTGCAAGAGCAATCTAGCTTTATTGCAAAACTGTTAACTTCTATTGCATAGGCGCTGCTCCTTCTTAGAGCTACATCATCTTTCATAACTACGTCTCATTTCATGACATTTTTATAGCACATCATTCATGTATCTTATCTCTATTGGAGGGATATCCTAAGTACTATGATCATTTGTCTATAGATTCACTATTAACCTTCATCTCTAATCTCATCTATTGCTTTATCATTACCAAGTTGGATTATCTAATTACATGTCGTATGACATGGGAGCAATAATTTTTTTTCATCATATATCCTCTATCCTTAATGAAATACAGAAGGGGTATCCATTCATCATAGCATACTCCAACATGCATAATATGCAAGGAGATGCAATCATTTAAGCATTCCTAAACATGCGTGTCATTATATGACAACTGTAAGGAGATGTAACTTCTCATTATAACTCATGGCAACATAAGCCATATCATCATTACACAATTTGCTCAATCAACCTCTATATGCATACTGCAATTAAATTATCTATCACATTATCTGATTAGATCATTATCAGATCCTAGAGTACTTATTCATCTAATTTAAGCTGCCACGTTACCCTCTTACTAGGGTATAGACTCAACCCTTCATTACTCTTTCTTACATAGGGAATAGGGGAGTCACTTTATTTTTTAACTTTGGCTACCTTTCTCTCTCTAAACATCATAAACTTCTTTTCTTATTTTACATACATCTACCGCTCTGTTGAATTTTTGCAACTACCTGAGAAAATCCTTTCTTTATAATAGAATTTAATCTATGAACTAACTTCTCAGGTGAGCGGATCAATCTCTATCTCTGTGGAGTACTTCTGTATCTCTTTACTATCTCTTAATTTCTTCAATCTATCAGTCCCAGTCTATTCTTGACTGGGCTATGGTTCCTTTCTAGTATTTTTCTTATGTTGTATAGATCCATTCATCATTTATTACTATTACTTATGTTCTCTAGGGTGTTCTACCTATGTCTACAAGGTTACTGTTCTTTCGTGATGTGTTTCCTCTATCTTGGGAACATCAGCTCTCTATCTATTAACCATCCTATCTCTAATTTTAGGCCATGTGTTAGGATCATTCATAGGCAAGTCTTGTTCTAACTTTTTGTTTAGAAAACACTAAATGAACAAATTCTTTTGTAATATAGATCTACTCACATAGAGGATCTATTTTTGAACATTATCTTAAACTAATCTTTCATATCTCAGTACTTTGTACTATCTGGCTTGATCACACTTTATATTAATCCTTTAGTTAATGAACTTCAATGAGGTTGGTACCTTCATTATCATCGTCACTGTAATGTCTGGCCACATAATGATACCTCAAGTCACTATTGTAGCTTCCCTTGACCTTAGACCAATCAGCTTCTATCTCTATCAATAGAGAAAACTGCTCCCCAGACATTATACTGTTTAGTCCAGCCACATCGTGCTAAGAAGCATGAGACCTCAGCGGTAACGGCTGACTAAGACTAGATTATCGTAGTCAATTCCTTGAAGATTACCTCACAAAGTTATAGGGTATGGGGTATCGTTCTATTTATCTGGGTATCTTTATCTCTTGTTTGAAACATTCTCTAAATAGTGAACAATATTCCCATATCTCATACTAGGGAGGGAACCTCTTTAGTTCAAATTTCTAACTTGTTTAAAGGGGTTAATCTAACTAAACCAAAGCATCACAAAGCCAGAACCTTTTGTTATGTGTCAGAATCTTATGCTCTGAGCTAGAACCCTTTACTCTAATACCAAAATGTAAAATCCTAATTTTCTTACATCTTAGGGATCAAACCGTAACATCTAGAATAACTTTTAAGGTCATGGAAGTCAAATTACAAATTCTAGAATTTTACTCTAGCAAGTACTGTTCACTGTGTAAATTCCAGAGAAGTGACTTGACTTAAAAAAAACATAATTAAATATAGAAAAATCTAAATAAAGTGATTTAAATTGATACACAAAGATAACTTAATGTTCTTTTAGGAAAAAATAACTAGTTGACTACACCTTAACTCAGTCAATGTCAGTCAACGCTCAAAGTTTACTGTTCATCCAGCGTCCTTCCCCTGATTCCAATATTTTTGGTCCCAAATTTGAAAAGTCATATCTCCATGTGTATACATCCAAATGAGAAGTTCTATATATCAAATTGAATCATGGTATGTATACTATTTACTAGTAAAATATCATATATTTATTCAATCATTAACTATTTATAATTATAACTCAAATGTCACTGTCTCACTACAAGTTACTGTTCACAATGACAATTTTTAACAACTAATTATACATACATCAATCACATATCAATCATGCTAAATAATTATTAACTTATCTTCATGCATCTTTATCTACTCCATCTTGAGAAGACTTGCTGTAATTGGATTGATATAGAAAGGGTGATATTTCTGGAGAAATCTCAGTAGCAAATGGAAACCATGCAATATATGCAACTATATGCTTGCTGTTACTATGTGTGCACTTAATGATCATGCTTGCATAATGATAACATGCATGCTTCCATGTTACTTAATTATAACAATATAGCCATAGTATAAAAATAAATAGAGCATTACTTAATCATACATGCTTCATATCATCAAGATAAGTAAATATCACATAAAACATCCAAGCCACATAAGTATACAAGTAGGTAAGTTTACTACCTGACGTGTAGCCTCTCCTCTAGCTCTTAGTCTTTGCTCTAAGGTTTCTTCTCTTCATACATCAGAGCCTATACATAGCATAATAATATCTTTATTATTATCCTATCTAGTATAGCTTTACTTAACTCATGCTTAACTTAAGGTAATACCCTTAATCTAATAATCCCCTAACATTCTTTCTATCCACGACCAATGTCATATTCCAATTTTTAGACCTAGAAGCCTAATATATAGCCTAAAATGGGTATGTTACCAAGCCCTATTGACCAGAAGTCCCAAAAGTTACAAATAATGTTTAGGGGCTAAACTATAAATAATGAGAGTTCAGGGACTAAATCATAAATAGTGAAAGTCCTTGGGGGCATTTTAGTAATTTACTAAGGGTATTTCTTGGGAATCAAGCCACCAGGGTGCTTGGGCTTGGTTAGAAACCCAAGATGACATTCCAAGGGTCCAAAAACGTGGCCTAGTGATTGTGGGGGTTTAAGTGATATTAAAATAATATTTTAGTACTTTTTCAATAAAGTAAAGTTACCCGGTTAAGGATAGAACTGGAAAAAGTGATCAAATAAAGCTTTAGCCCATGAGGTGGCATGAAAGGTGTCCTTATGAGACCCACAAGGTGCTACATGGCATGATTCTCAGAAAAGAAGAAAAGTTAAGGACACATGTCATGAGTTTAGGAAAAGGAGAAAAAGCTAAAGGACACGTGGCACGATCTCAGCCGTTCACTTTGGGAAAAGACTCTGAATTCTCTAGAAAGGCTGAGTCAGCTGGTGAGGTATCCTAAGGGCCCTACCATTGTGCCACCTAGCATGTGAGTTATCCCATGGATGATGTCACTTTGATGAGTCATTGAGGATGATGATGTCATCGTCATGATGCAAGCAAGGCTTCTTGAGGAAACTAAGCAATCTGAGCCATTCATAGCAATTCAATCTGGACCATCCATTTTACCTCCCTCCACCTATAAATAGACCCTTTCCCCTCACTTCATTCCACAGCCATGGCAAGCCAAGAAAAGGAGAGGAGGAAGAGAGAAAGAGAGAGAAAGAAAGGAGTTCTGGTAGAGCTAGGAGCAGTCCAAGGAGCTTAGGGATTGACAAGCTTAGGAATAAGGTTCTGACTTATGAAAAGAAGGAACCTTAGAGCAAAGTTAAGGACAAGAGAAAAAGCTCCATATCAGGTAGTAAACTTACCTACTTGTATGCTTATATTGCTTGGATGTTTTATGTGATGTTTACTTGCTTTGATAATGTGAAGCATGTATGATTAAGTAATACTCTATTTCTTTTTAGGCTATGGGCATATGTTATAATTAAGGGACATGGAAGCATGTAAGTTATCATTATGCAAGCATGATCATTAAGTGCACACATAGTAACATCAAGCATATAGTTGCATACATGGTATGGTTTCCATTTGCTACTGAGATTTCCCCAGAAATCTCACCCCTGCCATATCAATCCAATCATAGCATTTCTTCTTGAGATGGAGGAGATGAAGATGCATGAAGAGAAGTTAAGAATTATTTATCATGATTGATATGTGATTAATGTATGTATGTAATATTGATTGCTGGAATTAGCCACTGTGAACAGTAGCTCGTGGAGAGGCTGTGACCTTTGAGCTATAATTAAAAATAGTAAATGATTGAATAAATACATGATATTTTACCAGTAAATAGTATACATATCAAGATTCGATTTGATATATAGAACATCTCATTTTGATGTCTTGGATCTAGAAATGCTAGAATCAGGGACAAGACGCTAGATGAACAGTAAAATTAGAATATTGACTGAGTCAAGGAATGGTCAACGAGTTATTTTTATCTGAAAGAGCATTAAGTTAACTTCATGTAGAAATTTGAACCACTTCATCTTAATTTTTCTAGAATTAGTTATGATTTTTTGAAGTCAGGTTACTTCTCAGGAATTTGCACCATCAACAATACTCGCTAAGAGTAAAATTCCAGATTGTGTAATTTGACTTCAATAACCTTAAAAGTGGTTCCAGATGGTACCGTTTGGTCCCTAAGACGTAAGAAAATAAGGATGTTTCAACTAACCTTATCAAGAGAGGTATTTCCCTATTCTAACTATTAAATTCATAAGAAAAATCCTCTAATTTATTAGAGCAGGGACTAGAATAAATTACTTACCTTATTCCTAAGCTTGCCAAGTCCCTAAGCTCCTTGGATTACTCCTAACTCTACCAAAACTCCTTCTTTATCCTTCCTTTCTTTCTCCCTTTCTCTTTTTCTCTCTTTTTTCTCTTCCTTTTCTTGCATCTTGCTGTGGAATGAAATGGAAAGGGGGGTCTATTTATAGTTGAAAGGAGGTAGAATGGATGGTTCAGATCGAATCACGATGAACGGCTCATATTGCTTAGCTTCCTCAAAAAGCCTTTCCTGCATCATCACAATGACATCATCATCCTAGATGACTCATCAAAATGATATCATCTTTGGGACACCTCACATATCGTGCCACCCTTGGGATACCTCACTAGCTAACTCAGTATTTCTAGAGAATTCTAGAGTATTGTCCCAGAAAGAACGGTTGAGATTGTGCCATGTGTCCTTAGCTTTTTCTTCTTTCCCTAGACTCATGCCATGTGGTGCCTTGTGGGTCACATGAGGATACTTTTCATGCCACCTCATGGTTTTGGAAGAGTCTAAAGCTCTATCTGATCACTTTCCCCATTTTTATCTTTAACCGGGTAACTTTACTTTATTTAAAAAGTACTAAACTAATATTTTAATGCACCTTGGACCCACATCACTCTTAGGCCACATTTTTGGATATCTAGGAATGTCATCTTAGGTCTCTAATCAAGCCCAAACACTATGGTGGCTCAGTTCCCAAGAAACTTCCCTTAACAAATTACCAAAATGCCCTTAGTTCCTCTTTAATAATTCTAGAGGCATTATTGTCTTTTCACACCTTTCCAGAGTAACTCCCTACCCTGGTCAACAATCCAGATAACCATCCTTGACTTTCTAATCATAGTTCATTGACCAAAATACCCTTCACCCATTCTTTAATCATTTCATAACATAAGGGCATTTTTGTCATTTCTCACTTTTTCTGGAGATTGGCCTCTTTGACCGATAAATTGATATCATGGGTTTGGGCCTCACTTGGAATCATCATGGGCCTCTCTGTGACATCATCTGAGCTTATTCTGTCCAAGTTTACGTATTGTTAATTTTCATAATCGGATCGTCCAAGTTTACTTACTGTTAATTCTCAAACTCCCATCAAAATTCACTAATACAGGAATAACTTTTTCTACAGAACTCCTTTCGAGGTTCTGTCAGATCCATTACATCTAGTTTCATAGGGCACACCTTCCTATAACTTTTCACTTATATCTAAGGTCCATAAGATCTGATAAAAATTTTGAATAACTTTCAAACTATCAGATAAATATTAGCTATTTGGAACTATAATAAAATCTCTATATCATGATAGATTACCTAGCATAACTTTCTCTATCAACTGGTGAGTTTTGGGACTGAAATGCTTCTGGGCATTTCTAAGCCTTTTCTGGCTGAACTTTCTATAATTACAATTTTGCCCCTGGAAACTTTTCATATTTTCAACTAAGTCCCTTAATTTTTCATAATTACACATAATTGTCCAAACTTTATGCCTACTCCTTTTTGGCACCATTAAACCTTTTAGACTTTTCAGTTTAGTCCCTCTCTTTCTTCAAAATGACCATTATGACCTAAGGGACTTTCGCTCTTTACACTTTAATCCCTAATCTTTTACTTTCTTGCAGTTTAGTCCCTAGACACTTTATGTATACTTCTGGGACTTCTACTCAATAGGGCCTAGTAGCCTACCTCTTTCAGGCTACATATTGGGCTTATAGGTCTAAAAATTAGGATAGGACAAAATAGAAAGTTCTGGCTAGTGATGCTCTGGTTTAGTTAGACTAACCCCTTTAAACAAGTTAGACATTTAAACTAAAGAAGTTCTCTCCCTGGAGGAAGATATAGGATAGTGTTCAGTACTTAGAGAATGTTTAAGACTAGAGACAGTAACCCCTAGATAAATAGAACAATACCCCATACCTTACAACTTTATGAGGTAGTCTTCAAGGAAATGACTACAATAGATTAGTCTTAGTCAGCCGTTACCACCAAGGTCTAGTGTTTCTTAGCACGATATGGCTGAACTAAGTAGGATAATGTCTGGGGAGCAATTTCCTCTATTGATAAGACAGAAGCTGACCAATCTAAGGTCAAGGGAAGCTATAATAGTAGCTTGATGTATCATTATGTGGCTAGACGTTATAGCGACGATGATAATGAAGGTACCAACCTTACTGAAGTTTATTAGCTAGAGGATTGGTATAAAACATGATCAAGCCAGATAGTACAAAGTACTTAGATATGAAAGATTAGTTTAAGATAATGTTCAAAAGTAGATCCTCCATATGAGTAGATCTACATTGCAAAAGAATTTGTTCAGCTAGTGTTTCCTTAACAAAAGAATCAAACGTTAGAACGAGACTTGCCTAGGAATGATCCTAGCACATGGCCTAAAGTTATAGACGAGATGGTTAATAGATAGAGAATTGATGTTCCCAAAATAGAGGGACCACATCTTGAAGAAACAATAACTTAGCAGACCTAGGGTAGAGTACCCTAAAGAATATAAGTAATAGTAGTAGATGATGAATAAGATCCAGATGACATAAGTTTGTTACGATCAAGAAAAAGACTAGAAAGGAACCATAGTCTGGTCCAAAATAGACTGGGACTGATAGATAGATAAAAGAAGTTAAGAGATAGTAAAGAGATGTAGAAGTTACTCCATAGAGATAAAGATTGATCTGCTCACCTGAGAAGCTTTTATCAAATAGTTTACGAGAAGCATTCCTCTCAGAAATGAGAGTGAGGCTAAGGGTTAAAGCAAGGAAAGAGAAACCCTTTTATGAATACTTAGCCAAGTTCATCCACATGAACAGTGAGAGTTGAATGACTAAGAAGTTAGTTCACAAATTAAATTCTGTGTTACAAAGAAAGTTTTTCTCAGGTAGTTGTAGAAGTTCAATAGAGCGGTAGATGTATGCAAGATAAGAAAAAGAAGTTTATGATGTCTAGAGAGAGGAAGGTAGCCACAGTTTTAAAGATAAAGTGACTCCTCAATTCCCTATGTAAGAAAAATTAATGAAGGGTTGATTCTATACCCTAGTGAGAGGGTAACGTAGCATCTTAAGTGAAGCAAGTAAATGATTCAGGTTCTTGAATGAATGATCAGGACCTGGCATACAGAATGCTTTATTATCTAGTTAATTATTTAATGGCAGTTTTATAAGGGATGGTTGAGCAAATTATGTAATAATGATATGGCTTATATTGCCATAAGTTATGATGAACAATTGCATCTCCTTGCAGTTGTCATATGATGACACATATGTTAGAGAATGCTTAAATGATTGTATCTCCTTGCATATTATGCATGTTAGAGTATGCTATGATAAATGAACATTATTCTTTTGTGTTACATGCAAGGTAGAGTAGATATGATGAGAAAGTTTTAAAAAAAAATTTGCTCCCATGCCATACGACATGTAATTAGATAATTCAACTTGGTAATGATAAAGCAATAGAAAAGCAATAAATGAGATTAGAGATGAAGGTTAATAGCGAATCTATAGATAGATAATTATAGTACTCAGGGCATATCCCTTCAGCATGAATAAGATACATGAATGATGTACTATGAACATGAAATAAAATGAGACGCAGTTATGAAAGATGATGTAGCTTTGAGAGGGAGCAACGTCTATGCAATAGGAGTTAACGTTCTCGTAATAGAGCTAGCATGTTCTTGCGATAGAGTGAGATTTCTCTTAAGATAAAGTCAAGAGAATGGACAATATAACTCATATAGAGTAATGTCCATCAGATGAGATGAATAGATATGGAAGATATATGTATGGTAGAGCCTATGTAGCTCTCTGTAATGCTAAATGTAGTAAAGTTATAAAAGATGAGAATGGTATGAGAAATTCCTGAGTGATAGAGGAAATGAGTAAAGTCCTAATAGATAATATTGGCGTCTATGATCATTTTTAGGGAATTATCTATTGAGTTAACAACTATGTGGAAGTGACTAACCTTGTAACTTAGTCCATTGGCTTAGGTCTTCTAGAGATGAGAATACAGTATAATAGAATCACAGTAGATTCTGGAGGATTGCAATTAGATCCTAACATGGCTAATAGAGACTAAAATTCCAAGGTCACACTTAGATCCTAAAGAGGCTTACGGTTGATCGCAGTAGATCCTAAGGGTCACAGTAGACTTAGCCTAGAGAAAGAAAGTAATGATCCATAAGTACATTATTTCTTTGGAATGATGAATACCAAGGAAAAGGTTAAGGTAGAGAAGCTTCACAAGTTAGATAACTCATAACAAAAAGAGTACCCATGATGTTAATTTCAGATAGCCTTATTACTATTAGGGACTGAATTTAGAATCTTCTCACATGCAATATGAACTAAGTAATTAAAGTTAAAGCTTTTAGTCATGAGTAACAGATATTTGAGTTTGTAGATAATATGTCTAAGGAAGAAAAAATAATATCTCATAAGATATGAGAAGGGGTCAAATAAGAATAAGAGATCCCTAAGATGAGATTACAGAGAATAAAGAGATCCTCTTGATGAGGATAAAGAGATTAGAAGGCTAGATAGACCCAAGAGAGACACTATAAGAAGGGTATAAGATAATAAAGTATCAGGGTTGGAGACTCTTAGCACTAGTGCTTTAGATTTTTATCTGCACTTTTTAGTTAAGCGTGCTAAGGTAAGAGTAGCCCAATGACGGGTGACCCTTGGGAATTAATGAGAAATGGTGTAAATACCATAAAAGTTTGGCATAGATGCATAAAGTTATGTAAGATAGTAAGAAAAGTTAAGAAGAGCTAGAAAAGTCAAGAAAATATTATGAAATATAAGAGATATTCTCCTCAGAGAAACTCTTCATCAAGGTATGAATAGAGATTTAACTCTAAAATTTTGAGGACGAAATTTATTTTTAGGGGAGGAGAAATGTCATATCCCAATTTTTAAACATAGAAGCCCAATATGTAGCCTGAAAGAGGTGGGCTATAGGCCCTGTTGAGCAGAAGTTTCAGAAGTATACATATGATGTTCAGGGACTAAACTGCAAGTAAAATATCATGGACTAAATTGTAAATAGTGAAAGTCCCTGGGGGTATAATGGTCATCTTGAAGAAAGAGAGGAACTAAACTGAAAAGTTTAAAAGTCCCAAGGCCAAAAATGAAAGTAGATACAAGTTGTGGGCCATTAAGTGTAGTTATAAAAAGTTAAGGGACTAAAGTGTAATTTCTAAAAGTCATGCTGGTTAATCTAGCAGGATACATAAATTTTATTGGAGTTCCAGATAGATGATATTTAACTTATTGTCTAAAAGTTATTTACAATTTTTATCATATCTTTTGAACCTCATATATAAGTGAAGAAGTTATAGGAAGGTGTGTCCTGTGAAGCCAGATGTTCAAAAACTGAGAGAACCCCGAAAGGAGTTCTGTATGAAAAGTTATTCACATTTTAGTGAATTTTGACGGGAGTTTATGAATTCCTGAGATTTGATTATGAAACTTAACGGTAAGCAAGTTATGACTTAATGAGCTCAGATGATATCACAGAGAGGCCCATAATGATGCCGAGTGAGGCCCAAAGCCATGATATCAGTTCATTGGTTAAAGGGGCCAGTGTCTAAAAAAAGTGCAAAATAACGAAAATACCCTTAGCTATACAATAATTAAATAATGAGTAAAGGGTATTTTAGTCATTTGATTAAGGTTAGATAGTCAAATAATGTTATCTAGATAGTTGACCAGGGTTAGGAAATACTCTAGCAATATGTGAAAAGACAATAATGCCCCTAGAATTATTATAAAGGAACTAAGGGCATTTTGTTAATTTGCTAAGGGATGTTTCTTGGGAACTGAGCCACCAAAGTGCTTGAACTTGATTAGACAACGAAGATAACATTCCAAGATGTCCAAAAATGTGGCCCAAGAGTTATCTGGGTCTAAGTGGCACTAAAATAATATTTTAGTGATTTTCAATAAAGCATAGTTACCTAGTTAGAGATAGAACCATGAGATGGCATGAAAGGTGTACTCATAGGAGCCACAAGGTGCCACATGGCATGATTATAGGGAAAGAAGAAAAAGCTAAGGACATGTGGCATGATCTCAGCTGTTCATTATAGGAAAAGATTTTGGAATTATCTGGAAACACTGAGTTAGCTAGTGAGGTATCCCAAGGGCCCCACCATTATGCCACTTAAGCATGTGAGGTGTCCCTTGATGATGCCACTTTGATGAGTCATTGAGGATGATGATGTCATCATGATGATGCAAGCAAGGCTTCTTGGGGAAGCTAAGCGATATGAGCCGTTCATCGCCATTTGATATGGGCCATCCATTCTACCTCCATTCACCTATAAATATCTCACCCCCTTCCATTCAAGGCACATCCATGGCCAAGCAAGAGAAAGGAAGAGAAAGAAGAGAGAAAAAGAGAAAAAGGGAAAGAAAGAAAGAAAGGAAGGAAGAGAAAGAATGGAATGAAAAAGGAGGAGTTCAGGAGGAGCTAGGAGCAATCCAAGGAGTTTAGGGACTTAGCAAGCTTAGGAATTAAGTAATTTATTCTAGTCCCTGCTCTAATAAATTAGAGGATTTTTCTTATGAATTTAATAGTTAGAATAGAGAAATATCTCTTGATAAGGTTAGCCATAGATAGAAAGAAAGTTAGGGGATTGTCAGATTAAGGGTATTACTTCAAGTTAAGCTTGAATTAAGTAGAGCTATACTAGATAGGATAATAATGAAGATATTATTATGCTATGTATAGGATCTAACCTATGAAAGAAGGAACCTTAGAACAAAGGCTAAGAGCTAGAGGAAAGGCTACACATCAGGTAGTAAAATTACCTAAACTTGTATGTATTGAATGTATGATGGTTGGTGTTATGGCTTGATTGATATTATTCATATGTAAATGTTGAAGCTCTGTGCTATGATTACTTTGGAAAATTGTATTTCATATGTTATATGGGAGCATGCACATTACATTATGTTAACATAACCACAAGTAAGCACTATTACCAATAATTAATGCGTGCGTACATTGTTTAGTACCATTTACTACTGAGATTTCCCCAGAAATCTCACCCCTTCCATATCAATCCAATCATTGCAGGTCTTCTCAAGATAGAGGAGATGAAGATGTATGAAGAGAAGTTAAGAACTATTTAGCATGATTGATATGTGATTGATGTATGTTATACATATGTAAAGTTGGGTGCTGGAATTTGCCACTGTGAACAGTAACTCGTGGTGAGTCCGTGGCAATTGAGCTATAATTAGAAATAGTAAACGATTGAATAAATGCATGATATTTTACCAGTAAATAGTAGACATACCAAGCTACAATTTGATATATAGAATATATCATTTGGATATCTACACATGGAGATATGATTTTCTCAAAGTTAGGACCAAAATGCTAGAATCAGGGAAGAACGCTGGATGAACAGTAAAATTGGAGCGTTGACCAATATTGACTTGGTCAAGGCATGGTCAACGAGTTATTTTTCCATGAAATTTCATTAGGTTAGCTCTGTGTATCAATTTCAACCACTTCATTTCAAGTTTTTTAGATTTAATTATGTTTTTTCAAAGCCAAGTCATTTCTCTAGAATTTACACAGTAAACAGTACTCGGTAGAGTAAAATTCTATATTGTGTAATTTGACTTCAATAACCTTAAAAGTGGTTCTAGATCCTACCATTTGGTCCCTAAGATGTCAAAACATTAGGATGTTATACCATGCTTGGATCTAACTGTGATCCTTCAGAATTTATTGTTATTCTATTGTATTATATCTTGATTCTTTATAAGGCCTAAAACCAACAAACTAAGTTATGAGGTTAGCCACTTCCACTTAGTTGGTAACTCAGCTGATAATTTCCCCAAAATTTCTTTTTTAAAATATTTTCTATTAAGGCTTTACTCATTTCCTCTTTCTCTTAAGAATTTCTCATATCATTCTTATCTTACATTTTAAAACGTGACTTTGATATGTGCAGTACTGCAGAGAGTATACAGGCTCTACTATGCACGTTCCTACTATATACTATACATCTCTTTAAACTGGCTCTATCTCGAGCAATATAGCTCCATTGTGAAAGCGTTAACTTTCATTACATAGACACTAATATCTCAGAGCTGCATCATCATTTTCATAACTACATTTAATTTCTTTATGTATCATATGTTCTATGTTCATGGTTCATTTCTTTATGGACTTCAGATATAAGTGAGGGAATTACAGGAAAGTGTGCGCTATAGTGTCAAATGTCATGGATCTGATAGAACCTCAGAAGAAGTTCTATATAAAAAGTTATCCCCATAATAGTGAATTTTGATGGGAGTTTGAAAATACCCATAATCCGATAATGGAACTTATCAGTAAATAAGCCTAGATAGAATAAACTCATATGGCCTCATATTTTAGCCTAGGATGATGCCAAGGAGGGCCCAAAACCTAGGGTACCAGTTTATCAGTAGAAGGGGTCAGTGTCCAGAAAAAGTGTGAAATTACGAAAATACCCTAGATGCCCATATTGTACCAGTGATGGATGGAGGGCATTTTGGTCATCTAGGATAGGCTAAAAATGTGGCACATGGTATAAATATTATTAGTTGAGCTAGTATATTCCCTTAGGGAGTGCAAAGAGGGGTGAAATGACAATTATGTCCTTAGGGTTAATATAGTGTAAGAAAGGACACCAAGGGTATTTTGGTCATTTTCCAAGGGATGGATGATATATAAATATTCAGTATAACCATGTAAATGGTATGAGAAGCCTAGACATTGATTTCTAGGACATAATACATATCCTGGAATATTATAAAAATTAGGAACACAAAATAGTCTAGTTGTTGTGAAACTGCTCTGACCGGTACCGGATTGGACTGAAATTTTTCCAGAGGCTTCCTTACATGAGAATTTTGCCACATACCCCCATGAGTTGTCCCTTATGATGTCAAAATTATTCTTTTTGGAAAAAGTTAAATCCAAAATTAAATGTGAGCCTTTATATCAAATAGTGCACAAAGTAATATTGGTCATTGATTTTCCATCAAATTTTCTATAAATACCCCCTAAAATATGGTTCAAAACCGTGAGCTCATGAACCTTGGGGAAACTCTTGCAAAATGGAAACTCAAACCAAGACAAAGAAGATTCAAGGTACCAAAGTTCAAGCAAGCTATGGATTAAAGGTAAGCAATCTCTCCTAGCTTATTTTCCTTTGATTTGGGAGCTTGAACCTAGGGTTTTTATGGGAAAAAAGTTGAGTTTTCTCTAAGGTGTTGTGCTTCCCAAAAACCTTAGATGAAAGGGAAAAGAAGAAATTAAAGTTAGAGACATGTAATTGAAGCCTAAACAAGCTAGTTAAGTGATTGGTTGTTAAATCAAATTGATATTCTTGACTTTGCCATGGATGAACCTATTTGGTATGCACTGTTAATAATGGAAGGAAATAGAATTTCAATGATTTAATGCTTCCATTGAATGTATGTGATGATTTTGTGTAGGATTGGAAAGGTTTTGAACCTTGGAAGTATTGAAATTCCAAGATTGTAGTTTTTGAAATTCTTCTCTATTACTGTTCAATCACATGAATAGTGATTGTAATTTCATGATTTTGATGCTTCCGATGGTTTTAAAATGAAAAATTGTGTGGGATAAAGTAGAGAAACAAGTATGGGAAGCCTTAGAATCAAAATGAGAATTTTTGAGGGAATTATGTACATGTTTCGGTTCTGTACAGCAGGCCATGAAGGAGTTGTAATTTCATTATTCTAAGCTCATAAATGGATTCAAAAGATGAAATTGTATAGGGTAAAGTCAAGACAACAATTGGTTCAAGAGCCAAGTTGATTAGTGAAGATTAGAAAAAGTTATGATAATAAAGAGTATAACAAGGTTAGTCTTGAACAATGTTGGAGTTTATGAGTCCTAATGAATTATGTGATGAATATGAATGTGTTTAGGACCTTGAAATGTAACATCCTCATTTTCATACATTTTAGGGACCAAACGGTAGCATCTGGAACCACTTTTAAGGTTGTTGAAGTCAAACTACTCAATCTAGAATTTTACTCTGGCGATTACTGTTCACTATGCAAATTCTAGAGGAGTTACATGACTTTGAAAAATCATAACTAATTCTATAAAAAACGAAATGGAGTGGTTCAAATTGTTACATGAAGCTAACATAATGATCTTTTAGAGAAAAATGACTCGTTGACCACGCTTTGACTATGTCAACTTTGGTCAATGTTCTGAAATCACTGTTCCTCTAGCGTCATGTCCCTGATTCCAGCATTCTGGTCCCAACTTTGATAAATCATATCTTTATGTGTAGACATCCAAATAAGACGTTCTATATATCAAATCGAATCTTGACATGTCTAATATTTATTGGAAAAATATCATACATTTATTCACTCATTTATTATTTATAATTACAGCTCAAATATCACTGCCTCACCACGAGTTACTGTTCACAATGACAATTTCCTGCAATTATACATGAATCACATATCAATCATGCTAAGCAATTAAAATTTCTTCATGCATCTTTATATCCTCCATCTTGAGAAGACCTGCTATAATTGGATTGATATGGAAGGGGTGAGATTTATGGGGAAATCTCAATAGCAAACAATACTAAACAATGCATGCATTAATGTGAATACTTGTGCTTGCTTGTGAAAGTATTACCATTATGTCATGTGCATGTTTCCATGTTACATATGAAATATAATTGGCCAAAGTAATCATAGGAACAGAGCTTCAAACATAAGAACATATTCAACACACTTTAAAAAAGCCATATCACATCAAGCATAACATTCAATGCATACAAGTTTAGGATAAGTTTACTACCTGACATGTAGCTTTTCTTCTAGCTCTTAGCCTTTGCTCTAAGTTTCATTCTTTCCATAGGTTAGAGCCTATACATAGAATAATAATATCTTTATTATTATTCTATCAGTATAGCTCTATTTAACTCATGCTTAACTAGGGGTAATATTCTTACTCTGACATTCCCCTGGCTTTCTTTCTATCTATAGCTAACTTTATTAATAGAGATATTTCTCTATTCTAACTACTAAGAGCAATCCTCTACTTTATTATAGCAGGGACTAGATAACTTACTTACCTTATTCTTAAGCTTTGCCCAGTCCCTCGGCTCCTTAGACTGCTCCTGGCTCCGCCAGAACTCATTCCTTTCTTTCTCTCTTTCTCTCTTCTCTCTTCTTTCTCTTCTTTTTGCCTTGCTTTGGCCGTGAATGGAATGGAAGGAGGGGTGGGGTATTTATAGGTGAGAGGAGGTGGAATGAATGGTCCAGATTGATTCGCGATGAATGGCTTAGATTGCTTGCTTCCTCAAGAAGCTTTGCCTACATCATCATGATGACATCACCCTCCTTTATGACTCACCACTAATGACATCATCCAGGACACCTCAGGGGGTATGTGGTGCAATGGTGGGGCCCTTAGGATACCTCACTAGATGACTAAGCCTCTCCAAAGAATTCCAGAGTCCTTTCCCTGAATGGATAGCCAAGATTATGCCACGTGTCCTCTTGCTTTTTCTCCTTTTCTTGTAATAATGCCATGTGTCATCTAATTTTCTTCTTTTACTGTAATCATGCCATGTGGCACCTTGTGGGCCCCATTCATGATTCCAGATTACTTTACCCAGTTCTATCTTTGACCGGGTCACTTTACTTTATTGAAAAAGTACTAAAATAATATTTTAATGCCTCTTAGGCCAACATTACTCTTAGGCTACGTTTTTAGGCCTTGGATTGTCATCTTGGGTTTCTAACCCAGCCCAAGCACTTTGATGGCTCGGCTCCCAAGAAACATCCTTAGTAAATTACCAAAATGCCCCCAGTTCTTCTTTAATACTTATAGAAGCACTGTTATCTTTTCATACCTTACCAGAGTATCTCTTGACCCTGGTCAACTATCCAGATACCCTTTCTTGACTGTCTACCCTTAGTCAAATGATCATAACGCCCTTCGTCTGACTCTGACTCAATGATACAACACAGTGGCATACCTTCGGTGGCATTTTCATAATTCTTCATTTTTCTCGGTCTTTATTAGCCCTGGCACACATACTTATCTGAAAATATCATTGGTCCTATAAGGTGCCATTCTATACCCTATGTATGATCCCCTATCTTCATGGGCTCAATTCCTGAGAAATTCCCCTAAAACCTATTTATCGGGTATTTTAATCTACTATAAATTCTGTAATAAATTCTACAAAACTCCTTTTTGGGGTCTGTCAGTTTTAGAAATTCTTACATTAATTATAGGATTTTACTGCCACATATCATCTGATTCTAAGGTCTAGAGCATACCATATTAATTTTCCTTTTCTTCGAAAATTAATATAAATCTTTCAGGACCTCATATCAAAACTCTGTGTTGTATCAAACTGATCAGCATAATTTTCTCTATTTACTGAGACCTCTGCTCAACAGGGCTTGGTAGCATCCCTTTTCAGGCTATATACTGGGCTTCTATGCCTAGAAATTGGGATATGACATGAAACATTCAAGAAGATATTGGGAAGTGATTGACATAAAGGCTTCATGGTTAGAAAGCTAGGGAGCAAGTGCAAAAGATCAAGAGAAAAGCTTAAGTGCAAGGTGTAAGGAATTGGAAGACACGCAGCGGAAATTAATTTAAAAATTTTTCATTCCTTGCCAGGATCTACCGTATGTGTTTAAGTCAAGTGGGAAGAAGTATTACCGTTAATGTGCCTCAGCGACTTCCACAGCTTTCGGTCACGACGTTCACAGCTTCGCTCTGCGGCTCGTGCTCCCTTTCTGATCACAAGAAGTCGACGACTCAGGTCGGCTTCCTCTACTGGTATCCACACGAACAGCTTTTCAACCACGAACGACATGCTAGCGTCTCTTGTCCCTCCAGGGCTTTCTCAAGAGTTCATCCTCTCCGTCTCTATTTTGGCAGTTTCTTATCTGCAAACCTTTTGCAGAGTCCCCTTCGGCCCTTTTTGTTCTATGTGTGTTTCTCTCTCTAAAACGCAGCTCCTAAAATTAGATATATAGGATGCTATGCGTTTTTCTCTGTCAACCGAATTGGATTTTGGAGTTAATCTTATATTAATTCCAAAATAATACAATATCATATATTGTATGATTTTATAAGAAACTAATTAAATAAAATAATATCAAATCCGTCCCACAGATTTAATTACCCATTTATTTAATTTTAAATAAAGATGAGACTGAACTATTTTTGATTTATTCTCATAAATCAAATTTGAGATATCCTATCAATTTAAATTTCGAATTTCAAACGTGATAGAGATTTAATTTATCCTTATAAATTAAATCTTATAAATATCTCTTATATGAGATATCCTATCAATTTGAATTTCGAATTTCAAACATGATAGAGATTTAATTTATCCTTATAAATTAAATCTTATAAATATCTCTTATATGAGATATCCTATCAATTTGAATTTCGAATTTCAAACGTGATAGAGATTTAATTTATCCTTATAAATTAAATCTTATAAATATCTCTTATATGAGATATCCTATCAATTTGAATTTCGAATTCAAACGTGATAGGGATTTAATTTATCCTTATAAATTAAATCTCATATATCTCATATATATAATATATATATATACGAATTTATATATATACGAATATAAATATAAATAAATATATATATATTCACCTGGATCTTTCATTGAATCCGGACATGTCTTAGATTCAATGAATCTGGACATCATAGCTCGTGTTGGGCTATTTTGTGTGCGACCCTGTAGGCCCATATGAAGTTGGCAGTGGGCCATTTGCTATACTAGCCCACAAGTCGCAAGCGGTCTCTAGCAAGACATAACAACTACCCAAATCATATGAGGATCGATAAACGATGTAACCTTTTATACAACCATATCATGTCCCTTCTGTCACGCGATATTTTGGTCATGGATGAGGCATGGATAATGTCATCCTCCTATTCCTGACCGTTACTTTCTCGATCCCTGAGTAGTCTGACTATAGAAATGGAACTACCTTTCCATTACAGTATGGCCATACATTTCTCAGACTCACTCATCGAGGGGCCCAGTAATATCTCTCCACGAATGTGAGGGACAAATTCCATCTTGACCATTCACATTCCTCCGCATGAAAAACCACTAAGCCCGAACATAGTCTTTATGATCACTCGGTCAAAAGTGACTTTTGACTAGGTCAAAGCTGAGCGTTTTGTCATGTAGGAATCCATGATGATCTCAGGTCAAAGGGCATATTGACATGGTTTGTATATGAGAGAAGCTTATGACGTTACCCATGCAGTTCTCTCATAGCGGGTCGGTCCAACACCCTGTACTCTTACATGTGCTTATGACTTTGATTTATATCTCTATACATCTTCAAAGTCATACTGGTCTTATTTCATCTGTGCTCCCACATAGATGATCGACCAGGGACATTTAGGATAATATCATGAATTATTCAAGGATGGTCATCATAGTAAACATGCAAATAATATGATAACTCAATTAATAAATTCATAAATCAATAATGTTCATAAGACAATGATTGGCCCCTAGGGCATGATTTCCAACACAAGGTAGTAAACTTACCTCTTTATGTGCTTGATGTGGTATGCTTGTGTGTTGACATGTATATGATATTTGAATGATGTTGTGACATGATTAATGATGTTGAATGTATTATGAATAACATGTTTCCATGGCCATGCACTTTATGTAAAAGTATATAGCATGATGGCATGTCACTAATCAAAGAAAGTTTAATGAAATTACATATCATGCATTAGCATCCATCTTGCATATTTAAGTGGTAATGTTTGCTACTGAGATTCCCTAGAATCTCACTCTCCTATAACCAACCAATTTAGGTCAAGCATGATGGAAAAGGTAAACATGGAGAAGAGCTAAAGAATGGAAGAAAGGAATAGAAGTAATTGAGATTTTATTATATGCTATGAATTATCTATGTATGTAAATGCCATGTAAGGTGTCCATTCATGTGATGAAACTATTTGTAATAATTATGGCATATGTACATGATGTATATGAATATTGATAAGCTTATTTGATGGCTTATACATGTTGGAACACTTATTGGAAGTGAAAGAAAAGAAACTGAAATGGTAAAAACGTAGGTCCTAAAGCAGTTTTGTTGTGGTTTCCGTTTGACCTAGCAAATGAAGGAATTATTTCACAAAATTTTATGAACATGTATCACACATCCAGATCTTTAAATTTATAGGTAGAATGCTTCATTTGATGTGTATAACAAGAGAAATGAATTTTCAAAGTAAGGGACCAGAATCTGTCTTCATAATTTTTGACTGAATGAACAGTATATTTTGATGAATAAACTGTATTAATTGGTTAATCATTTGGTTTGGAAATTATTTTTGCCTTAAATTTCAATATGTTAGCTTTATGTAGATTTTTGAACCAGTTCATTTTTATTTTTCTAGAATTAATTATGATTTTTGGAAATTTGTCGCATAATCTGTAATACTAAATGAACAGTAACCCGAGAAAGAGAAAAAATCCAGATTTAGCTAATGGACTTCCAAAGACTTGTAAATGGTTCTAAATGCTACTGATTGGTCCCTAAGACATATGAAAGTAAGGATGTTTTTGGATGCGACTCCTTGCAATAAATGTCATAACAATATGCATGTTAGAGTTTTCCTATGTATGATCATGAAGTAGCTCCTATATCATGATAACAGGTTAGGTATTCAATCAAGCATGCATGATATTATAGTTTGTATGACTTACTATTGGGATTTCAATGAAATCTTATTATTTTCATATGAATAACCATGTTATAGTTGCTGGAATCTCAAAGGGAAAAAGGTTAAATGTGAATTAATGATCTTGTATTATAAGATAATTTGTTTATATGACATTATGGAATGCAATAGTACATTATGGTATTATTTAATATAACGTAGTGACCTAATGATAGTATTTTCAGTGACTTAACATATGACTTATGATATGAAATTTGGCATGGATATAGCTAAGATACAGAGATGTAAATGGACACCAAGAATGCCTCAATTGGTTAAGTTTTCAATTAATTATGATTTTTTAAATTTAGAAATAAAATCTGGTATGAGGTAAAATGAGTGTCTAAAGGCAGTAAGGTTCAGATGATAATTTGAAATACAAAATGAAAGAATTTTTCCACAAACTTTTACGATCTTAAAGATCACATCTTGAGATTTAAATCCATAGGTAACATGCCTTATTTTAATAAGTAAGAAAATAGAAATAAATGTTTGAATTGAAGGCAAGAAAACTATAATTTCCATATTTACAAAATGAATAGTAGTTTTAAACGAATAGACTATATTTACTTGACTCATAACCAATTGCCTTTTTAGTTGTGATGATACTACAAAAAATTAATTTATGAGTCTCTGTGAATTTTAGTCTTGATCAGATACACATTTGGTGGAATCCTAAAATTAGTTTTTAACTCATTTGGCTCTCTGTAACGGTTAGTCGAGATCGAAGTGTCTTTTCGTCGAACCAAAATCTTTATCCATCAACTTTTATTTTCTGTGATTTCTAGTCACAACCGAATTGACACTTAGTCATGACCAAAAATTAGTGTTTAATTCATATTTACTCTTTGTAATTTTTAGTCACGACTAAAGAGACATTTGGTCATAACCAAAAACTTCAAATTTCATGCATTTACTCGTTGTGATTTTTAGTCACAAACAAAGTGACATATGGTAGCTACCAAAAATCCTGATTCAAAAATTTTATTCTTTGTGACTCATAGTCATGACTAGAAGCTCATTTTTGTCGTGATCTCTGTTATCTGTGATTATTAATCACGACTAAAGTCCTATTTTGTCATGACTTGACTATTTTGTATTGCGATAACTTGATCTGGATTTCTAAAATTGCTATATCTGTGATATACTTGATATCCTATATAATTGATTTGTAAGACAAGAAGCTCTAAATTCTTTTATTTAGACAAAGAAATTAATAGAACACTTGGCCAGATTAAGAAAACTAAAATATTAAATCAAGTTAGTGTTGCATCTACTATTAAGCTTAGTTCTTTTGGTAAATCTGTTGTACCTGAGACTGAATTTACATATGGTGATATATTAGATAATCATTTTGTCATGGAGCATGTTAACGAGAAAGAAGCTCATACTCATAATTAGAATAATCAAAATGAGCAACATGGAGAGAATATTATGAATAATAGAAGGGCACAGAGGAGCATAAGAGAACTCACTTCTAACACAAAATTTGATCCTGTTCATACTTGTCTTGCTTTGGATGTTAATTTTGAGATGAAAGGTCCTTTGTTAAGTAACTTACCAAAGTTTTATGGATTGGCAAGTGAGGATCCTTTCAAGCACTTAAAGACTATACAATGGGTTTACTCATCCATGAAACCTATCCTAACATGGATGCTGTATAGAAACAATTGTTTCATTTTACACTTGAAGGAAAGAAAAAGGAATGGTTTTATGTCTTAGACTTCTGGAATAACTTGAGGAATGCTTTCCTAGAGAGATACTTTCCTACATCCAAGACTGCTACATTGAGGAAGGAGATTTTTGCTGCAAAAAAATATGTTCAAGAGTTTTTTATGAATTTTGGGAAAGATTTCAAGAGCTAGATGTCCATACCACCAAATTCCAAGTAAGTATTTGGTGCAGTATTTTGATTCATTATTGTGCTTTGCATGTAGAAAGAATTTGGATGCAGCTGTTAGGGGTTCCATTTATGATGTAACTCCTGATAAAGCATGTAACTTGATTGAAAAGATAGCAAATAATGACCAGTAGTATGGGGCTATGATGCTATGCAAGTCTATGAGGTTTATGCAAAGTCTTCTCAAGATTATAATATCTTATCTTCTCAACTTATTGCTATGAATGCTCAGATCAATAATTTTGCTGCTCAATTGAGTAATTCACATTTTTAAAGCCCATACTCTGAAACTCTTGTTGCTCCTAGTTGTTAGCTTTGTTATTCTCCTATACACACCAATATCAATTATCCTACACCCTGTGAAGATATATCATCTATCTATCAAGTAAAACAAAACCAATATCCATAAAGGAATCCATACTCTAACACATATAATGAAGGATGGAGATATCATCCTAATTTTAAATGGAGGGATGGAGGTGTAGATAGGAATTTTGGGTAGAACAGATTCAACAATGATTGAAAAGTGGCTGAATCTCCTGTGCTATATTTGAGATGATCAAGAGCATTAATATGATGAATTCAAATATAAACTCTATAAACATGAACTTCAGCTCTAACTTCAAAGACTTGAGATCTACCATGGAGAACAACCTAACAATGACAAATTCTAAGTTTACTGCCTTGGAGAGTAAAATAGAACAGTGAGAAACAAAAGCTACAAATATGAATGGCTATGTATGACAGCTAGCCAATTTAGTAAGTGATGTCCATGCAAGAATTAGTGGAAATCTACCTTCAAATACAGTTATTAACCCCAAATCTGTAAATACTACAAGTTTAAAAAGTTGAAAGCAAGTTGGGGAGGAAGTTACAAATGCTAAAAATGAAGAGGAATATGAGGTAGACACTGATTCTAATAGTCTAATGATAAATAGCATTGAGAAGTTTAAAAGCAAGAAGGAAACAGAACATCTCAAGGAGAAAAATGTTACATTTGATCTTACAAAAAGTTAAATTGACTCTGTGCAAGAATATGAAGATTGTGGATAGCCAAACAATAAGGAAAATTAGCTACTTGAGTCTATAGATCCTCTAATTTAAGAAATCTTAGAGTAAACATAACTAAAGAAACACAATTAGTAGTAAATTCATAGCTCAAACGTAAATAAATAAATTATAGTTTAGTTGAGAAGCAAGTGAATACGAAGGATTTACCTGTTTCAAGGGAATTCATGAGTAGTAAGAAGAAAGCCTTAGAGTACAGGACAAGGAAGTACTTGATTTTTTTTAGCAATATTAAAGTAAATGTGACTATGCTAGAGAGGGTTCAAAGAGTGCCAGAATATGGAAAGTGTTTGAAGGATAGTTGCGCATACAAGAAATTATACAAACCTAATGAATTGGTGCAAGTGGAACCTAAAGCTTCTACAATTTTCAAATATCAACTTCTAGTGAAGTGTCAAGATCCAGGTGCATTTTCTATTCCTTGTACAATTGGCAAGATAATTGTTCCTATAGCATTATTAGATTTAGGTTATGCTATTAATTTGATGCCAAGTTCAGTTTATCATGCCCTATGAGTGAATTTGATTAAACTAACTAGTGTGTTAGCTTCATTAACTGATAAGGGTATTATAAATCTGAAGGGAATCTTAAAAGACATTTTAGTTCAAGTTAAGGAACTTCATTTTCTTGTGGACTTTTATGTTTTAGATATGTCAAATGAGTCTCTTGATGATAGTACTCTTATTATATGAAGGTCATTCTCGAGGATGATAACACCATGATTTGCATAAAAGATGAAATTATTAAAATAGAATTTGGTCAGCACATAATTTATTTTAACATGAATAGACACCCACATCAGGATTATTCTCTCATAGGACTTAAAATGATTGATGCGTTGCTTGAAAATGAGTGTGATGATATTTATGAGCTTGATAATGATTATGAAGTTAAAGAGCCTTCCATTTGTTACTCCTCCACTGATTTATCTTCTTTTTCTTCATCTAATGGTGATGTGTTATACATTAATTCTAAAATTGATGGTTGTCTTCCTATTATGGGTATTTTTCTTCATCTTTATCTACTATTTATTCCTTTGGAACTAACCACACTGTTTCCAATGATGAACAATGTCTAGGAAGGGTTGTGGTAGATTTAATAGAATTACAAGTCAATGATATTATAGTAGACTTTCAGAGATATGAGGCTAAAATTTTTGGGTTAAGAAATTCTCAATTTATTAGTTATAATATCTTGTATTCTAACTTTGTTCATAAGAGCTTTAACTTGGATTTTTTAAATAACTCTAGGCTACAAAAATTGAACGATATTATTCAACAACAATAGAGTTACACTAATGGAACTTTAAAGGGAGGAGTCACTACTGTATGTTGTTGGGTTGATGCAAAACTCAGAGAACAATGCAAATAGAATGGAGCCTACAAAGTTAAATCTATTAGTGATTCAACTTCAAGGGAATTGAAAATATGCATTTCTTGCTGAAAATAACAAATTGCCATTTTGGAGCAGAAAATTGAAAAAGTCGCTCATGTTATTTGTTATGCATCAACAACAATAACTCAAGGTGAATGGCAATTTACTGAAGTTGTACAAAGAGAAACTTCAAACCCCCATAATATTCAGGTTATATCCTTCTTTGTTTTTCTACTTACAATAGTATGTTTTATACATTTTTACTTATATACTTGAGCTGTTAATTGTTGATTAAGTGTGAGGGAGGAGACCAAGTCAGTAGGGGTAGATAGAAATTCTTATGAATTCATCTTAGATTTTGGTTCAATTTTATCCCCATTACTTCTTCACATTGAGGACAATGTAGAAATTAAGTGTGGGGGAGGAAAAGCTTTAGTGTGAGAAATAGGTAAATAAAAATAAGATAATTGCCATTATTCTATATCTTTGGTCATGACCTTATGTTGTTCTTGTCTCAACTAATGTGTAGGAGTATGTCGAGTTTCTTCTTTGTGAAATTAGTCATGACCAATGCCTCTTTTTGTAGCGACCAGGAGTTCCTATTTTCTAGAGGTTACCCATAAGTGATGTGTAGTCGTGATCTGTGCTTATCTTTATCACGATTGTAACTCTGTGAATTTTAGTCGTGATGGACCATGAGAATTTATTTTCAAAAGATGAAAATATAAGACATAAAATGGACAAAGAATGGAACCAAGTAAGAACCTAGTCTTGGAATTGTATTAGAACTAAGTTATAACTTGCTATTGCTTTATAGAATTTCAATTTGAGATCTAATATAATTGATATTAGTTCTTAAAGTGTGGAACTTATTAAAGGACTGGGCCTTCTGGGTATCCTAATCACATAAAATTTTATAGGAAAATTCCATACTTAATGTAAGAATTTATGAAATTGACAAAACTCAAAAAGGAGTTATGTAGAATTTATAATGAAATTTACAATGAAATAAAATACTCGATAAATACTTTTAGGTTAAGTTTTGGGAATTAAGCCCATAAAGGGATTGGGCCCAGTTAGAGGCTCAAGTTGGAATCCCATAGACCCATTAAACTGGATAAACTCTTATGTTTAGATTAATTTTAGTGTATTTAAAGAGAGTTTTATTATTGATTTTGTCTCCATTTACCAATATAATGAGCAATTAATAATAATATAAAATAAGAATAGTTGGGAATTAATTGATATAATTTTGGTCATATATTAGAATATTATCTAATTAGATAAATAATTTATATCTTTTAAATTTCTATTTTAGGAAATGCTCATTAATCACCAAGTCAACTTATTGCTGTAACTGAATTGGATAAGATTAATCAGAAGTAATGGCAAGGAAGTGATAGCTGGATTGAATAGAGTGGATAACAGATTAGGCACATGGCTAATAGGAACAAGTGGGCTAACAGATTGTTGGATGCATGTGCTGGCACTAGAGAGGAAATCATTCACGCAATATCTCAGCTCACTCACTGTAGCACAACTCCTTTAGACTTTATCCACTGAACACATGCCATTCACACTGCTCCCAGATCATTCATTCCACAACGCCATATCTCACAACTAACTTACTCCATCACATATCTAGATCTGATGCCATCACACTTTCTCTCCATCTCTATTCTCTCTCATTTTATCGGAATTTTTCCTATGTTCTTAGCAAGAGTACTAGAGGAATTTATCATTTCCATCTTCATCTTCTCCTTCTGTATTTACCATGACTACTGCTAGACTTGCTACTGCTATTGAGGTATTTATAGCAATAGAAGGCTAGATCCATTATACTCTTTTGGAAATGATGTTGAACCAGAGTCCTTAATCTAAAAAAGGGAGTCAATTGTGTTTTTAATTCTAGATCTAATTTTATCAAGTTGATGTGGTTAATTATGGTTTTATTGATTCAATTGGAGTTAGTAGATGATGAATATTAAAGAACTGAGTTGGATTTCCTGATTATGTTTAATTGAGTTTTGATTGATCCTCATCCTTAAACTAGTTGGACATAGCTGTGGTTAATGAGAGCAATTCTATAGCAGAGTACAATTGTATATATTTAATTCATTTTCTTTTACCTCTTGAGTTGAATGATTCATATTTCTCTATTCAATGTCTGTGAGCTATAACTTTGATTGAGATTTAGCTGGTAAGCTGTTAGCTAACACATCATAATTTAACCAATTAACTACTTATACTCTATGGATATTGAAGGTAAGGTAATTGATAACTGTCATTTTAATTATCAAACAAAACTAAGTTAACCAATAGTAAGTGGAGGCTAACCTAGGTCAATTCACAAGGAGCCTAGATGGATGCTAAGGTACCTAATTAATCTAATGAGCCACAAATTAACAAGTTAAAGAGATGGCGTGTGATGAGGTTTTATCTAACTTCTGAAAGTAAATCCTATGCTATTGTTTATGCTTTTAAGTGTTTATGATGATGAGATGAATGAATGACAATTGTGTTCCCTTGGAGATTAACTTACCTTCATTATCCATAGAATATGAGAAGTTAATCAGTTGAGTTAGAATATGTTAGCTAACTGTAGCATCCTTCTTTTCTTACATCTTAGGGATCAAACGGTAGCATATAGAACCACTTTTAAGGTTATTGAAGTCAAATTACACAATGTGAAATTTTACTCTATCGAGTATTGTTCCCTGTGTAAATTCCAGAGGAGTGACCTGACTTCCACAAATCATAACTAATTCTAGAAAAATTGAAATGAAGTGTTTCAAATTGCTACACAAAGATAACTTAATGATATTTCATGGAAAAATAACTTGTTGACCACTCCTTTACTAGGTCAACATTAGTCAATGTCTGAAGTTTACTGTTTATCCAATATTTTTTCCAAATTCCAGCATTTTGGTCCCAAAGTTACATAATGTTTGTACTATCCAATCCCTAGCTTCTCTTCATGCTTATTTAATCCTTTCTCATCATAAACCAATGGTATTGGGATTACATGGAAGGGGATGAGATTTATGGGAAAATCTCAGTAGAAAACAGTACTAAACAATGCATGCATTAATGTAAATGCTGGTGCTTGCTTGTGAAAGTGTTAACATTGTGTAATATACATGCTTCCATGTTACATATGAAATACAATTGGCCAAAGTAATCGTAGAAATAGAGCTTCAAACATAAGCACATATGCAACACAATTCAAGAAAGCCATAGCACAACCAAGCATAACGTTCAATGGATACAAGTCTAGGATAAGTTCACTACCTGACATATAGCCTTCCTCTAGCTTTTAGCCTTTGCTCTAAGATTCATTCTTTCATAGGTCAGAGCCTATACATAGCATAATAATATCTTTATTATTATCCAGTATAACTCTACTTAACTCATGCTTAACTTGGAAAAATATCCTTAATTTGACAATCCCCTAACTTTCTTTATATCTATGGCTAACCTTATCAATAGATATATTTCTCTATTCTAACCATTAAGAACAATCCTCTAATTTATTAGAGCAGATACTAGAATAACTTACTTACCTTATTCCTAAGCTATGCCAAGTCCCTAAACTCCTTGGACTGCTCTTAGCTCCACCAGAACTCTTCTTTTCTTTCTCTTCCTTTTTGCCATGCTTGGCCATGAATGGAATGGAAGGAGGGGTGGGTTATTTATAGTTGAGAGGATGTGGAATGGATGGCTCATATTGAATCATGATGAATGGCTCAGATTGCTTAGCTTCCTCAAGAAGCTTCCCCTGCATCATCACGATGACATCACACTCCTCAATGACTCACTTACATGACATCATCCATGGGACACCTCACATGCAAGGTGGCACAAAAGTGGGGCCCTTGGGACACCTCACCAGCTGACTCAGCCTTTCTAGAGAATTCCAGAGTCTTTTCCTGGAATGAATGGCTGAGATTGTGCCACGTGTCCTTTTGCTTTTTCTCTTTTTTCTAGAATCATGCCATGTATCCTTAGCTTTTCTTCTTTTCCTATAATCATGCCATGTGGCACCTTGTGGGTCCCATGAGGACACCCTTCATGCCACATCATTGTCTAAAGCTTTATCTGATCACTTTTCCCAGTTATATCCTTAACCGGGTAACTTTACTTTATGAAAAAGTACTAAAATATTATTTTAGCATTACTTAGTGTGTGTTTGGAAAAACATTTTCAAACCAGCTTATGAAAAAAATGGGATTATAGATAGCTTATAGAAAAGGGCTTTTCTAGAAGAACTTATGGAAAAAAGTGATTTTGGATAAATGAGTGTTTTGATAGTTATTTGTAGAAGGGGTTTTATGATTGGTAAATGACCAAAAAGGGTATGAGTATTAAATAAGAAGAGACAAGAGATGAAAGGAGAGAGGAGAGAGAGTGTAAGAAAGAAAATAGAGAAAAAGTAGGAGAGAGGAGAGAGGGTGTAAGAAAAAGTAGGGATAATATAGTAATTAGTTAGTTCATAAGCTCTTTTACTGTTCCATAAGCTGCTCTGACCAGCTTATCTGAAACCTTGGTTTTAAATCATGATTTAGTCCAAAAGCCCGTTTTAACAAATATGGTTGTTTGGTAAAAAATTTCCCCAAACCGAGGTTTTGAGCCAAACCTAGGTTTGGAGGGTATCCAAACATACCCTTAAACCACCATAATCATTGGGCTACATTTTTGGACCCTTGGATTGTCATCTTGGGTTTCCAACCAAGCCCAAGCACTCTGGTGGCTCAATTCCCAAGAAACTTCCCTTAGCAAATTACCAAAATGCCCCCATAGACTTTCACTATTTACGATTTAGTCCTTGAACTCTCATTATTTTTAGTTTAGCCCCTAAACATCATTTGTATACTTCTGGGACTTCTGCTCAATAGGGCCTAGTAGCATACCTTTTTTAAGCTACATATTAGGCTTCTAGGCCTAAAAATTGGGATATGACACAACAACTCGCTAGCTAAATCTCAATAAAAGCTACAACTCACAAACATTAAAAGAGATTATAAATCATTCAACTCAGAGATAGAAGATGAGTTAATAGATGCAATTGTACTCTGTTTGATGATTACTCTAATCAACTATAGCCATGTCCAACTCGGTCCAAGGATGAAAAGCAATCAAAGCATTATTAATGTAGAAATAAGAAATCTAACTCGGTTACCTACTTCTTTGTCATTTACTAACTCTAATTGAATCAATAAACTAGAAGTAACTATATCAACTTGATACAATTAAATCTGATTTAAGACACAATGAAAGTCCCTGTTCAGCTCAAGGAATCTGGTTAGCTTCATCTCCAAGAGAGCACAACAACTTAACCTTGCATTGCCATATCAACTTCAGCACAACAGAAAACTTAGCAGCAGTCATGGTGAATATTGAAGAAGAATATGAAAATAATAGCTGCACTTTTCTATGGTTCTATTGTCTATAATAGAGGAAAGTTACATAATAGAAATAGAGATGGAGATGGAGATGGAGAAGGAGAGAAGGATGGCGTATGGATGTGGAGTGGATGGAATGGAAATTGTGATATGTGTGATATGCAGTGTGCATCCAATCCCCCAGTCCAAACGTGAAGTGGAATGTGCCGCTGTGTATCTTATATAGAAGTATTTAGACTAAATGGATTCAATGGCAGCTGCATGAATCTGTTATAAAGCATGTGTGAATAACTAACTTGCATTCTATTTGCTACACATGGGCTATAATCCCCACTTGTATCTTTAATCCAACATGTGATTATGTTAGCATGTGCATTCAAACTGCAGCCCACTTACTCCTATTAACCATGTGCATAAATCTATTATCAACTTCTTCAATCCAGCACATGTCTACTGTCTAGTTGTCAATTGATTTAATATGCTGACTGGTCACTGTAAAATAGAAATTTAATAGATTATTTATCCAATTAATCACTAAAATCAAATCAATTAATTTCCACTTGTTCTAATTTAATTTTATTAATTAATTGCTCATCATATTAGTAAATGAGGATAAAATCAATAATAAAACTCACTTTAAACATACTAAAAATCACTACAAATATGAGTTTATTGTAATCTCTAAGGGAACACACTAAAAATCATATATAGTAGCATAGGATTTACATTAAGAAGTTATTCACTATCTCATCTCACAATTCATCTGCTTAAATTGTTAAGTTGTGGCTCATTAGATTAGTTAGGAACTTTAGCATCCATTTAGACTCTTTGTGAATCGACCTAGGTTAGCTTTACTTTACTATTGGTTATCTTAGTTTTTTATAATTAAAATAACAATTATCAAAATGGCACCATTGCCAAGGAGTCTTACTTGTTAAGCTTTCCTAATCAACCTTCTGGGCCTCAAAAATATAAAAAGAATATAAGTGTTTTAGTTTTTCTATGAATTTAGTATTGTGTCTTTTTTAGTAGCGACCAATTGCCTTGTTAATCATGACTATAGTGCAAAACATAATTTTTTATAGTCTATGAATTTTAGTCATGACCAATACATATTTGGTTTTAACTCATATTTGCTATTTGTAACTTTTAGTCACAACTAGAGTGCTTTTTTGTCACAACCAACAAATCTTTATCCATCAAGTTTTCATCTCTCTGATTTCCAGTCACAACCAAATTGATGCTTAGTCACAACTAAAAATTATTGTTTAATTAAAATTTACTCTATAATTTTTAGTTGCTACTGGAGTGATATTTGGTCACAACAAACAATTTTTAATTTCAAGCATTTGCTTTCTGTGATTTTTAGTCACAACCAAAATAACATTTGGTCACGACCAAAAATCCTGATTAAAAAATTTTGCTCTCTGTGACTAATAGTTTCAATTTGAAGTCATTTTGTGTCCCGACCTGAGCTCTTTATACTGTGATTACTTGATCTTGTTTATTAGAATTACTACATTTTTGATGTACTTGATATCTTACATAATTGTTGAGTGTGATTTGCATGACCAGAAGTTTAGAATTCTTTTCTTTGGACAAAGAAATCAATAGAACACATAGGTAAATTAAGAAAGTTAAAATCTTAAATCAAGCTAGTGTTGTATCTATTGTTGAGCTTAGTTCTTCTGGTAAATCTATTGTAGCTGAGAATAAATTTACATTTGCTGATATATTAGATAATCATTTTGTCACAGAGTATGTTAATGAGGGTGAAACTCATATTCATAATCAAAATAATCAAAATGAGCTACATGAAGAGAATAACATGAATAATAGAAGGGCACATAAGAGCATAAGAGAACTTACTCCTTTTAATGCAAAATTTGATCATTTTCTTACTTGGCTACTTTAGATGGTAATTTTGAGCTGAAAGGTCCTTTGTTAAGTAACTTACCAAAGTTTTATGGATTGACAGGTGAGGAACTTTTCAAGCACTTGAAGACTATACAGAGGGTTTGCTATCTGTGACACCTGTAGATGCTGACATAGATGCTGTGCAAATATAAGTATTCCATTTTACACTTAAAGGAAAGGCAAATGAATAGTTTTATATGCTGCCACATTATACACCTCATGCCTTGGACTCCTGGAATAACTTGAGGAATGCTTTCTTATAGAGATACTTCCCTACATCCAAGATTGCTACATTGAGGAAGGAGATTTTTGCTACAAAACAATTTGCTCAAGAGTCTTTCATGAGTTTTGAGGAAAATTTCAAGAGCTGCTAGTTAGATGTCCTTACCACCAGATCCCAAGTGAATATTTGGTATAGTATTTTCATTAAGGGCTACACATTATAGGTAGATATAATCTGGATGTAGCTGCTGGGGGTTCCATTAATGATTTAACTCCTGAAGAAGCATGAAATTTGATTGAGAATATAGCAAATAATGACCAGCAGTATGGGGGCTATGGTACAAGCCAAGTCCATGAGGTTTCTGCAAGATCTTCTCAAGATTATAATAGCTTATCTTATCAAGTTGCTACTATAAATGCTCATATCAATAATTTAGTTGCTCAATTGAGTAACTCATATGTTCAAAGCCTAGACTCTAAAGCTCTAGTTACTCCCAGTTGTTAGTTTTGTTCTTCTCTAATGTATACCAGTGACAAATATCCTACACACTATAAGGATACATCAAATATCTATCAAGGGAAATAAAACTAGTATCCATAAAGGAATCCATACTCCAACACATATAATGAGGGATGGAGAGATCATCCCAATTTCAAATGGAGGGATAGAGGTGGAGATAGGAATTTTGGGCTAAATAGACTCAACAATGAGAAGCAAGTGGCTAAATCTTCTAGAGCTATGGAAGTACCTACTACTATAAAGGATTATGGTATATCTGACATAATCAAGAGCATTAATGTGATAAACTCAAATATAAGCTCCATAAACACAAACTTGAGCTTTAACTTCAAGGACTTGAGATCTACACTAGAGAGCAACCTAGAAATGACATATTCTAAATTTTCTACCTTGGAGAGTAAAATATAATAGTGGGAAACAAAAGCTAGAAACATGAATGGCTATGTATCACAGCTAGCAAATTCAGTAACTGATGTTCAGGGCAAAATTGGTGAAAATCTACCTTCAAACACAGTTGTTAACCCCAAATCTGTGAATGCTGAGTTTGAGAAGTGAACAAATAGTGGGGAAAGAAATGTTGATGATGATAAGAAGGATAATAGAGAAAATGAGCAGTATAACAGATCTAAAATTGAAGAGTTGATTGAAGAAAAACCTTCATTCATTCCATAATCAGAAAGTAGCAAAGAGAATGGTATGCTGCAACAGAAAAATGAGCGAACTATATTGAAGAATGATGTAGAACCATCTGTTATGCATGAAGTAGTTGCTAGTTCTAGCAGTGTAAATTAGAAAGTAGACAAAAACTAGAATAAAAAGGAGCATGATGAAGATACATAACAAAAGGATAGATAGGTAATTATGAAACACCTACCGTTTTCTAATACATACATGTTTCCAAAGACGGTTTTAAAAGAAAAACAAGAACAAGATATTTTGAATCTGTTAGGAAAATTGGAAGTTAATGTGTCACTTATAGATTTGATTAGAAGTATACCTAAGAATGGGAAATTTAAGAAAGAACTCTGCACTAATAAAAGAATCTGCAAACAAAATAAAAGGGTTCAAGTAGGATTTAGTGTGTCAGCTTTACTTAAGCCACAACTTCCTATAAAATATGATGATCCAGGTTCATTTCTAGTCCCAATCACTATTGGTAAGTTTTAGTGTGCTAGCTTTTTGTTACATCTTGGTGAAGCCATTAATGTAATGTCAACTTATATTTATACATCATTAGGCATAGGAATAGGCTTACTTAAGGAAACCTCCATGATAGTTCAACTTGCTAATCAGACTACTAGGAAGCCTGAGGGATTATTAGATGGCATATTAGTGAAGGTTAAAGAGTTTATTATACTTACAAATTTCTATGTCTTGGATATATCACATGTGCCATCCTCACAAGGTCCTATTATTTTGGGGAAGCTATTCCTTATAACAGCTAATACTATCATAAGCATGAAAAATAGGAGTATTACAATGGAAGTGGGTGATAATGTTATTACAATGGAAGCTATTCCTTATGTCTATAAAGGAATGAGACATCCATTCGAAGATTACTCACTGTTAGGCTTAAGTGCAATTGATGCATACATTGAAGAAGCTAAAGAGGGACATGAATTGTTGCTACAAAATTTTGAGAAGGCTGAATGTGATTTGGTTGAATATGAAATTTCTTCTTCTTATGAATTTTCTTTTGATAGAAGTGGTGATATGTCAAGTATTAACCATATTTTAGTTGATAATTTACTTTCCACCCTACAATCTTTTTCTTTTTCTGTTATTGACCTTTTGAATGAAGGCTTTAAAGAGAAGCAGCATGATAAAATTATAGGTGAGAACATAGTTGCTGAGAATCTCATTATAGGGATAGAACTTTATATTGCAGAACTTGTGAGGACAGAATTGTTGAAGCATGTTGTAGCCTTAGAAACTAAGAAGTTGGTTCCATCAATTGTCCAACCACATGAGTTAGAACTCAAACCACTTCCTAGTAACCTTAAATATGTATTTTTGTCTTAAAATGATATATTACCTATTATAATTGCTAATTCACTTTCTATTTATGAGGAAGAAAGGTTAATTTTAGTTTTAAAAACACACAAGAGAGCAATAGGTTAGGCTTTAGTTGTTAAACCTAGTATAGATACATATGTATACAAACATAAATTATGTTAAATGATAGAGCTAAACCTATTAATTAACAATAAAGAAGGTTAACCCCTGATATCTGATGTGGTAAAGAAAGAGGAAACTAAGTTGTTGAATGCTGTCATTATTTAGCCAATTTCTAAGAGTGAATAGGTAAGTCTAGTTCATGTGGTACCCAAGAAAAGTGGTATAACCGTGGTAAGGAATGAAAATAATGAACTAATCTCCACTAGAGTGCATAATTGATGGAGAGTGTTTATTGATTATGGAAATTGAATGATGCAACTAGGAATGACGATTTCCCTTTACTATATATAGATCCAATGTTGGAAAGACTTGCTGAAAAGGCTAATTACTATTTTCTTGATGGTTTTTAGGGTATTTTTAGGTTCCAATTATACAAAAAGATTTAGAGAATATGACATTCATATGTCCATTTGGTACCTACGCTTATAGGAAGATGCCATTTGGCTTATGCAATGCTCTTGGAACATTTCAAAGATATATGATGTTTATATTCAGTGAATTCTTGGAAAGTAACATGGAGATATTCATGGATGATTTTACAGTGTATGGGAAGGACTTTGATGAATGTTTAGAAAGTTTAGAGAAAGTCTTAGCAAGATGCATTGAGAAAATGCTTGTGCTAAATTTTGAGGAATGCCATTTTATGGTATATAAAGGCATAGTTCTAGGGCATTTAATATCTAAAAATGGGATTAAAGTAGATAAAGCTAAGATTGAGGTTATTTCTTCTCTTCTTTATCCCAAATCTTTAAAGGAATCAAGTTATTCCTAGGACATGATAGATTCTATAGAAGATTCATTAAGGACTTTAGTAAGATTGCTTCCCCACTTTCTAAACTCATGCAAAAAGATATAGAGTTTTATTTTGATGATACTTGCAAGAGAGAATTTGACACTATTAAAGCTATTCTTATCACACCACCTATACTTGTTGCACCTAATTGGCATTTAGATTTTGAGATTTCATGTGATGCATCAAATGAAGCAATAGGTGCAATGTTAGGATAGAAAGATGGTAAGTTTTCTAAAGTCATTTCATATGTCTCTAAGACATTAGATAGTGCTCAAAATAACTACACTACCATATAAAAATAACTCTTTGCCATTGTGTTTGCACTGGACAAATTCAGATCTTACCTTTTGAGTTCTAAAGTGATTATATACACTGACCATGTTGTTGTAAAGTTCTTGTTTAAAAGCCATAGTGCAAGACTCGACTTTTGAGATGGATGTTGCTAATGCAAGAATTTGATGTGGAGATAAGGGATAATATTGGAGCAGAGAATATGGTAGCTAATCATTTAAGCAGGTTACCTGAAAATACAAGGGGATTCTAACATCACTTGTTATACATTTAGAGATTGTTCTGTTTCTATGATTTCTACAATTACACCTTGGTATTGCCATATAGTAAACTATATTGTTATAGGTCTAATTTAACATTTTCATCTCATTTCTATGGCTAGAAGATCAAGCATGAGACAAAATTTTATATTTGAGGACTACACCTTCTATGGAAGATATGTAGTGATCAAGTTATAAGAAGATGTGTGCCAAGTGAAGAAGTAGACATCATTCTTACATCATGTCATTCTTCTGTTTGTGGAGGAAAGACATTTCAGTGCAAACAAGACTTAAGGAAGATCCTCGATGCTGGTTTTTACTAGACACAATTATTCAAAGGCTACTACAAATTATGTAAAACTTTTGATAGGTGCCAACATTTTGGTGGACTAACTAAAAGACATGAAATACCTCAGCATCCTATGTTGTTTTGTGAGGTATTTGAAGTATGTGGCATTGACTTTATAGGAGCATTTTGTCATATCTTAATTTTTCCCTATCTGTATAAGACTGATAGAGGAAAGAGGTTTAGAAAAAGATTATGAGGGTTAATAGAGAGGAAAATGATGATTAGACAAAGGTATAAAGAACAGGGACTAAACTGCAAATTTTAAAAGTTATATGGTGCAAAAATGAAAGTAGACATAAACTTTTAGTTATTAAGAGTAATTATGAAAAGTTGAGGGCATAAAGTGTAATTTTTAAAAGTTCAGTGACAAAAAGGTTATTATTGAAAGTTGAGCCTGAGAAAGGCCCAAAAATGCCTGGAATCAATTTAATCCTAAATTTTCTCAGTAAATAGAAAAAAATATTTTGATCACTTTGACACAACATAGAATTTTGATTTGAGGTCTCAAAAAATTGAAATGAATTTATGAAGAAAGGAAAATTAATACAGTATCCTTTGGACCTCAGAATTAGATAAAATTTGGCAATAAATTCTTATAATTAATACGAGAATTTATGAAACTAACAGGACTCAAAAGGAATTTTGTAGAATTTATTATGAAATTTTCCATGGATTAAAACACCCAAGAATTTCTCAGGAGTTTAGCCCATGAAGGTAGTTGACTATGTAGAAGGCCCAAAATGGCATCTTATAGGCTTAATAATATTTTTAGATAAGTATGTGGGCTAGGGCTAATAAATACCAAAAAATACAAAATTACAAAAATGCCACTAAGTATGCTACTGTGTTGTGTCATTGAGCTAGATATAGAAGAAGGGCATTTTGTTCATTTTAGTAATGTTATACAGTTAAAGAGAGTTTCCAGAATAGTTGACCAAGGTTAGGGAATACTCTGATGATGTGTGAAAAGACAATAAATGAGTAATGTGGCAGCCTAAGTTAAATAAGTAGTTATTTCAGGATTCTAAATGAATGTTTGGGATCTGGCAGATAATGTGATAGAGGAAAGAATGCTTTAAAGGATTACTTAGTTAATTGTTTAATTGCAATGTACATATGATGCAAATTTATGTGATATGACATATGTTGCCATATGTTATGATGAATAGTTACATCTCCTTGTAGTGGTCATATAATGACATGCATGTTAGAGTATGCTATGATAAATGAATACTCCCCTCATGCAGTACATGTAGGGTAGAGTTTATGATAAGAAAGTTATGTTGCTCCCATATCATATAACATGCAATAAGAATGTACTCAGGATGATAGATAGTCTCAATAAGTGGGACAGTTGTTACAGTATGATTGGGGTTGCTCAGGTATTTCTACAGACTTATGAATACAGTACTCAGGGCCATGTCTTATGTTAGGGTTACAGCAAGTACCAAGATGGTGGTAGTGTTATAACTCTATCAAAAGAAATGGTATACAAAAAGAGCAAAAGACAGCAGTAAAGAGATTGTTTTTAGATTACTCTTCAGATAAGAGTTGAATCTGAAACAGATAGCTCTCAGATAGAGCTAGATTCAGATGAGTTCATATTACTCTTTAGATAAGAGTTAGATCTGATACAGATTGCTCGCAGTTAGAGCATAGTTTAAATGGCTCGCAGTTAGAGCACATATTGAAATAAGAAGTTATAATGAGGCCATAACAACATAATGCAATGGCAGTTGGTTAGACCTTAATTGGTAAGCCACAACAGAGTAAGAAAGATGAGAAGGAACTCCTGAGTAAGAGGGAAAATAAGTAAAGTCTTGGTAAATAATATGGGCTACTGAATGTATTTTAAAATTTTATTAATTGAGTTATCAACAAGTGAAAGCAATTAAAGTTATAACTTAATCTGTTGGTTTAAAATCTTTCAGAGATGATGATACAGTACAACAGAATCACAAAGGATTCTAGAGGGTCGCAGTTAGATCCTAGCATGGCTCAAGGGGTCACAGTTAGATCTTAACAGCTTCAGAGTCGTAGTTACATTCTGAAGATGCTTACGATTGATCGTAGTTAGATCTCGAGGTAGCAGTTAGACCTAGCCTAAGGAAAGTAATGAGTCATGAAGAAATGAGAATAGTGCAGTATCTCTATGGAAAGATGATTACCAAGGACGAGGTTAAGGTAAGGAGCTTCAATAGTTGATTAACTCATCTAAAAAACTTATTTATAATTATTTTCCTTAAATAGCCTATAATATATATAGACTGAACTTAGTTTACCCTTACAAAGATGGAGTCCAAGTTCAAGTCTGGGTGCTGATATTCAAAAAAATTTGTAGAAGTATACCTGAGGAATAGAGAAGATAACCCCATATGTTTTTATAAAAGAAAAGTATGAATAGATTGATCCTACAGATAAGGATAAAGAGATTATAAGGCTAGTGAGACCTAGAGAATAAGGGTCTAAGATAGTGAAGTACTAGGGTTAGAGCCTGTTAGCACCAGTGCTTCAGATTTTTATCTACACTTTTCAGTTAAGCGTGCTCAGGCAAGAGTAGCCCAATGATGGGTGACCCCTGGGAATTAATGAGAAAGGGTGCAAATGCCACAAAAAGATTGGCATAAATGCACAAAGTTATGTAAGATAGTAACAAAAGTTAAGAAGAGCTAGAAAAGTCAAGAAAATGTTATGAAAAGTGTAACATCCTTACTTTTATACGTCCTAGGAATCATTCAGAAGCATTTGGAACCACTTACAAGACCTTGGAAGTCCATTAGCCAAATATGGAATTTTACTCTTTCTCGGGTTACTGTTCATATTGTATTCCAGATTACGCAACGAACCTCAAAAAATCATAATTAATTCTAGAAAAATTGAAATGAAGTAGTTCAAAAAGATACGTGAAGATAATATCTTGAAATTTAAGGAAAATATAATTTCCAGACCAAATGATTAGTAAATTAATACAGTTTATTCGTTGAAGTTTATTGTTCATTTGGTCAAAAACTCTGGAGACAGATTCTGATCCCTTACTTTGAAAATTCATTTCTCTTGATATACACATCCAAATGAAACATTCTACCTATGCACTTAAATCTATAGATGTGTGATACATGTTCATAAAATTTTGTGAAATAATTCATTCCTTTACTAGGTCAAACTGAAGCCACAACAAAACTACTTCATGACCTACGTTTTACCCTTTCAGATTCCTTTCTTTCACTTTCAATAGTTATTCTAGCATACATAAATCATCTCTTTTGCCTTTTATGAATTCATATACATCATGGGGTTATACAATAATTGTTTTATACAATCTCGTCACATAAATAGATACTTTACATGGCTATGACATACATGGAAAGTACATAGCATATGCCAACATCTTAAATATTTCACTTTTCTTCTTCCATGCTTTAGCTCTTCTCCATGCATACATTATCCATCACGCTTGACCTGAATTGGTTCGTTATGGGAGAGTGAGATTCTAGGGAATCTCAGTAGCAAATATTACCACTTAAATATGCAAGATGGATGCTAATGCATGATATGTAAATTCATTAAACTTTCTTTGATTAGTGACATGCTATCATGCTATATACTTTTGCATAAAGTGCATGGCCATGGAAAACATATTATTCACAATACATTCAACATCATTTATCATGTCACAACATCATTCAAACATCATGTACATGTCAACACATAAGCATAGCACATCAAGCACATAAAGAGGTAAGTTCACTGTCTTATACTTATGCTTTCCTCTTGATCTTTAGCACTTGCTCCCTAGCTTTCTAACCATGAAGCCTTTATGTCAATCACTTCCCAACATCTTCCTGGATGTTTCAAGGTCCTAAACACATTCATATTCATCACATAATTCATTAGGACCCATGAACTCCAACAATGTTCAAGTCTACTTTATTATATTCTTTAGTATCACAACTTTCTCTAATCTTCACTAATGGATTTGGCCTTTGAATCAATTGATGTCTTGACTTTACCCTACACAATTTCATCTTTTGAATCCATTTATTAGCTTAGAATCATGAAATTCCAGTTCCTTCATCATATGCTGTACAGAACTGAAACTGCACTCAATTCTTTCAAAAATTCTCATTTTGATTCCAATGCTTCCCATACTTGTTTCTCTACTTTATCCCACACAATTTTTCATTTTAAAACCATTGGAACCATCAAAATCATGAAATTCCAATCACTATTCATGCTTATGAACAGTAACAGAGAAGGGTTTCAAAAACTACAACCTTGGACTTTCAATGCTTTCAAGGTTCAAAACCTTTTCAATCCTACACAAAATCATCATCTAAATTCAATGGAAGCCTTAAATCATTGAAAATCCATTTTCTTCCTCATGAACAGTGCAAACCGAATAGGGCACACCATGGCAAAGTCAAGAATATCAATTTGATTCAACAACCAATCTCTTAACTAGCTTGTTTAAGCTTTAATCATATGCTTCTAACTTTAATTTCTTCTTTTCCTTTTCATCTAAGGTTTTTGGGCAGCACCACCCCTTAGAGAAAACTCAACTTTTCCGCCATCAAAAACCTAAGTTCAAGCTCCCAAATCAAAGGAAAATAAACTAGAAAAGATTGCTTACCTTTAATCTCTAGCTTGCTTGAACTTTGGAACCTTGACTCTTCTTTGTCTTGGCTTGAGTTTCCATTTTGCAAAAGTTTCCCCAAGGGTTCATGGCTCATGATTTGCTGTACAATTGAGGGGGTACTTATAGAAAAATTCCATGGAAAATGAATGGCCAATATCACTTTGTACACTATTTGATCTAATGGCTCATATTTGTTCTTACCTCAAGCTTACTCTCCAAGCCAACTTGAGATAAATCCACATGACAAAAATCTTCTCCTCCCCCTTGTCTTGGATGCCAAGTGTGTGGGTGTGTGGGTCCCACCATGTGCAAACCATAATTTTCACTTTATCCCTTTTTTTCTTTTCAAAAATTCAAAAATTATTCATTATTGGACTTGGGCTCCAAGACAACTCTTGGGACTTTTTGGGCTGCCCTAGGACGAAAGTTTGGGCTGCCATAGGCCTTCCTTGGGTCCAATAGCTAATTGGCATAAATCCCAAGGTACTTTCCTTATACCGATATTCTTAAAATATCTTGATTTTGAAATAAATGCTAGACATCTCTTTTAATGGTTCTAACATTTTTAGAAATTCATTCTAATATAAAATGAATTCCCTGTAAAGTCTCATAATTTTCTGAGACCCAAAAATCTTGATAAAAATTCCCTACATTTCCTTTAACCATTTATCGGTGTCCGATTTTACTTTAATTTCCCAAAGGGCATTATCGTCTTTTCAAACATCATTAGAGTATTTGATAGCTCTAATTAATCATCTTTATACCATCTTACACATTTTTGACCCATCCAGAATGACCAGAAGGCCCTTTACCCATCACTGATACGTTATGGGAATCTAGGGGCATTTTCGTAATTTTACACTTTCCCTGGACTGCTCTGGACTCTGACCCACATAACTGAATCACTACTTTATTGGGCTAATGATGGTGCCATTTGGACCTTAATATGGGATTATTACCTTTATGGCCCAATCCACAACACAACTCTCCCAATCCTATTTATCGGGGTATTTTATTTTACCGTAAAATCCTCTAAGGCTTATACAGGATTCCTTTTCTGACTCGATCAATTTTATAAATTCTTACATTAAATATAGGAATTTCCAGTAATGTCTCATATGATTCTTATGTCTAAAAAATACTGTAATAATTCTTCTGACTTCAAGAATTTATATCAATTAATCGGGATCTCAAATCAAAATTCCGTGTTACGTTAAACTAACCGGAATAATTTTGTCTATCTATTGGTAAAATTTGAGTCTGATCTGATTTCACTCATTTTTGGCCTGTTTTGGCTCAACTTTTCCATATTTACATTTAGGTCCCTGAACTTTTGAATAATTGCACCTTGGCCCTTGAACTTTTAGCTATTTGCATTTAAGTCCCTTAACTTTTGAAAATTACACTTAAGGGCCCAACTTTTGTTTCTACTTTCACTTTTTGCCTTTAACCTTTTTTACTTTTCATTTTAGTCCTTCTCTTCCTTAAAGAATCATCTAACCTTTATTATTTCTTCTAATCTTCGTCATAATCCTTTCCAAGCCTCTTTCCACTATCAGTACTATATAGATAGGGAAAAATCAGGATATGATATTTTTACCCCCTTAAAATAAATTTCGTCCTCAAAATTTACTTAGCACCTTAGTCAGTAATATTGGATAGTATCCTTGTCTTCTTTTTGACTAAGGATTATGGTATCTATTTCTTATCTTCCATCTTAACATCTTAGCGGAGTACCTTTGATGTCCGCATATTTTCACATCTTTACTATCTTTACTTTGTTTTATTCTGAATCAACTCAATCAGAGATGAACATTACCTCGTTCTACTACTTACTTCATCGCTTTGCATCCATTTGCGTATGGACTCCTCACCATGCTAGACTTGTGAGTAGTGTCCATTTCTCTCATATCAAACTCCTTTGAATACTACTATATTCTGGAGTTTCTATTAACAACTCATCATACTTTTTAGTGCAATCACTTATTTCTCATCTGAGTATCTAGCGGAATTCTCTAAATATCCGCACACTTTAACTCTCATTCTTATGTCATCATGCATTCTTATCATATTTAATAACTCATCATAATACAGAGAGAGGACTTATATCATTATTATTCCTTTCATTGCTCTACTGCTAAACAGGAGCACATACTCTAACATGCATAATGCCTTGCCAGCATGCTGCAGGACTACCTACCTGCACATGAATTCAAAGCTCTAACATCAGAGCTCAAGCATTCCTTCTCTTAATATGCATAGCTCTAACGCTCAGAGCTTGCACAGCTCTATCCCATAGAGCTTGTGTCATATCCTAATTTTTCACTATCTGTATAGTACTGATAGCGGAAAGAGGTTTAGGAAGGATTATGACAAAGATCAGCATAAATGATAAAGGTTAAATGAGTCTTGAAGGAAGAAAGGGACCTAAACAAAAATTGGAAAAGTTTAAAGGCCAAAAGTTAAAGTAGAAACAAGATTTGGGCCAAAAGTGGTAATTTCCAAAAGTTTAGGGACCTAAATGTAAATATCCAAAAAGTTAGGGACATAAATGTAATTAAGCAAAAAGTTAGGGACATAAATGTAATTATGGAAAAGTTCAGCCAGAAAAGGTTTATAACTGCCTATAAGTATTTCAGTCCCACATTCCATCAGTAAATAGAGGAAGTCATGCTGGGTAATCTGGCATGATACAGAAATTTTATTAGAGCTCCAGACAGTAGAAAATTATCTGATAGTCTAAAAGTTATTTGAATTTTTATCAGATTCTATGGACATCAGATATATGTGGGCAAATTACAGGAAAGTGTGCCCTACAGTGTCAGATGTCCTGGATCTGATAGAACTCCAGAAGAAGTTATGTATAAAAAGTTATTCACATATCAGTGAATTTTGACGGGAGTTTGTTAACACCCGTGATCCGATAATAGAACTTATCGGTATGTAAGCCTGGATAGAATGAGATCAGATGACCTCATATATAGGCCTATAATGACGCCAAGGAAGGCCCAAAACCCAGGGTACCAGTCTATCAGTAGAAGGGGCCAGTGCCAGAAAAAGTGCACAATTACGAAAATGCCCCTGGATGCCCAGATTATACCAGAGATGGATGAAGGGCATTTTGGTCATCTGGGACAGGCTAAAAACATGACACATGGTATAAATATGATTATTTGAGCCAATATATGCCCTGAGGCAGTACAAAAGGGGTGAAATGACAATTATGCCCTTAGGGTCAGTACAGTGCAAGAAAGGACACCAAGGGTATTTTGGTCATTTCCCAAGGGATGGATGGAAGATAAATACTCAGTCTAACATTTTTAAGGGTATGAGAAGCCTATACATTAATTTTCAGGATAGAATACATATCCTGGTATATTATAAAAAATTAGGAAAAGAACACAGTCCGGTTGTTGTGAAACTGCACTGATCGGTACCGGATTAGACTGAAATTTCTCCAGAAGGTTCCTTGCATGGGCAGCACGCCACCTAACCCCTTGAGGTGTCCCTTGAGCTGTCCCACATGATGTCATAATTATTATTTTATGAAAACGTTAAATCCAAGATTAAATGTGGGCCTTTAGATCAAATAGTAACCAAATCAATCTTGGCCATTCATTTTTCTTGGATTTTGGTTATAAATACCCCCTCATTCTGCAGCAAACCGTAGCTTCATGGACCCTTGGGGGAACTCTTGTAAAATGGAAACTCAAGCCAAGACAAAGAAGATTCAAGGTTCCAAAGTTCAAGCAAGCTAGAGATTAAAGGTAAGCAATCTTTCCTAACTTAGTCTCCTTTGATTTGGGAGCTTGAACTTAGCGTTTTCATGGGGAAAAAGTTGAGTTTTCTCTAAGGGAAGGTGCTGCCCAAAAACCTTAGATGAAAGGGGAAAGAAGAAATTAAAGTTAGAACCATATGATTAAAGCTTAAACAAGCTAGTTAAGTGGTTGGTTGTTGAATCAAATTGATATTCTTGACTTTGCCATGGTGTGCCCTGTTCGGTATGCACTGTTCATGAGGGAAGAAAATTGAATTTCAATGATTTAATGCTTCCATTGAGTTTATATGATGATTTTGTGTAGGATTGGAAAGGTTTTAAACCTTGGAAACATTAAAATCTCAAGGTTATAGTCTTTGAGATTCCTTACAGTTACTGTTCACTCGCATGAACAGTAATTGGAATTTCATGATTTTGATGGTTCCAATGGTTTTAAAATGAAAAGTTGTGTGGGGTAAAGTGGAGAAACAAGTATGGGAAGCATTAGAATCAAAATGAGAATTTTTGAAAGAATTGTATGCTTATGTTCAGTTCTGTACAGCAGGCCATGATGGAGCTGGAATTTCATGATTCTAAGCTCATAAATGGATTCAAAAGATGAAATTGTGTAAGGTAAAGTCAAGACATCAATTGATTCAAGAGCCAAGTGGATTAGTGAATATTAGGGAAAGTTATGACAATAAGGAGTGTAAAAAAGTTAATCTTGAACATGGTTGGAGTTCATGAGTCCTAATGAATTATGTGATGAATATGAATGTGTTTAGGACCTTGAAACATCCAAGAACATGTTGGGAAGTGATTGGCATAAAGGTTTATTGGTTGGAAAGCTAGGAAGCAAATGCTAAAGATCAAGAGGGAAGCTTAAGTGCAAGGTAGTGAACTTATCTCTTTATGTGCTTGATGTGGTATGCTTATGTGTTGACATGTATGTGATATTTGAATGATGTTGTGACATGATTAATGATGTTCAATGTATTGTGAATAACATGTTTTCCATGGCCATGCACTTTATGTAAAAGTATATAGCATGATAGCATGTCACTAACCAAAGAAAGTTTAATGAAATTACATACAATGCATTAGCATCCATCTTGCATATTTAAGTGGTAATGTTTGCTACTGAGATTCCCTAGAATCTCACTCTCCCATAACCAACCAATTTAGGTCAAGCATGAAGAAAAGGTATGCATGGAGAAGAGCTAAAGCATGGAAGAAGGAAAGTGAAGTATTTAAGATTCTAGCATATGATATGCATTTTCCATGTATGTAAATGCCATGTAAGGTGTCCATTTAAGTAATGAAACTATTGTAATACTTATGGCATATGTAAATGATGTATATGAATGTTAAGAAGCTTATTTGATGGCCTGTGCATGCTGAAACAAATATTGGAAATGAAAGAAAAGAAACTGAAATGGTAAAAACGTAGGTCCTGAAGCAGTTTTATTGTGGCTTCAGTTTGACCTAGCAAATGAAGGAATTATTTCATGAAATTTTATGAACATGTAGCACACATCCATAGCTTTAAGTTCATAGGTAGAAAGTTTCATTTGGATGTGTATATCAATAGAAATGATTTTCCAAAGTAAGGGACCAGAATCTGTTTCCAGAGTTTTTGACCAAATGAACAGTAAACTTCAACGAATAAACTGTATCAATTGGCTAATCATTTGGTCTAGAAATTATTTTTCCCTTAAACTTCAATATGTTATGTTCATGTAGCTTTTTGAACCACTTCATTTCGAGTTTTCTAGAATTAATTATGATTTTTCAAAGTTCATTGCGGAATCTGGAATACCATATGAACAGTAACCCGAGAAAGAGTAAAATTCCAGATTTGGCTAATGGACTTCCAAGGTCTTGTAAGTGGTTCTAAATGCTACTGAATGGTCCCTAAGACGTATAAAAGTAAGGATGTTACAGCTTGCACTACTTTAACATTCGGAGCTTTAGCATATTTTATAAACATAACATAACATAACATAATGCCCGGCATTTTATGCAAGGAGTGAAAGCTCTCATTTGCTCTTTCACCTGTAACTTACCATTCAAACATCTTATCCCTTACAAAGAGGGAGCCTCTCTATCTGTTTATAAGGTTAGCTATAAAGCCATTTCATATCATACTTCTCAACATATCTCTCATAACATAACTCATTACATACTTTTCATAACATATCTCATTTTATCTCGTTCATGTTATAAAATGGCATATCTGGCCAAATCTGGCTATATCATAGTCCATCTTTCAAATCCATTTCATTTAGACTTGACATAAGGGTTCTTGTCTCTTATTATTCATAACCCTTTCTAGCTTTTCATAGCTCTTTCTATCATTTTACATAGCTTTGTGCATATATGCCCATTTCTTGTGGCATTCACATTTTTTTTTCATCACTTCCTAGGGGGTCACCCATCATTGGACTACCCTTGCCTTAGCACGCTTAACTGAAATGTGCAGATGAAAATCTAAAGCACTGGTACTCACAGGATCCAACCCTGGTACTTTACTATCTTTGACCCATCATATACTATCTCTCTTGGGGTCTATCTGGTCTTCTAATATCTTTATCCTCATCTGGAGGATCTATTTACCTTTCATTTTTATTCCTTGTAATCTTATCGTAAGGATCTCTTTATTCTCATTTGACCCTTTCTCATATCTTATGAAATATTCTCATAAATCCTTGGAACTCAGGATTAACAGATTTAACTTTGATCACTTAGTTCCTGTTACGTGTAAGGAGATTCTGAGTTCAGTCCCTGATAGTAATAAGGCTATCTGAAACTAGCATCATGGGTACTCTCTCTGTTATGAGTTAACTAACTTGTGAAGCTTTTATACCTTAACTTTTCCTTGGTATTCGTCCTTTTAAAGAAATAATGTACTTTTGGCTCATTACTTTCTTTCTCTAGGCTAGGTCTACTGTGACCCTCGGGATTTACTGTGATCAACCGTAAGCCTTTTTAGGATCTAACTGTGACCCTGTGAGCCATACTAGGATCTAACTGCAATCCTCCGGAATCTACTACGATTCCGTTGCAGTGTATTCTTATCTCTGGAAGACCTAAACCAACGGACAAAGATACAAGGTTAGTCACTTCCACATAGTTGTTAACTCCACCTATAATTCCCCAAAAATGATCATAGAAGCCAATATTATCTATCAGGACTTTACTCATTTCCTTATTACTCAGGAATTTCTCATATCATTCTCATTTTTTATAACTTTATTACATTTAACATTACAGGGAGCTACACAAGCTCTACCATGCACATATCTGTCATCATCTATTCATCTCATTAGAGGGACTTGCTCTATATGAGTTATTCTGTCTATTCCCTTGATTTTATTTCCAAGAGTAATCTTACTCTATCGCTAGAGCAATCTAGCTCTATAGTAAAAAAATTAACTTATATTACTTAGAAACTACTTCCTAGAGCCGTATCATCTTTCATAACTGCATCTCATTTCCTTTCATATATCTTATCCCTGCTGAAGGGATATGTCCTGAGTATCGTAATCATCATCTTTAATCTCATTCCATTCTTTAGGAATTAGTTGGCTAACTATTGTGTTTTGTAACATCCTTACTTTCATACGTATTAGGGACCATTCAGTAGCATTTAGAACCACTAACAAGACCTTGGAAGTCTATTAGCCAAATTTGGAATTTTACTTTCTTGGGTTACTATTCATATGGTATTCTAGATTACGCAATGAAATTCGAAAAATCATAACTAATTCTAGAAAACTCAAAATGAAGTGGTTCAAAAAGATACGTGAATATAACATCTTGGACTTTAAGAAAAAAATAATTTCCAGACCAAATGATTAGTCAATTAGTACAGTTTATTCGTTGAAGTTTACTGTTCATTTGGTCAAAAACTCTGGAAATAGATTCTGGTCCCTTATTTTGGAAATTTATTTCTCTTCATATACACATCCAAATGAAACGTTCTACCTATTCACTTAAATCTATGGATGTTTACTACATGCTCATGAAATTTTTTGAAATAATTCCTTCATTTGCTAGGTCAAACTGAAGCCACAACAAAACTGCTTCAGGAACTACGTTTTTACCATTTCAGTTTCTTTTCTTTCATTTCCAATAATTGTTTCAGCATGCACAAGCCATCAAATAAGCTTCTTAACATTCATATACATCATGTACATATGCCATAAGTATTACAATAGTTTCATCACATAAATGGACACCTTACATGGCATTTACATACATGGACAATTTATAGTATATGCTAACATCTTAAATACTTCACTTTTCTCCTTCCATGCTTTAGCTCTTCTACATGCATACATTATCCATTATGCTTGACCTAAATTGGTTGGTTATTGGAGAGTGAGATTCTAGAGAATCTCAGTAGCAAACATTACCACTTAAATATGCAAGATGGATGCTAATGCATGATATGTAATTTCATTAAACTTTCTTTGATTAGTAACATGCCATCATGCTATATACTTTCACATAAAGTGCATGGCCTTGGAAAACATGTTATTCACAGTAAATTCAACATCATTTATCATGTGATAACATCATTCAAATATCATATACATGTCAACACATAAGCATACCACATCAAGCACATAAAGAGGTAAGTTCACTACCTTATAAACTTGACTTTCTTTCACTTTATCTTGCTTCTTTCTTCTCACATCTCTTCGACATGTGGCTGCCTCTTTTGGGAGCATACCAACCAATCCCTAACATCACATAACCATTCATCCATTACCATCTAATTTCCTTGGGCATTAAACTTACTTTAACTAACATAACTCCCTCTTGAACATTAAGCTCATTTACTTTCCTTAATCTTAACTAATGGACTTGGTCTTTGAATCAATTGATGTCTTGACTTTACCCTACACAATTTCATCTTTTGAATTCATTCATGAGCTTAGAATCATGAAATTCCAGCTCATTCATGACCTGCTGTACAGAACTGAACATAGGCATGCAATTCTTTCAAAAATTCTCATTTTGATTCTAATGCTTCCCATACTTGTTTCTCCACTTTACTCCACACAACTTTTCATTTTAAAACCATTGGAACCATCAAAATCATGAAATTGCAATCACTGTTCATGCGAGTGAACAGTAATCGTACGGAATCTCAAAGACTACAACCTTGAGATTTTAATGTTTACAAGGTTCGAAACCTTTCCAATCCTACACAAAATCATCATATAAACTCAATGGAAAAATTAAATCATTGAAATTACATTTCCTTCCCTCATGAACAGTGCATACTGAACAGGTTCACTCTTGGCAAAGTCAAGAATATCAACTTGATTCAACAACCAATCACTTAACTAGCTTGTTTAAGCTTCAATCATATGTTTCTACCTTTAATTTCTTCTTTCCCCTTTCATCTATGGTTTTTGGGAAGTACCTCCCCTTAGAGAAAAATCAACTTTTCCCCCATGAAAATCCTAAGTTCAAGCTCCCAAATCAAAGGAAAATAAGCTAGGAGAGATTGCTTACCTTTAATCTCTAGCTTGCTTGAACTTTAGAACCTTGAATCTTCTTTGTCTTGGCTTGAGTTTTCATTTTGCGAGAGTTTCCCCAAGGGTCCAGGAACTTATGGTTTGCTGCAGAAATGAAGGGGGTATTTATAGAAAAATCTTGGTGGAAATCAATGGCCAAGATTGATTTGGTTACTATTTGATCTAAGGGCTCACATTTAATCTTGGATTTAACTTTTTCTAAAAAGAATAATTATGACATCATGTGGGACAGCTTATGGGACACCTAAGAGGTCTAGGTGGCGTGCTCATAGTGTAAGGAAGCTTCTGGAAAAAGTTTAGTCTAATCCGGTACCGATTAGAGCAGTTTCACAACAACCGGACTGTTTTCTATTCTGAATTTTTTTAATAAACTAGGATATGTATTCTGTCCTATAAATCAATGTCTAGGCTTATCATACCCTTGACATGGTTATACTGAGTATTTATCTGCCATCCATTCCTTGGGAAATGACCAAAATACCCTTGGTGTCCTTTTTTACACTATATTGACCGTAAGTGCATAATCGTCATTTCACCCCTCTTTGCGCAGCCTCAGAGCATATACTGGCTCTAAATAATCATAGTTATGCTATATGCCACATGTTTGGCCTGTCCATAATGACCAAAATGCCCTCCATCCATCACTAGTACAATCTAGGCATCTAGGGGCGTTTTCGTAATTTCGCACTTTTTCTGGACATTGGCCCCTTCTACTGATAGAATGGTACCCTGGGTTTTGGACCCTTCTTGGCGTCATCATGGGACTATATATGAGGTCATCTGATCTCATTCTATCCAGGTTTACATACCGATAAGTTCCATTATCGGATCACGGGTGTTATCAAACTCCCGTCAAAATCCACTATTATGGGAATAACTTTTTATACAGGACTTCTTCTGGGGTTCTGTTAGATTCATAACATCTGACACTGTAGGGCACACTTTCCTGTAATTTGCCCACTTATATTTGAAGTCCATGAAATCTGATAAAATTTCAGATAACTTTTAGACTATCAGATAAATATCTACTGTCTGGAGCCTTAATAAAATTTCTGTATCATGTCAGATTATCCAGCATATCTTCCTCTATTTACTGGTGGAATATAGGACTAAAATACTTCTGGGCAGTTATAACCCTTTCCTGGCTAATCTTTCTATAATTACAATTTTGCCCTTGAACTTTTCACTTAATTACATTTAAGTCCCTTAACTTTTGGAAATTACCATTTTTGGCCCAACTTTTGTTTCTAATTTAACTTTTGGCCTTTAACCTTTTCTAATTTTCATTTTAGTCCTTCTCTTTCTTCAAGACCCATCTAACCTTTATCTTTTCTTCTGATCTTCGTCATAATCCTTTCTAAACCTTTTTCCACTATCAGTACTATACGGATAGAGAAAAATTAGGATATGACAAGTTTAGCCTTTTGCTATTGTTTCATCCTTACCAAGTTGAATTATTTAATTACATGTCGTAGGGCATGGGAGCAACATAACTTTCTCATCATATCTACTCTACCCTGCATGTAATGTAAAGGGGAATATTCATTCATCATAGCATACTCAACATGCATAATATGCAAGGAGATTCAATTATTTAAGCATTCTCTAACACGCGTGTCATCTTATGACAACTGTAAAGAGATGTAACTTCTCATCATAACTTATAGCAACATAAGCAATATTATTATTACATAATTTGCTCCACCATCCCTTATATGCACACTGAAACTAAATAATTAACTAAGTAAATTTTAAAGCATTCTGTCCCTTTATCACCTTAACTGCCAGGTCTTGATCATCTATTCAGGAATCTGAGTCATTTACTTGTTTAACTTAGGCTACAACGTTACCCTCCTACTAGGGTATAGACTCAACCATTCTGTACTCTTTCTTACATAAGGAATAGGGGAGTCACTTCATCTTTGAATTTGTGGCTACCTTACTAGGTCATATTCATTCTATCATATAATCTCTTATCGCCTATAAGACTTCTATGTCTCTAGCCTAAAGGATTTATGTGTCCTTGGCCTCATCGTAATCAAGCGATAATCCATAACTGAGTCAGCTATTTTCTTTTAGCTAACTGAGAAAGGGTTTGGCTCATATCTTTATGCCATTCGAACTCTTAAGTTTTCCCTTATCCTCCTGGACTACTAGCAGGTGAGAAAATGTCTCTTAACTCTTTATGTCTATCTGTCTCAATCTACTCTGGACGAGACTGTGATTCTTTTCTGGTCTGTCTTTAGATCCTGACCAATTCAGGTCACTTGGATCTCATTCATCACCTAACATTATTATTTATGTTCTCTAGGGCATAGCGTTAGGTTATTATCTCTTCGTGATGGAATCCCTCTGTCTTGGGAACATTAAGTTTCTATTTATTATCCATCACATCTTTAACCTTAAGCTATGCATTAGATCATTCTTAGGCAAGTCTCATCCTAACTTCTCATTATTCTTTTTTGTAAAGACTAGCTGCACATAGTCTTTCGTACTGTAGATCAACTCCTGATGATCATACGGAGGATCTAATGCTGAACCTCTTCTTAAACTGATCTTCTGTACTTTAGTGCTTTGTACTGTTTAACTTGCCTATACTCTGTGCTAAACCTCTAACTGATAGACTTCAGTGAGGTTGGCATCTTTAGTCTCATGACACTTGACTTACTATCATCTCATACCAGTCCTCTAAAGTATATTAGGTTAATGCCCTCTACTGTATGTCTATTCATCATCCATGCTACAACATTGAGGAACTATAAGTAAACTGACTGCTTTTGATCTCTACTTCTGTTCATCCCCTGACCTAGACTGAGTAATTCACTCTCCACAGCTTTCTTAAGACTAATATAGTCAGCATTATCTATCTTCAACAAAGAAGGTTGGGATTGATTAGGACCAGTAACATCACACTGATCTTTCTCTATAAAGTCACATATTCCTGGACTTTAGGAATAAATAGGATCTATCATAAACTCTGACTGGATATCTGAATTAGGGGACTGTGGTCTATTACTCATAGTAACTCTATCCTCAAACTCTAGTAGAGGAGGAATAATATCTAGTCTACCTATAATTCAGTAACAGTACTCAACTTCCTCGGCCGTAATCTGTCCTCTCATTAGAGGGATAAAGCTTATGTCAGGGTTAGAGGGCACTCCAACAAACTTATACCGTATAGAGTCACTAGACTCAACATCAACTGGTACATATTAGGCTTGAGGCTATATTTCTTCATGACCTCCATACTGCAGGTTTGAGTCTGCAGAGACATCTATAGGGTATTCTACTGTAGACTTTCCTGACTGATCTCCTATACTCTCATATGAACTTTCTCCATGGTCTAAGGGATGATCAGAGTCTAGATGTACACCATGTCCGTAGATCACTACTGGCCTAGGGTCTCCCTATTAACTTAAGCCTCTGACTTAACTTTATAAAATCTCATATCTGTTTCTGCAATATATTTTTAATTAAGCAATGCTAACTATCACAATAAATACCCTAACTTAACAATATGCTTACCGTTTAGGGTTAGGGTTAGGGTTTGGGTTTGGGAATAATCTCATATCAGTCCATAAATAATTTATTCAGAGTATTTCTTAAGCCAGAATCCTATGCTCTGATACCAAAATGTAACATCCTTACTTTTTTACATCTTACATACCATTCAGTAGCATTTAGAACCACTTATAAGACCTTGGAAGTCCATTAGTCAAATCTGGAATTTTACTCTTTCTCGGGTTACTGTTCATATGGTATTCCAGATTACGCAACGAATTTCGAAAAATCATAATAAATTCTAGAAAACTCTAAATGAAGTAGTTCAAAAATATACATGAATATAACATCTTGAAATTTAAGGGAAAAATAATTTCCAGGCCAAAATATTAGCCAATTGATACAGTTTATTTGTTGAAGTTTACTGTTTATTTGGTCAACAACTCTGGAGATAGATTCTGGTCCCTTAATTTGGAAATTCATTTCTCTTGATATACACATCCAAATGAAACGTTATACCTATGCACTTAAAGCTCTGGATGTGTACTACATGATCATAAAATTTCATGAAATAATTCATTTATTTGCTAGGTCAAACTGAAGCTACAACAAAATTGCTTCATGACCTACGTTTTACCCTTTCAGATTCCTTTCTTTCACTTTCAATAGTTATTCTAGCATACATAAATCATCTCTTTTTCCTTTTATGAATTCATATACATCATGGGGTCATACAATAATTCTTTCATACAATCTCATCACATAAATAGATACTTTACATGGCTTTGACATACATGGAAAGTACATAGCATATGCCAACATCTTAAATATTTCACTTTTCTTCTTCCATGCTTTAGCTCTTCTCCATGCATACATTATCCATCACGCTTGACCTAAATTGGTTCGTTATGGAAGAGTGAGATTCTAGGGAATCTCAGTAGCAAATATTACCACTTAAATATGCAAGATGGATGCTAATGCATGATATGTAAATTCATTAAACTTTCTTTGATTGGTGACATGCTATCATGCTATATACTTTTGCATAAAGTGCATGGCCATGGAAAACATATGATTCACAATACATTCAACATTATTTATCATGTGACAACATCATTCAAACATCATGTACATGTCAACACATAAGCATAGCACATCAAGCACATAAAGAGGTAAGTTCACTGCCTTGCACCTAAGCTTTCCTCTTGATCTTTAGCACTTGCTCCCTAGCTTTCTAACCATGAAGCCTTTATGTCAATCACTTCCCAACATCTTCTTGGATGTTTCAAGGTCCTAAACACATTCATATTCATCACATAATTCATTAGGACCCATGAACTCCAACAATGTTCAAGTCTACTTTATTACATTCTTTAGTATCACAACTTTCTCTAATCTTCACTAATGGACTTGGCCTTTGAAGCAATTGATGTCTTGACTTTACCATACACAATTTCATCTTTTGAATCCATTTATCAGCTTAGAATCATGAAATTCCAGCTCCTTCATCACATGCTGTATAGAACAGAAATTGCACTCAATTCTTTCAAAAATTATCATTTTAATTCCAATGCTTCCCATACTTGTTTCTCTACTTTATCCCACACAATTTTTCATTTTAAAACCATTGGAACCATTAAAATCATGAAATTCCAATCACTGTTCATGCGTGTGAACAGTAACAGAGAAGTGTTTCAAAAACTACAACCTTGGACTTTCAATACTTTCAAGGTTCAAAACCTTTCCAATCCTACACAAAATCATCATCTAAATTCAATGGAAGCCTTAAATCATTGAAAATCCATTTTCTTCCTCATGAACAGTGAAAACCGAACAGGGCACACCATGGCAAAGTCAAGAATATCAATTTGATTCAACAACGAATCTCTTAACTAGCTTGTTTAAGCTTCAATCATATGCTTCTAACTTTAATTTCTTCTTTTCCTTTTCATCTAAGGTTTTTGGGCAGCACCACCCCTTAGAGAAAACTCAACTTTTCCCCCATCAAAAACCTAAGTTCAAGCTCCCAAATCAAAGGAAAATAAACTAGAAAAGATTGCTTACCTTTAATCTCTAGCTTGCTTGAACTTTGGAACCTTGACTCTTCTTTGTCTTGGCTTGAGTATCCATTTTGTAAAAGTTTCCCCAAGGGTTCATGGCTCACGGTTTGCTGTACAATTGAGGGGGTACTTATAGAAAAATTCCATGGAAAATGAATGGCCAATATCACTTTGTACACTATTTGATCTAATGGCTCATATTTGTTCTTACCTCAAGCTTACTCTCCAAGCCAACTTGAGATAAATCCACATGACAAAAATCTTCTCCTCCCACTTGTCTTGGATGCCAAGTGTGTGGGTGTGTGGGTCCCACCATGTGCAAACCATAATTTTTACTTTATCCCTTTTTTTTCTTTTCAAAAATTCATAAATTATTCATTATTGGAGTTGGGCTCCAAGACAACTCTTGGGACTTATTGGGCTGCCCTAGGACGAAAGTTTGGGCTGCCATAGGCCTTCCTTGGGTCCAATAGCTAATTGGCATAAATCCCAAGGTACTTTCCTTATACCGATATTCTTAAAATATCTTGATTTTAAAATAAATGCTAGACATCTCTTTTAATGGTTCTAACATTTTTAGAAATTCATTCTAATATAAAATGAATTCCTTGTAAAGTCTCATAATTTTCTGAGACCCAAAAATCTTGATAAAAATTCCCTACATTTCCTTTAACCCTTTATCCGTGTTCGATTTTATTTTAATTTCCCAAAGGGCATTATCGTCTTTTCAAACATCATCAGAGTATTTGCTAGCTTTAATTAATCATCTTTATACCATCTTACACATTTTTGGCCTATCCAGAATGACCAGAAGGCCATTTTTACCCATCAAGGGTATGTTAAGGGCATCCGCGAGCATTTTCGTAATTTTGCACTTTCCCTGGACTGCTCTGGATTTTGGCCCACATAACTGTTTCACTACTTTATTAGGCTAATGATAGCGCCATTTGGGCCTTGATATGGGCTTATTACCTTTATTACCTTTATGGCCCAATCCACAAGACAACTCTCCTGATCTTATTTATCGAGTATTTTATTTCACCATAAAATCCTGTAAGGCTTCTACAGGATTCCTTTTCTGACTCTGTCAATTTTATAAATTCTTACATTAAATATAGGAATTTTAAGTAATGTCTCATATGATTATTATGTCTAAAAAATACTGTAATAATTCTTCTGACTTCAGGAATTTATATCAATTAATTGTGACCTCAAATCAAAATTCCATGTTGCGTTAAACTAACCGGAATAATTTTGTCTATCTACTGGTAAAATTTGAGTCTAATATGATTCTGGGCATTTTTGTCCTATTTTGGCTCAACTTTTTAATATTTACATTTAGGTCCCTGAACTTTTGAATAATTACACTATGGCCCTTTAACTTTTACTTATTTGCATTTAAGTCCTTAAATTTTGAAAATTACACTTAAGGGCCCAACTTTTGTTTCTACTTTCACTTTTTGCCTTTAACCTTTTATACTTTTCATTTTGGTCCTTCTCTTCCTTAAAGAATCATCTAACCTTTATTATTTCTTCTGATCTTCATCATAACCCTTTCCAAGCCTCTTTCCACTATCAGTACTATATAGATAGGGAAAAATCAGGATATGACACTAGAGGTTAACCAAAACTAGGTGAAAAATCACACAAGATAAGAAAGAAAAGTAAGGCTAAATAATCCTTCCAACAAGGATTTCTCTAAGATGTTTCCTCCCTACGATCAAGTTATAAAACAAGGTTAATAACACTGCGCCAATGACACTCCACTATGCTAACCAATTAAGAATAAAAATTACTCAAATCAAAATGCATTCTTACCTATATATGACAATGTTCACATGCATAAAGCAATAAGGATTTAAAAATAAAGCCCAAGGATTGCAAAAGTTAAGTCAAAAGGTGGAAACTACAGTAGAAAATCGCCCATACATCATTGAAAAACCAAATCAATGTAGCTCAAAAGTTTGAAAGTTTTTGAATTTTTTAGATTATGGTTATTCAAACAGTGGCAAAACAAATTAGCAAAAGCAATCCCTCCCCCACATTTAAACTATGCGTTGTCCTCGACGCATCACTAAAGCATAAATCAAAGGGAGAAGGGAAAATGGTTAAAGAGTCATGAGCTAAAAGGGGAGATTTATTCAAAGGAAAAAATAACCTAAAACTAAGAAATCCTTAAAATGCAACATGTTCTAAGAAATTGTTAAAACACATAAAGCAAATAAATCTAAAACTACTATGATGTCCCTCCCTAACACTTACTCCTAACTATCTTAGCAAATAATTATCACTAGCAAAAGAGAAAATAAAGGAAAAAGATGGAAAGGAACAACCGTGCAATTAGGGGGTCTTTGATTCTCATGGTAGTGCTTAAGTAGATGACCATTGGCTTGTGAAACATGACCTATTGCTTCATCCATTAGCTCTACCGTACCAAAAGAATGTACCTTGGTAACTCTAAAAGGACCCTCCCACTTTGTGACAAACTTCCTGGTATCAACTTTAATCGAGCCTTGAACTTGAGAACCTTGTCACCTTCATGGAACTGTTTCCTTAGAATCTGTTTGTCGTGAATCATTTTTAGTTTATCCTTATAGATTCTGGCATTATAATAGGACTCAAATCTCATCTCTTCAAACTCTTGGAGTTGCATTGTTCAATTTTCAAGTAAAGATTCAAGGTCTGCATCATACGCCTTTATCGCCTAATGAGATTTGTGCACAATCTCCATAGGTAGATGGCAAGACTTGCCATATATCAGTCTAAAAGGAGACATGCCTATAGGGGTCTTATAGGCAGTCATGTAGTCCCACAATGCCTCCTCAAGCCTTTCACTCCAATCTTTACAAGATAGTTTTACAATCTTTTCTAGTATCCATTTTACTTCCTAATTAGAGACTTCAACCAATCCATTTGTCTGAGGGTGGTAAGGAGTAGCTAACTTTTGATTAACTCCATGTTTAGCAAGTAGATACTTGATGGTCCTATTATAGAAATATTTTCCTTAGTTACTGACAATTGCTCTTGGAATGCTATACCTACAAAAGATATGAGAATGTAAGAACTTGGTAACAGTAGAAGCATCATCTTTCCTAGTTGGCACTACCTCTACCCATCTAGTGACATAGTCTACTATAAATAATATATATATTAAAGCCCAAATAATGGCAGAAAAAGACCCATAAAATCCATACCCTAGACATAAAAATTTCATAAAAATGCATAAGTCTTAAAGGCATTTCAGCTTTCTACCTAAACTCCCAAATCTCTGGCACTTATCACAAGACTTACAGAAAGCATAAGCATCTTTGAATAAAGTAGGCCAATAAAACCCATATTCTAAAAACCTCCTATCAATCCTATTAGCACTAAAATGCCCCCACAAAATAAAAAGTATGTAAATGTAAGGATAGAGTGAATCTTATTGTTAGGAAACATCGTCTGATGATTTTGTCACTGCATTACTTCTTAAGAATTATAGCATCCTAGATATAGTATATTGCGTCACTCTTCAGCTTATCAACCTAAAACTTAAACATATAAGGAGATACAAGATTAGTGACAATATAATTAACAATATTAGAGTACCAAGGCTCCTAAATTGCTAGGGCATATAGTGCACAATCAGGAAAGCAATCAACAGTAAGATCAGAGGAGTCAACTCCCTCAGTGCCTTCAGGTAACCAACTAAGGTGGTCAGCCACATGATTCTTTGCTCCAACTCTATCCCTAATTTCAATGTCGAACTCTTATAGCAGTAAAGCCCATCTTAGCAGTCTTGGTTTAGACTTGGGCTTATAGAACAAGTAATGCACTGTTGTATGATATGTAAAAATAACCACTCTAGAGTTTATCAGATAATGTCTAAACTTATCTAAAGCAAAAATTATAGCAAAAAGTTCCTTCTCAGTGGTGGTATAATTTACTTGAGTGGAGTCAAGTGTCTTGGAGGCATAGGCTATCACTCTAGAATCCTCCCTCTGACCAAGCATAGCACCCACTATAAAGTTAGAAGCATTAAAAGACAGTTCAAAAGGCAAATCCCAATTAGATGTAGTGAGAATAGGAGGTGAAACAAGCAAGGATTTCAAAGAGTCAAAGGCATGGCTACATTTATCATCAAAGTGAAAATCAATTTCTTTTTTCAATAGCGTGGAAAGGGCTAAAGTAATCGTACTAAAATCTTTTACAAAGCATCGATAAAACCCGTATGCCCTACCTTAAATCTTTAAGACAAATTAGATAAGGAAGTGAAGAAATGATTTCAATCTTGGCTCTATCAACTTGAATCCCCTTTTGGGAGATGCGATGACCTAACAATATGCCACTATGTACCATGAAATTACATTTTTCATAATTCAAAACTAACTTTTTCTCAATACATCTATCAAGAACATGTTCAAGACTAAGTAAACAACCATCAAAGCATTACCGTAAATGGTGAAGTCATCTATGAAAACCTCCATATTATGCTATAATAAATCACTAAAGATCGCCATCATACACCTTTAAAACCTTCCTAGAGCATTACATAACCCAAATGACATCTTTCAATAAGCGTAGGTGCCAAAAGTGAAAGGAATTGGAAGACACGCAGCGGAAATTAGTTTAAAAATTTTTCCATTCCTTGCCAGGATCTACCGTATGTGTTTAAGTCAAGTGGGAAGAAGCATTACCCTCAGCGACTTCCACAGCTTTTGGTCATGACGTTCACAGCTTCTCACTGCGGCTCATGCTCCCTTTTCGATCGCAAGAAGTCGACGACTCAGGTCGGCTTCCTCTACTGGTATCCACACGAACAACGTTCCAACCACGAATGGCGTGCTAGCGTCTCTTGTCCCTCGAGGGCTTTCTCAAGATTTCGTCCTCTCCGTCTCTATTTTGACAGTTTCTTATCTGCAAACCTTTTGTAGATTCCCTTTCAGCCTTTCTATGTTCTCTGTGTGTATTGCTCAAAACGCAGCTCCTAAAATCAGATATATATGATGCTATGCGTTTTTCTTTCTACCTAATTGGATTTTGGAGTTAATCTTATATTAAATCCGAAATTAATACAATATCATATATTGTATAATTTTATAAGAAACTAATTAAATAAATAATATTAAATCCATCCCACAAATTTAATTACCTATTTATTTAACTTTAAATAAAGATGAGACTGAACTATATTTGATTTATTCTCATAAATAAAATTTGAGATATCCTATCAATTTGAATTTCAAATTCAAACGTGATAGGGATTTAATTTATCCTTATAAATTAAATCTTATAAATATATCTTATATGAGATATCATATTAATTTGAATTTCAAATTCAAACATGATAGGGATTTAATTTATCCTTATAAATTAAATCTTATAAATATCTCTTATATGAGATATCCTATTAATTTGAATTTCAAATTCAAACGTGATAGAGATTTAATTTATCCTTATAAATTAAATCTCATATATCTCTTATATAATATATATATACGAATATAAATATAAATAAATATATACATCCACCCTGGATCTTTCATTGAATCTGGACATGTCTTAGATTCAATGAATCTGGACATCATAGCTCATGTTGGGCTATTTTATGTGTGACCCTGTAGGCCCATATGAAGTTCACAGTGGGCCATTTGCTATACTGGCCCACAAGTCGTAAGCGGTCTCTAGCAAGACATAACAACTACCCAAATTATATGAGGATCGTTAAACGATGTAACCTTTTCTACAACCATATCATGTCCCTTTTGTAACGCGATATTTTAGTCATAGTTTAGGCATAGATAATGTCATCCTCCTATTCCTGACCGTTACTTTCTCGATCCCTGAGTAGTCTGACTGTAGAAATGGAACTACCTTTCCATTACAGTATAGCCATACATTTCTCAGACTCACTCATCGAGGGGCCCAGTAATATCTCTCTACGAATGTGAGGGATAAATTCCATCTTGACCATTCACATTCCTCCGCATGAAAAACCACTAAGCCCGAACATAGTCTTTATGATCACTCGGTCAAAAGTGACTTTTGACTAGGTCAAAGCTGAGCGTTTGTCATGTAGGAATCCATGATTATCTCAGGTCAAAGGGCATATTGACATGGTTTGTGTGAGAGAAACTTATGACGTTACCCATGCAGTTCTCTCATAGTGGGTCGGTCCAACACCTTGTACTCTTACATGTGCCTATGACTCTGATTTATATCTCTATATATCTTCAAAGTCATACTGGTCTTATTTTATCTGTGCTCCCGCAGAGATGACCGACCAGCGACATTTAGGATAAGATCATGAATTATCCAAGGATGGTCATCATAGTAAACATGAAAATAATATGATAACACAATTAATAAATTCATAAATCAATAATATTTATAAGACAATGATTAGCCCCTAGGGCACAATTTCCAACAACCTCCCACTTGCACTAGGTACAATCATTAATTTGACTAATTCTAATTGACCTAACATGACACTCATGCTTTGCCTGCACAAGCGGCTTTGTTAGAGATCAGCAACATTATCTTCTCCTGCTACTTTGTATATTTTTATATCACCTCTATCGTTGATTTCTTTGATAAAATGAAATCACCTGAGTATATGCTTGGTCCTTTGATGTGACCTAGGCTCTTTGGCCTGTGCAATGGCACCGCTATTGTCACATAGCAAAGTTATTGGATCTGAGATAGTAGGTATCACCCCTAGTTCCATGATGAACTTCCTGATCCAAACAACTTCCTTAGCTGCATCTGATGCTGCTATATACTCAGCTTCCATTACAGAATATGCTACAGTGCCCTGCTTAGAGCTCTTCCAGCTTACTACTCCATTATTGAGGAGAAATATATATCCAGACTACGATTTTTGGTCATCCTGGTTAGTTTGGAAACTCGCGTCTGTGTAACCAGTTACACATAGTTCGTCATCCAATCTACCATACACCAAGAATAAGTCCTTATTCCTTCTTAAGTACTTAAGAATATTCTTGACAGTAGTCCAATGGCCCTCACCAGGGTCCTGTTGATATCTGCTAGTCATACTTAAGGCAAACGAGACATCCATTCGAGCACATAACATGGCGTACATGATAGATCCTATGGCCGAGGCATATAGAACTTTACTCATGTGACCTCGCTGATCAGATGTACTAGGACACAGATCTTTGCTGAGGTGAATACCATGAGACATGGGTATGAAACCCTTCTTTGATTCGTGCATACTGAACCTATGCAGTATTTTGTCTATGTATGTACTCTGACTAAGTCCTATAAGTCTTTTAGATCTATCTCTATAGATTCTGATTCCTAGGATGTAGGTGGCTTCACCCAAGTCTTTCATCGAGAAAGACTTTCCTAACCAAGACTTGATAATCTGCAAGGTAGGAATGTCATTCCCAATAAGTAGGATGTCATTGACATAGAGTACCAAAAACACAATTGTGCTCCCACTAACCTTCTTGTACACACAAGGTTCATCAATATTTTGAAGAAATCCAAACTCTTTGACTACTTTATCAAAACGATGATTCTAACTCCGAGAGGCTTGCTTCAGTCCATAAATGGACCTTTGAAACTTGCACACTTTACCAGAGTCCTTAGAACGCACAAACCCTTCAGGTTGTGTCATGTACACATCCTCAAGGAGCTTTCCATTAAGGAAGGCTGTCTTGACGTCCATCTGTCATATTTCATAATCATAATATGCTGCTATTGCAAAGAGAATTCTGATTCATTTGGCCATTGCAACTGGGGAAAAGGTCTCATCATAGTCCACACCATGAGTTTGAGTAAATCCTTTTGCAACCAGTCGTGCCTTGAAGACATTTACATTGCCATCCATGTCAGTTTTCTCCTTAAAAACCCACTTGCACCCGACAGTTTTTACGCCTTCAGGCGGGTCGACTAAGGTCCAAACCTTATTATCGTACATGGATTCCATCTCAGACTTCATGGCATTAAGCCATTTTTCAGAGTTTGGTCCCACTATAGCTTCTCGATAGGTAGTCAGCTTATTATGCTCAATGAGCAACATAACACGACTATCAGAAATCATAAATCCATATCTTTGAGGCTGAAGTCGTGTCCTATTAGATTTTCGTGGACCTTGCGTGACTTGAGGAGTCTCAACAACTTGTTGTGAGTCTTCTCTATTTTCCATCTACAGTTCTGTGGTGTCTTGTGGCTCTTGAACTTCTTTGAGGTGTACCTTACTCCTACTGGTTCTTTTAGAGATAAATTCTCATTCGAGAAAGATGCCATTTCTGACAACAAACACTTTGTTATCAGCAGGGTTGTAGATGAAATATCCCTTGGTTTCCTTAGGATATCCCACAAAAGGCACCTTGAGAATTTGGGTGCTAATTTGTCTGAGGCTTGTTGCTTAACATAGACCTCATATCCCCAAATCTTGAGGAAAGAGAAACTAGGCGTCCTCCCAGTCCATATCTCATACGGAGTCTTTTCAATTGCCTTAGATGGAACACGATTGAGTGTGAACGCAGCTGTCTCTAGGGCATGGCCCCAAAAGGAGGGCGGAAGATCTGTTCAACTCATCATAGATCAAACCAGATCTAATAGTGTTTGATTCCTCCATTCAGAAATGCCATTCTATTGTGGTGTCCCTGGAGGAGTCAATTGCGAGACTATCCCACAACTCCTGAGATGATCTATGAACTCTTGGCTTAAATATTCACCACCCCGATCAGATCGAAGGGCTTTAACTATTTTACCAAGCTGGTTTTGTACTTCATTTTAAAATATCTTGAACTTTTCAAAAGATTCAGATTTATGTTTCATCAGATAGATGTACCCATATCTACTAAAATCATCTATGAATGTTATGAAGTACGAATAACCTCCTCTAGCATTTGTGTTCATCGGTCCACACATATCTGTATGTGTGAGGCCCAATAAATCAGTGGCCCTCTCACTGTGCCCAGTAAAGGGTGACTTTGTCATCTTTCCTAACAAGCAAGACTCACAAGTGTCATATGATTCAAAATCAAATGAGTTTAGAAATCCATCTTGATGGAGTTTGGAAATGCGTTTCTCATTTATGTGGCCCAGACGACAGTGCCAGAGGTATGTTGGATTCAAATAGTTCAGTTTGACCCTTTTGGCGGTTATGTTATAGATATTTCCATGATTGGGTTGTTCCAAATTTAATATGTAATGATCAACATGCAAATCACCATGAGCATAGAAAACATCATTACGATAAATAGAACATATACTATTCCCAGCAATGGAAGTGAAACCTTCCTTATCCAAATAAGAAAGTGAAACAATGTTACTACTTAAAGCAGAAATATAATAGCAATTGTTCAAAACTAACAAAAGCCCAGTGGACAGAACTAATTCATAAGTGCTTACAGCTAACGCAGCAACCCTTGCTCTGTTTCCAACTCGTAGGTCAACCTCGCCCTTTTTCAGCTTCCTACTATCCTTTAGTCCCTGCACATTTGTACAAATGTGAGAACCACACGCAGTATCTAATACCCATGAGGTGGAAGTAGAAAGATGAATGTCTATAACATAAATACCTGAAGCGATAGTCCCGTTATCCTTCTTGTTCCTTTTCAGATCTTCGAGGTAGAGTTTGCAATTCCTCTTCCAATGACCAGGTTCATTGCAGAAGAAGCAGACTCTTTCCTTAGGAGGCTTTGCCTTCTTTGGTGAAGGCTTGGTTTCGGGCTTGCCTGACTCTTTGGTCTTACCTAATGAGTCATGACCCTTCCCCTTGCCTTTGCCTTTCTTTTTCATACCCTTTCCTTTTTGAACCATCAAAACAACACTGGGCTTCTTCTTAAGACTCAGCTCAGCAGTTTTAAGCATCCCATGTAGTTCAGAAATAGATTTCTCCATGTTGTTCATGTTGGAAATCGTGCCCTAGGGGCCAATCATTGTCTTATGAACATTATTGATTTATGAATTTATTAATTGAGTTATCATATTATTTGCATGTTTACTATGATGACCATCCTTGAATAATTCATGATATTATCCTAAATGTCCCTGGTTGATCATCTATGTGGGAGCACAGATGAAATAAGACCAGTATGACTTTGAAGATGTATAGAGATATAAATCAAAGTCATCAGCACATGTAAGAGTACAGGGTGTTGGACCGACCCGCTATGAGAGAACTGCATGGGTAACGTCATAAGCTTCTCTCATATACAAACCATGTCAATATGCCCTTTGACCTGAGATCATCATGGATTCCTACATGACAAAACGCTCAGCTTTGACCTAGTCAAAAGTCACTTTTGACCGAGTGATCATAAAGACTATGTTCGGGCTTAGTGGTTTTTCATGCGGAGGAATGTGAATGGTCAAGATGGAATTTGTCCCTCACATTCGTGGAGAGATATTACTGGGCCCCTCGATGAGTGAGTCTGAGAAATGTATGGCCATACTGTAATGGAAAGGTAGTTCCATTTCTATAGTCAGACTACTCAGGGATCGACAAAGTAATGGTCAGGAATAGGAGGATGACATTATCCATGCCTCATCCATGACCAAAATATCACGTGACAGAAGGGACATGATATGGTTGTATAAAAGGTTACATCGTTTATCGATCCTCATATGATTTGGGTAGTTGTTATGTCTTGCTAGAGACCGCTTGCGACTTGTGGGCTAGTATAGCAAATGGCCCACTGCCAACTTCATATGGGCCTACAGGGTCGCACACAAAATAGCCCAACACGAGCTATGATGTCCATATTCATTGAATCTAAGACATGTCCAGATTCAATGAAAGATCCAGGTGAATGTATATATATTTATTTATATTTATATTCGTATATATATAAATTCGTATATATATATATTATATATATGAGATATATGAGATTTAATTTATAAGGATAAATTAAATCCCTATCACGTTTGAATTCGAAATTCAAATTGATAGGATATCTCATATAAGAGATATTTATAAGATTTAATTTATAAGGATAAATTAAATCTCTATCACGTTTGAAATTCGAAATTCAAACTGATAGGATATCTCATATAAGAGATATTTATAAGATTTAATTTATAAGGATAAATTAAATCTCTATCACGTTTGAAATTCAAAATTTAAATTGATAGGATATCTCAAATTTGATTTATGAGAATAAATCAAAAATAGTTCAGTCTCATCTTTATTTAAAATTAAATAAATGGGTAATTAAATCTGTGGGACGGATTTAATATTATTTTATTTAATTAGTTTCTTATAAAATTATACAATATATGATATTGTATCAATTTGGAATTAATATAAGATTAACTCCAAAATCCAATTAGGTTAAGTGGAAAAACGCATAGCATCCTCTATATCTGATTGGAGGAGCTACGTTTGAAAAAACACAGAACACAAAAGGCCGAACGGAATCTGCAAAAGGTTTGCAGACAAGAAACTGCCGAAATAGAGACGGAGACTTGTGAAAGCCTTGGAGGGACAGGAGACGCTAGCACGTTGTTCGTGGTTGGAACGCTGTTCGTGTGGATACCAGTAGAGGAAGCCGACCTGAGGCATCGACTTCTTGTGATCGGAAAGAGACCACCGTCCGCGGAGAGAATCTGTGAAGGTCGCTGAGGAACACTCCGTCGATTTCTTGCAATCAGAAAGAGATCACCACCCACGTAGAGAAGCTGTGAAATTCGCTGAGCAACACTAAGGGTAATGATTCTTTCCACTTGACTTAAACACATACGGCAGATCCTGGCAAGGAATGGAAAATTTTTAAAGTTTATTTCCGCTGCGTGTCTTCTAATTCCTTACAGTGGTATCAGAGCCATGCCGTTTTGTGTTTAAGTTAGGCTTGATTGTTGATTTATATGATATATGTTAGTAGTAGCCGATCATATAATAAGCGTTGTATGTGTGACATATATGGAATCCGTGTTGTGTATGACATAAAATGAATCTAACAGGAAATTGAAATCGGTGGTGATGCTTTTTGATTTGATCAATTCGCATAGATGGGTTCTAAGAAAACCGAATTCAAATTTGTGATTATTTGTGAAAACCGAATTCAGATTCGTGATTATTTATGAAACAAAAACAAACTCTTATAGCAGTTCGTAGCGCAACATAACCGTAACCGGCTAGCGGGACAGCCGCCCGCTAACCAGCTAGCGGGACCGCCGTAGTTACCTGTTCGTAGCACAACATAACCGTAACATATGTTACTTTGTGAATGTTTTAGATTTGAAACATTAATTGCCCTTCGATTAGATCTGAATATTGATTCTTGAATGTTTGGGTATGGTGAACAATATGGCTCTAGATTGCAAGTGTTGTAATTTTTAAATACGGTCTGCGTGTCGTGCCTTCCTATATATTTACTCTCAATGTACCTTCTCCTCTCATCTCACTCCCCTCGAATGTTAAAAGAGGTTTCTATATGTAATTTCTCTTTTCTTACTAGAGAGCTCCTCTCATTGGCTTGAGGGGACTTAGGATAGGTGAGCCATATTATATCACGTTTAGATTATGCATATTATGATTATATCAGCGTATGCATATTACTTGTATGAGATACGAACTGAGAAACATGCGTTTTATAAACCGGATAGTTAAATTAGGCCCTCTAAATGAAATCTTAAGTCATAATGCCGTCAATTTATGAACACTTGTCAAAACCTCGATCGCTCAATTATAGACTCCACCAAAGTGGGTGCAGTTGAGTAATCTTGGGGAGATAAGCAAGAGTAATGGTGCTACTCTCACATGTTTATTATTGTTTGACTTAATTGAGATTAACAAAACAGTTTTGGGTCTCAAGGCATTAGATGGGATTAAAAACATGCCATATCATATGATGATAGGATCCCATAAACATCTAAGAGTTACATTTGATGTAATTGGTAAAGGTGTTACCTACCTAAATAACTTAATTTAAGCGTCCTGCCAAAGTGGACTTAATTTTAAGCCAAATATGGATCTTAGCCCACTAACTATTGCATTGAGGGCTGTTTATTTAGTGGGAGATTACTAATTACATTGCATATTTTAATTGTAGAATCATGACGACTAGTAATACTGCTACATTATCGCTGCGATCTGTCCTTGAGAATGACAAACTTAATGGGACAAACTTTCTTGACTGGTTTAGGAACTTGAGAATTGTTCTCAAGCAGGAAAGAAAGGCGCATGTCCTAGATCAACCCATTCCTGAGGAGCCAGCCGCCAATGCTCCCAGAGCTCAGAGAGATGCTTATATGAAGCATAAGGAAGACTCTGTCGATGTGGGATGCTTGATGCTAGCCACCATGGTTCCGGAGCTCCAAAGAGATCTGGAACACATGGAGGCTTATGAGATGATTGTGCATCTCAAGGAAATGTTCCAGCAACAGGCAAGGCAAGAGAGGTATGAGACCACTAAGGCCTTATATTCCTGCAAGATGGCTGAAGGTGCATCAGTTAGTACTCATGTCTTAAAGATGAAAGGGTACATTGATCACCTTGAGAGGCTTGGATTTCCCATGAGCCAGGAGTTAGCTACGGATTTGATCTTGAACTCACTCCCGGAAAGTTATGACCACTTTGTCATGAACTACAACATGAACAACATGGAGAAATCTATTTCTGAACTGCATGGGATGCTTAAAACTGCTGAGCCGAGTCTTAAGAAGAAACCCAGTAGTGTTTTGATGGTTCAGAAAGGAAAGGGTACAAAAAAGAAAGGCAAAGGCAAGGGGAAGGGTCATGGCTCATCAGGTAAGACCAAAGAGTCAGGCAAGCCCGAAACCAAGCCTGTACCAAAGAAGGCAAAGCCTCCGAAGGAAGGAGTCTGCTTCTTCTGCAATGAACCGGGTCATTGGAAGAGGAATTGCAAACTCTACCTCGAAGATCTGAAAAAGAACAAGAAGGATAGCGGGGCTATCGCTTCAGGTATTTATGTTATAGACATTCATCTTTCTACTTCCACCTCATGGGTATTAGATACTGCATGTGGTTCTCACATTTGTACAAATGTGCAGGGACTAAAGGACAGTAGGAAGCTAAAAAAGGGCGAGGTTGACCTACGAGTTGGAAACAGAGCAAGGGTTGCTGCGTTAGCTGTAGGCACTTATGAATTAGTTCTGCCCACTGGGCTTTTGTTAGTTTTGAACAATTGCTATTATGTTCCTGCTTTAAGTAGTAACATTATTTCACTTTCTTATTTGGATAAGGAAGGTTTCACTTCCATTGCTGGGAATAGTAGATGTTCTATTTATCGTAATGATGTTTTATATGCTCATGGTGATTTGCATGTTGATCATTACATATTAAATTTGGAACAACCCAATCATGGAAATATCTATAACATAACCGCCAAAAGGGTCAAACCAAACGATTTGAATCCCACATACCTCTGGCACTGTCGTCTGGGCCACATAAATGAGAAACGCATTTCCAAACTCCATCAAGATGGATTTCTAAACTCATTTGATTTTGAATCATATGACACTTGCGAGTCTTGCTTGTTAGGAAAGATGACAAAGTCACCTTTCACTGGGCACAGTGAGAGGGCCACTGATTTATTGGGCCTCATACATACAGATGTGTGTGGACCGATGAACACAAATGCCAGAGGAGGTTATTCGTACTTCATAACATTTATAGATGATTTCAGCAGATATGGGTACATCTATCTGATGAAACATAAATCTGAATCTTTTGAAAAGTTCAAGATATTTCAAAATGAAGTACAAAACCAGCGTGGTAAAACAATTAAAGCCCTTCGATTTGATCGGGGTGGTGAATATTTGAGCCAAGAGTTCATAGATCATCTTAGGAATTGTGGGACACTCTCACAATTGACTCCTCCAGGGACACCACAATGGAATGGCGTTTCTGAACGGAGGAATCGAACACTATTAGATATGGTTCGATCCATGATGAGTGAAACAGATCTTCCGCCCTCCTTTTGGGGCCATGCCCTAGAGACAGCTGGGTTCACACTCAATCGTGTTCCATCAAAGGCAATTGAAAAGACTCCATATGAGATATGGACTGGGAGGACGCCTAGTTTGTCTTTCCTCAAGATTTGGGGATGTGAGGTCTATGTTAAGCAACAAGCCTCAGACAAATTAGCGCCCAAATCCTCAAAGTGCCTTTTTGTGGGATATCCTAAGGAAACCAAGGGATATTACGTCTACAACCCTGCTGATAACAAAGTGTTTGTTGTCAGAAATGGTATCTTTCTCGAACGAGAATTTATCTCTAAAAGAACCAGTGGGAGTAAGGTACAACTCGAAGAAGTTCGAGAGCTACAAGACACCACAGAACTGTAGATGGAAAATAGAGAAGACTCACAACAAGTTGTTGAGACTCCTCAAGTCACGCAAGGTCCACATAAATCTAATAGGATACGACTTCAGCCTCAGAGATATGGATTTCTGATTTCTGATAGTCGTGATGTGTTGCTCATTGAGCATAATGAGCCGACTACCTATCGAGAAGCTATAGTGGGACCAAACTCCGAAAAATGGCTTAGTGCCATGAAGTCTGAGATGCAATCCATGTACGACAATCAGGTTTGGACCTTAGTCGACCCGCCTGAAGGTGTAAAAACCGTCGGGTGCAACTGGGTTTTCAAAGAGAAAACTGACATGGATGGCAATGTAAATGTCTTCAAGGCACGACTGGTTGCAGAAGGTTTTACTCAAACTCATGGTGTGGACTATGATGAGACCTTTTCCCCAGTAGCAATGGCCAAATCAATCAGAATCCTCTTTGCTATTGCAGCATATTATGACTATGAAATATGGCAGATGGACGTCAAGACAGCCTTCCTTAATGGAAAGCTCCTTGAGGATGTGTACATGACACAACCTGAAGGGTTTGTGCGTTCCGAGGACTCTGGTAAAGTGTGCAAGCTTCAAAGGTCCATTTATGGACTAAAGCAAGCCTCTCGGAGTTGGAATCATCGTTTTGATGAAGTAATCAAAGAGTTTAGATTTCTTCAAAACATTGATGAACCTTGTGTGTACAAGAAGGTTAGTGGGAGCACAGTTGTGTTTTTTGGTACTCTATGTCGATGACATCCTACTTATTGGGAATGACATTCCTACCTTGCAGATTGTCAAGTCTTGGTTAGGAAAGTCTTTCTCGATGAAAGACTTGGGTGAAGCCACCTACATCCTAGGAATCAGGATCTATAGAGATAGATCTAAAAGACTTCTAGGACTCAGTCAGAGTACATACATAGACAAAATACTGCATAGGTTCAGTATGCACGAATCAAAGAGGGGTTTCATACCCATGTCTCATGGTACTCACCTCAGCAAAGATCTGTGTCCTAGTACATCTGATCAGCGAGGTCGCATGAGTAAGGTTCCATATGCCTCGGCCATAGGATCTATCATGTACGCCATGTTATGTACTCGACCGGATGTCTCGTTTGCCTTAAGTATGACTAGCAGATACCAATAGGACCCTGGTGAGGGCCATTGGACTGCTGTCAAGAATATCCTTAAGTACTTAAGAAGGACTAAGGACTTATTTTTGGTCTATGGTGGATTGGATGATGAGCTCTGTGTAACTGGTTACACAGATGCGAGTTTCCAAACTGACCAGGACGACCAAAAATCGCAGTCTGGATACATATTCCTCCTCAATAATGGAGCAGTAAGCTGGAAGAGCTCTAAGCAGGGCACTGTAGCAGATTCTGCAACGGAAGCTGAGTATATAGCAGCATCTGATGCAGCTAAGGAAGCCGTTTGGATCAGGAAGTTCATCACGGAACTAGGGGTGATACCTACCATCTCAGATCCAATAACTTTGCTCTGTGACAATAGCGGTGCCATTGCACAGGCCAAAGAGCCTAGGTCACATCAAAGAACCAAGCATATACTCAGGCGATTTCATCTCATCAGAGAAATCAACGATAGAGGTGATATAAAAATATGTAAAGTAGCAGGAGAAGATAATGTTGCTGATCCTCTAACAAAGCCGCTTGTGCAGGAAAAGCATGAGCGTCATGTCAGGTCAATGGGAATTAGTCAAATTAATGATTGTACCTAGTGCAAGTGGGAGGTTGTTGGAAATCGTGCCCTAGGGGCCAATCATTGTCTTATGAACATTATTGATTTATGAATTTATTAATTGAGTTATCATATTATTTGCATGTTTACTATGATGACCATCCTTGAATAATTCATGATATTATCCTAAATGTCCCTGGTCGATCATCTATGTGGGAGCACAGATGAAATAAGACCAGTATGACTTTGAAGATGTATAGAGATATAAATCAAAGTCATAAGCACATGTAAGAGTACAGGGTGTTGGACCGACCCGCTATGAGAGAACTGCATGGGTAACGTCATAAGCTTCTCTCATATACAAACCATGTCAATATGCCCTTTGACCTGAGATCATCATGGATTCCTACATGACAAAACGCTCAGCTTTGACCTAGTCAAAAGTCACTTTTGACCGAGTGATCATAAAGACTATGTTCGGGCTTAGTGGTTTTTCATGCGGAGGAATGTGAATGGTCAAGATGGAATTTGTCCCTCACATTCGTGGAGAGATATTACTGGGCCCCTCGATGAGTGAGTCTGAGAAATGTATGGCCATACTGTAATGGAAAGGTAGTTCCATTTCTATAGTCAGACTACTCAGGGATCGAAAAAGTAACGGTCAGGAATAGGAGGATGATATTATCCATGCCTCATCCATTACCAAAATATCGCGTGACAGAAGGGACATGATATGGTTGTATAAAAGGTTACATCGTTTATTGATCCTCGTATGATTTGGGTAGTTGTTATGTCTTGCTAGAGACCGCTTGCGACTTGTGGGCTAGTATAGCAAATGGCCCACTGCCAACTTCATATGGGCCTACAGGGTCGCACACAAAATAGCCCAACACGAGCTATGATGTCCATATTCATTGAATCTAAGACATGTCCAGATTCAATGAAAGATCCAGGTGAATGTATATATATTTATTTATATTTATATTCGTATATATATAAATTCGTATATATATATTATATATATGAGATATATGAGATTTAATTTATAAGGATAAATTAAATCCCTATCACGTTTGAATTCGAAATTCAAATTGATAGGATATCTCATATAAGAGATATTTATAAGATTTAATTTATAAGGATAAATTAAATCTCTATCACGTTTGAAATTCGAAATTCAAACTGATAGGATATCTCATATAAGAGATATTTATAAGATTTAATTTATAAGGATAAATTAAATCTCTATCACGTTTGAAATTCGAAATTTAAATTGATAGGATATCTCAAATTTGATTTATGAGAATAAATCAAAAATAGTTCAGTCTCATCTTTATTTAAAATTAAATAAAAGGGTAATTAAATCTGTGGGACGGATTTAATATTATTTTATTTAATTAGTTTCTTATAAAATTATACAATATATGATATTGTATCAATTCGGAATTAATATAAGATTAACTCCAAAATCCAATTAGGTTAAGTGGAAAAACGCATAGCATCCTCTATATCTGATTGGAGGAGCTACGTTTGAAAAAACACAGAACACAAAAGGCCGAATGGAATCTGCAAAAGGTTTGCAGACAAGAAACTGCCGAAATAGAGACGGAGACTTGTGAAAGCCTTGGAGGGACAGGAGACGCTAGCACGTCGTTCGTGGTTGGAACGCTGTTCGTGTGGATACCAGTAGAGGAAGCCGACCTGAGGCGTCGACTTCTTGTGATCGGAAAGAGACCACCGTCCGCGGAGAGAATCTGTGAAGGTCGCTGAGGAACACTCCGTCGATTTCTTGAGATCAGAAAGAGATCACCACCCACGTAGAGAAACTGTGAAATTCGCTGAGCAACACTAAGGTTAATGATTCTTTCCACTTGACTTAAACACATACGGCAGATCCTGGCAAGGAATGGAAAATTTTTAAAGTTTATTTCCGCTGCGTGTCTTCTAATTCCTTACAGTTCATGTTGTAGTTCATGACAAACTGGTCATAACTTTCAGGGAGTGAGTTCAAGATCAAATCCGTAGCTAACTCCTAGCTCATGGGAAATCCTAGCCCCTCAAGGTGATCAATGTACCCCTTCATCTTTAAGACATGAGGACTGACTGATGCACCTTCAGCCATCTTGCAGGAATGTAAGGCCTTAGTGGTCTCATACCTCTCTTGCCTTGCCTGTTGCTGGAACATTTCCTTGAGATGCACAATCATCTCATAAGCCTCCATGTGTTCCATATCTCTTTGGAGCTCCGGAACCATGGTGGCTAGCATCAAGCATCCCACATCGACAGAGTCTTCCTTATGCTTCATGTAAGCATCTCTCTGAGCTCTAGGAGCATTGGCCGTTGGCTCCTCAAGAGTGGGTTGATCTAGGACATGCGCCTTTCTTTCCTGCTTGAGAACAATTCTTAAGTTCCTAAACCAGTCAAGAAAGTTTGTCCCATTAAGTTTGTCCTTCTCAAGGACAGATCGCAGCGATAATGTAGCAGTATTACTAGTCGTCATGATTCTACAATTAAAATATGCAATTTAATTAGCAATCTCCCACTGGATAAACAACCCTCAATGCAATAGTTAGTGGGCTAAGATCCATATTTAGCTCAAACTTAAGTCCGCTTTGGCAAGAATCTTAAATTAAGTTATTTAGGTAGGTAACACCTTTACCAATTACATCAAATATAAATCTTAGATGTTCATGGGATTCTATCATCATATGATCTGGCATGTTTTTAATCCCATCTAATGCTTTGAGACCCAAAACCATTTTGTTAATCTCAATTAAGTCAAACAATAATAAACATGTGAGAGTAGCACCATTACTCTTGCCTATCTCCCTAAGATAACTCAAAAACACCCATTTTGGTGGAGTCCACAATTGAGCGATCGAGGTTTTGACAAGTGTTCATAAATTGACGGCATTATGACTTAAGATTTCATTTAGAGGGCTTAATTTAACTATTTGCTTTATAAGAATGCATGTTTCTCAGTTTGTATCTCATACAAGTAATATGCATGTGCTGATATAATCATAAGATGCATAATTTAAACATGATACAATATGGCTCACCTATTCTAAGTCCCCTCAAGCCAATGAGAGGAGCTCTCTAGTAAGAAAAGGGAAATTACATATAGAAACCTCTTTTAACATTCGAGGGGAGTGAGATGAGAAGAGAAGGTACATTGAGAGTATATATATAGGAAGGCACGACATGTAGGCCGTATTTAAAAAATTACAACACTTGCAATCTAGAGCCATATTGTTCACCATACCCAAGCATTCAAGAATCAACATTCAGATTTAATTGCAGGGCAATTGATGTTTCAAATCTAAAACATTCACAAAATAACATACGTTATGGTTATGTTGCGCTACGAACAGGTAGCCACGGTGATCCCGCTAGATTCCTTTCTCAGATCCCATCTACGTTAATTGATCAAATCAAAACGTATCACCACTGATTTCAATTCCCTTTTAGATTCCTTTTATGTCATACATAATACGGATCCCTTATATGTCACACATAAAACGCATATCATACGATCGGCCACAACTAACACATATCATATGAATCAACAATCAAGCCTAACTTAAACACAAAACGACACGACTCTGATACCACTGGAAGGAATTGGAAGACACGCAGCGGAAATTAGTTTAAAAATTTTTCCATTCCTTGCCAGGATCTACCGTATGTGTTTAAGTCAAGTGGAATGAAGTATTACCCTAAGTGTTCCTCAGCGGCTTCCACAGCTTTTGGTCACGACGTTCACAGCTTCTCTTCGTGGCTCGTGCTTCCTTTCCGATCGAAAGAAGTTGATGACTCAGGTCGGCTTCCTCTACTGGTATCCACAAGAACAGCGTTCCAACCACGAACGACGTGCTAGCGTCTCTTGTCCCTCCAAGGCTTTCTCAAGAATTCATCCTCTCCGTCTCTATTTTGACAGTTTCTTATCTGCAAACCTTTTGCAGATTCCCTTTCGGCCTTTCTATGTTCTCTGTGTGTATTGCTCAAAATGCAGCTCCTAAAATTAGATATATATGATGCTATGCATTTTTCTCTCTACCGAATTGGATTTTGGAGTTAATCTTATATTAAATCCGAAATTAATACAATATCATATATTGCATAATTTTATAAGAAACTAATTAAATAAATAATATTAAATCCGTCCCACAGATTTAATTACCTATTTATTTCACTTTAAATAAAGATGAGACTGAACTATATTTGATTTATTCTCATAAATCAAATTTGAGATATCCTATCAATTTGAATTTCAAATTCAAACGTGATAGGGATTTAATTTATCCTTATAAATGAAATCATATTAATATCTCTTATATGAGATTCCTATCAATTTGAATTTCAAATTCAAACATGATAGGGATTTAATTTATCCTTATAAATTAAATCTTATAAATATCTCTTATATGAGATATCCTATCAATTTGAATTTCAAAATTCAAACGTGATAGAGATTTAATTTATCCTTGTAAATTAAATCTTATAAATATCTCTTATATGAGATATCCTATCAGTTTGAATTTCAAATTCAAACGTGATAGAGATCTAATTTATCCTTATAAATTAAATCTCATATATCTCTTATATAATATATATATACGAATATAAATATAAATAAATATATACATCCACCCTGGATCTTTCATTGAACCTGGACATGTCTTAGATTCAATGAATCTGGACATCATAGCTCATGTTGGGCTATTTTATGTGCGACCCTGTAGGCCCATATGAAGTTGGCAGTGGGCCATTTGCTATATTGGCCCACAAGTCGTAAGCGGTCTCTAGCAAGACATAACAACTACCCAAATTATATAAGGATCGTTAAACGATGTAACCTTTTATACAACCATATCATGTCCCTTTTGTCATGTGATATTTTGGTCATAGTTGAGGCATGGATAATGTCATCCTCCTATTCCTGACCGTTACTTTCTCGATCCCTGAGTAGTTTGACTGTAGAAATGGAACTACCTTTCCATTACAGTATAGCCATACATTTCTCAGACTCACTCATCGATGGGCCCAGTAATATCTCTCTACGAATGTGAGGGATAAATTCCATCTTGACCATTCACATTCCTCCGCATGAAAAACCACTAAGCCCGAACATAGTCTTTATGATCACTCGGTCAAAAGTGACTTTTGACTAGGTCAAAGTTGAGCGTTTGTCATGTAGGAATCCATGATAATCTCAGGTCAAAGGGCATATTGACATGGTTTGTATGAGAGAAACTTATGACGTTACCCATACAGTTCTCTCATAGCGGGTCGGTCCAACACCTTGTACTCTTACATGTGCCTATAACTCTGATTTATATCTCTATATATCTTCAAAGTCATAGTGGTCTTATTTCATCTGTGCTCCCGCAGAGATGACCGACCAGGGACATTTAGGATAAGATCATGAATTATCCAAGAATGGTCATCATAGTAAACATGAAAATAATATGATAACACAATTAATAAATTCATAAATCAATAATGTTCATAAGACAATGATTGGCCCCTAGGGCACGATTTCCAACAAAAAGGACATGTAAAAGTAGCATTGTCTTGATCTGTAGGTGCAGTAAGTACTTAGAAATAACCTGAAAAGCCATCCAAGAAACAATAGTGAGATTTACCAGATATTCTTTCCAATATTTTATCAATTAAAGGTAATAAAAAATGATCCTTCCTAGTCACTTCATTCAACTTCCTATCATCTATACACATTCTCCAATCATTCTAAACTCTTGTTAGAATAAGTTCATTACTCTCATTTTTCACTACTGTGATATCGCTCTTCTTTGGTACTACATGCACAGGGCTTATCCACTCACTATCTGAGATTGCATAGATGATCCTAGCACTCAATAATTTAGATACCTCCTTTTTAATCACATCATAAATAAGAGGATTTTACCTCCTTGGTGGCTATTTAACTGGCTTTGACCCTTCAACTAATAGGATATCATGTGTCCAAACTAAGGGATCAATCTCTCGTATATCCCCTAAAGATCAACCCATAGCCCTTTTATACCTTTTAAACACTAAAACTAATCTCTCTTATTTAGAACTACTTAGAGAACTATAAATAATAACAGGAAATTTATAATTATAAGCAAGAATGACATATTTCAAGTTAGAGGGGAGGGGTTTCAATTCTAAATTAGGGGGTTGTATAATAGAAGGAACTAGTCTCAGTATATCAAGTGTATTCAGTACGAGTGGTGTGTCCATATAGCTTAGGGAAGGAGATATAAGCTCAGTGTGGTGTATATTTGTAACATCCTCATTTTTATACATCTTAGGGACCAAACGGTGGCATCTAGAACCACTTTTAAGGCTATTGAAGTCAAATTACACAATCTAGAATTTTACTTTCTCGAGTACTGTTCACTATGTAAATTCCACATGAGTGACCTGACTTCAAAAAATCATAACTAATTCTAGACAAATCGAAATGAAGTGGTTTAAATTGCTACACGAAACTAACTTAATGCTCTTTCAGGGAAAAAATAACTAGTTGATGATGCCTTGATAGCGTCAGTCAACGTCCAAAATATATTGTTCATCCTACATTTTTCCCTAATTCCAGCATTTTGGTCCCAACATGTACACTATCCAATCCCCACCTTCTATTCATGCTTCTTCAATCATTTTCTAACATACCTGTGGGATTGGGATTCATGGAAGGGGTGAGATTTTTGGGGAAATCTCAGTAGCAAACGGTACTAAACAATGCTTGCATTAATGTGAATACTTGTGCTTGCTTGTGAAAGTGTTAACATTGTCTAATGTGCATGCTTCCATGTTACATATAAAATACAATTGGACAAAGTAATCATAGAATCAGAGCTTCATACATAAGCACATAGGCAACACAATTCAACAAAGCCATATCATATCAAGCATAACATTCAATGAATACAAGTTTACGATAATTTTACTACCTGGCGAGTAGCCTTTCCTTCCATCTCTTAGCCTTGCCTCTAAGGTCCTTTCTTTTCATAAGTCAGAGCCTATACATAGCATAATAATATCTTTATTATTTTCCAGTATAGCTCTACTTAACCTCATGCTTAACTTGGGGTAATATACTTACTCTGACATTCCCCTAACTTTCTTTCTACCTTTAGCTACATTTATTAATAGAGATATTTCTCTATTCTAACTGTTAAGAGCAATCCTCTACTTTATTAGAGCAGGGACTAGATAACTTACTTACCTTATTCCTAAGCTCTGTCCAGTCCTTAAGCTCCTTAGACTACTCCTGGCTTCGCCAGAACTCCTTCCTTTCTTTCTCTTCCTTCCTGTCTTTCTCTCTTTCTCTCTTCTTTCTCTTATTTTGCCTTGCTTGTCCATGGCAATGAAGTGAGGGGGAAGGTTCTATTTATATGTTAGTGGAGGTGAAATGAATGGCTCAGATCGAATCGTGATGAATGGCCCAGATCGCTTATCTTTCTCAAGAAGCTTCGCCTGCATCATCCCGATGACATCATCCTCCTTGATGACTCACCAACATGACATCATCCAAGGATAACTCAGGCGGTATGTAGCACAGATAGTGGGGCCCTTGGGACCCTCACTAGTTGACTCAGCCTCTCTAGAGAATTCCAGAGCCTTTTTTTGGAATGAGCGGCTAAGATTGTGCCACGTGTCCTTTTTACTTTTTCTCCTTTTTCCTATCTCATGACATGTGTCATTAACTTTTCTTCTTTTCTTGTAATCATGCTATGTGGCACCTTGTGGGTCCCATGAGGACACCTTTCATGCCACCTCATGGTCAAAAGCTATATCTAATCACTTTTCCCAGTTTTATCCTTAACCGGGTAACTTTACTTTGTGGAAAAGCACTAAAATATTATTTTACTTTAAATGTCATCTTGGGTTTCTAAGCAAGCTCAATCACTCTGGTGGCTCAGTTCCCAAGAAATACCTCTTACTTTTCCATTATGCCCTCAGGGACTTTCACTATTTACGCTTTAGTCCCTGAATTTTTACTTTCTTATAGTTTAATCCCTGAACATCATTTGTATACTTATGGGACTCCTGCATAATAGGGCCTAGTAGTATACCTTTTTTAGGCTACATACTGGCCTTCTAGGCCTAAAAATTGGGATATGACATTTCTCCTCCACTTAAAATAAATTTCGTCCTCAAAATTTTAGGGTTAAGCCTCTATTCATACTTTGATGAAGAGTTTCTCTGAGGAAAATGTCCCTTTCTTTTCATAACATTTTCTTTTCTAGTCCTTCTTAACTTTTCTGATTATCTCACATAACTTTGTGCATTTATGCCAACCTTTTATGGCATTTACACCCTTTCTCATATAATTGTGTTCTACCTTTACTTTATCTCAGACCCTCTTCTCTAGGTCTTACTAGCCTTTCAATCTCTTTATCCTTGTTTGAAGGATTTATCTACTCATACTTTTCCATTCTCAAAACATATGGGGTTCTCTTCTCTATTCCTCAGGCATACTTTACAAAACTTTATGAATATCAGCACCCCGACTTGAACTTGGACTCCATCTTCATAAGGGTAAACTAAGTTCAGTCTGTATATAATATAGGCTATAAGTTTTCTAGATTAGTTAATCAAATCGTGAAGCTCCTTACCTTAACTTCGTCTTTGGGGCTCATCTTTCCAGAGAGATATTGTACTATTCTCATTTCTTCATGGCTCCTTACTTCCCTTAGGCTAGGTCTAACTGTGACCCTAGGATCTAACTGCCATCAACCGTAAGCCTTTTCAGAATGTAACTACGACTCTAAAGCTATTAGGATATAACTGTGACCCTTGAGCCATGCTAGGATCTAACTGCGAACCTCCAGAATCCTCTGTGATTCTATTGTACTATATCATCATCTCTGAAAGATCTCATCCAACAACCAAGTTATAAGGTTAACTGCTTCCACTTGTTGATAACTCAATAATTTTTTTTAAATACATTCAGTAGCCCATATTATTTACAAAGACTTTACTTAATTTCCCTCTTACTCAGGAGTTCCTTCTCATATTTCTTACTCTATTATGGCTTACCAATGATGGTCTAACCACCTGCCATTGCATTCTGTTGCTATGGCCTCATCATAACTTCTCATTTAAATATGTGCTATAACTGCGAGCCATTTGAACTATGCTCTAATTACGAGCAATCTATATCATATCTAACTCTTATCTGAAGAGTGATATGAACTTATCTGAATCTAGCTCTATTTGAGAGCCATCTATTTCATATCCAACTCTTATCTGAAGAGTGATATGAAAACAATCTCTTTACTGCTATCTCTTACTCTTTCTGTATACCATTTCTTTTGATAGAGTTATAACACTACCACCTTCTTAGTACTTGTTGTAACCCTAACATAAGAAATGACCCTGAGTACTATATTCATAAGTCTATAGAAATACCTGAGTAACCCCAATCATACTGTCACAACTGTCCTACTTAGTGAGACAATCTATCATCCTGGGTAATTTCTTATTGCATGTTGTATGGTATGAGAGCAACACAACTTTCTTATCTCATCACAAACTCTACCCTGCATGTACTGCATGAGGGGAGTGTTCATAGCATACTCTAACATGCGTGTCACCATATGACAATTGCAAGGAGATGCAACTATTCATCATAACTCATGGCAACATAAGCCATATTATTATCACATAAATTTGCTTAACCATCCATCATACGTACACTATAATTGAACAATTAACTAAACTTTAGAACATTCTGTCCTCTATCACATCATCTGCCAGGTCCCAAACATTCATTTAGGAACCTAAAATAACTACTCATTTAACTTAGGCTACCATATTACCCTTTTACTAGGGTATAAACTCAACCCTTCATTACCCTTTCTTACATAGGAAACAGGGGAGTCACTTTATCTTTGAAACTGTGGCTACCTTTCTCTCTTTAAACATTATAAACTTCTTTCTTTGTAACACAGAATTCAATCTGTGAGCTAACTTCTTAGTCATTCAACTCTCAACTATCTCTTAACTCTTTCTTTCTATCAGTCTCAGTCTACTCTATACTAGACTATAGTTCCTGTTCTAACTTTTGCTTCTTTTGTTTAGGAAACACTAGCTGAACAAATTCTTTTGTAATGTAGATCTACTCACATAGAGGATCTACTTTTGAACATTGTCTTAAACTAATCTTTTATATCTCCTTACTTTATACTATCTAGCTTGATTATGCTTTGTACTAATCCTCTAGTTGATTAACTGCAACCAGGTTGGTACCTTTATTATCATCACCACTGTAACGTCTGGCAACTTCCCTTGACTTGGGACTGGTTAGCTTCTGTCTCTATCTATAGAGGAAATTGATCCCTAGATGTTATCTTGCTTAGTCCATCCATATCGTCCTAAGAAACATGAGACCTCGACGGTAACGGCTGACTAAGACAACTACTTCCTTGAAGATTACCCCGTAAAGCTGTAAGTTATGGGGTATTGTTCTATCTATCTGGTGTCACTATCTCTAAGTAGTGAACACCATCCCAATATTTTCTAGTAGGGGAGAACCTCTTAGTTCAAATCTCTATCTACACTAGAGCATCACTAAGCCAGAACCTTACGTTCTATGCCAGAATCTTATGCTCTGTGCCAGAACCCTTGGCTCTATACTAGAGCCCTCTTGATTTTGTACCAGAACCTTATGCTCTGAGCCATAATCCTCTGCTCTAATACCAAAATATAACATCCTCATTTTTATACATCTTAGGGACCAATGGTAGCATCTGGAACCACTTTTAAGGCTATTTAAGCCAAGTTACACAATCTGAAATTTACTCTCTCGAGTACTGTTCACTATGTAAATTCCACATGAGTGACCTGACTTCAAAAAATCATAACTAATTATAGACAAATCGAAATGAAGTGGTTCAAGTTGCTACACAAAACTAACTTAATGCTCTTTCAGGGAAAAATAACTAGTTGATGATTCTTGACCAGGACAATATCGGTCAACGTCCAAAATATACTGTTCATCCTACATTTTTCCCTAATTCTAGCATTTGGTCCCAACATTTGCACTATCCAATCCCCAGCTTCTCTTCATGCTTCTTCAATCATTTTCTAACATACCTGTGGGATTGGGATTCATGGAAGGGGTGAGATTTTTGGGGAAATCTCAGTAGCAAACGGTACTAAACAATGCTTGCATTAATGTGAATACTTGTGCTTGCTTGTGAAAGTGTTAACATTGTCTAATGTGCATGCTTCCATGTTACATATAAAATACAATTGGACAAAGTAATCATAGAATCAGAGCTTCATACATAAGCACATAGGCAACACAATTCAACAAAGCCATATCATATCAAGCATAACATTCAATGAATACAAGTTTACGATAATTTTACTACCTGGCGAGTAGCCTTTCCTTCCATCTCTTAGCCTTGCCTCTAAGGTCCTTTCTTTTCATAAGTCAGAGCCTATACATAGCATAATAATATCTTTATTATTTTCCAGTATAGCTCTACTTAATCTCATGCTTAACTTGGGGTAATATCCATACTCTGATATTCCTCTAACTTTCTTTCTACCTTTAGCTACATTTATTAATAGAGATATTTCTCTATTCTAACTATTAAGAGCAATCCTCTACTTGATTAGAGCAGGGACTAGATAACTTACTTACCTCATTCCTAAGCTCTGCCCAGTCCCTAAGCTCCTTAGACTGCTCCTGGCTTTGCTAGAACTCCTTCCTTTCTTTCTCTTCCTTCCTGTCTTTCTCTCTTTCTCTCTTCTTTCTCTTATTTTTCCTTGCTTGTCCATGGCAATGAAGTGAGGGGGAAGGTTCTATTTATATGTTAGTGGAGGTGAAATGAATGGCTCAGATTGAATCGTAATGAATGACCCAGATCGCTTATCTTTCTCAAGAAGCTTCGCCTGCATCATCACAATGACATCATCCTCCTTGATAACTCACCAACATGACATCATCCAAGGACACCTCATGGGACACCTCAAGGGAAACCTCAGGGGGTATGTGGCATAAATGGTGGGGCGCTTGGGACACCTCACTAGCTGACTCAGCCTCTCTAGAGAATTCCAGAGCCTTTTTCTGGAATAAGCGATCGAGATTGTGCCACATGTTCTTTTAACTTTTTCTCCTTTTTCCTATCTCATGACATATGTCATTAACTTTTCTTCTTTTCCTGTATTCATGCCATGTGGCGCCTGGTAGGTCCCATGAGGACACCTTTCATACCACCTCATGGTCTAAAGCTATATCTGATCACTTTTCCCAGTTCTATCCTTAATCGGGTAACTTTACTTTATGGAAAAGCACTAAAATATTATTTTAATGACTCTCTGTCATATCCTAATTTTTTCCTATCTATATAGTACTGATAGTGGAAAGAGGTTTGAAAAGGATTATGACGAAGATAAGAAGAAATGATAAAGGTTAAATGAGTCTTGAAGAAAGAGAATGACTAAAACGAAAATTAGAAAAGGTTGAAGGCAAAAAGTAAAGGTAGAAATAAAAGTTGGGCCCTTAAATGTGATTTCCAAAAGTTAAGGGGCTAAAATGCAAATAGCTAAAAGTTCAGGGGCCAAAGTGCAATTATTTAAAAGTTCAGGAACCTAAATATAATTATGAAAAAGTTGAGCCAAAACAGGCCAAAAATGCCCGGAATCATATAAGACCCAAATGTTACCAGTAGATAGACAAATTTATTCTGGTCAGTTTAACACATCACATAATATTGATTTGAGGTTCCGATTAATTGATATAAATTTATGAAGTCAGAAGAGTTATTATAGTATTTTTTCAGATAGCAGAGTCAGATGAAACTTTATAGGAAATTCCTATATTTAATGTAAGAATTTATAAAATTAACAGAGTCAGAAAAAGGAATCATGTAGAAGTCTTACAGGATTTTACGGTGAAATAAAATACCCGATAAATAGGATCGGGTGAGATTTATTGGGATTTGTGCCATAAAGGTAATGAGGCCAATGAGGCCATACCAAGGCCCAAATGGTGCCATAATGAGCCCAATAAAGTAGTGAAACAATTATGTGGGTCAGAGTTCAAAGCAATCCAAGAAAAGTGAGAAATTACGAAAATGCCCCTAGATGCCCATACTGTACCAGTGTTAGATGGAGGTCATTTTGGTCATTCTGGATAGGCCAAAAATGTGGTACATAGTATAAATATGATTACTTAGAGCCAATATATGCCCTGAGGTAGTGTAAAGAAGGGTGAAATGACAAATATGCCCTTAGGGTTAGTACAATGCAAGAAAGGACACCAAGGGTATTTTGGTCATTTTCTAAAGGATGAATGCAGATAAATATTTATTATATAAATTTCAATGATATGATAGGCCTAGACATTGATTTCCAGGACAAAATACATATCCTGGTATATTATAAAAAAATTAGGAACAGAAAACAGTCCAGTTGCTGTGAAACTGCTCCGATCGGTACTAGATTGGACTGAAATTTTTCCAAAAGCTTCCTGGAATGGTAAGCACACCACATACCCCCATGAGGTGTCCCTTGAGCTGTCCCACATGATGTCATAATTTTTCTTTTTAGAAAAAGTTAAATACAAGATTAAATGTGGGCCTTTAGATCAAATAGTAACCAAATCAATCTTGGCCATTCATTTTTCATGGATTTTGGGTATAAATACCCCCTCATTCTGCATAAAAACCGTGACTTCATGGACCCTTGGGGAAACTCTTGCAAAATGAAAACTCAAGCCAAGACAAAGAAGATTCAAGGTACCAAAGTTCAAGCAAGCTAGAGATTAAATGTAAGCAATTTCTCCTAACTTATTTTCCTTTGATTTGGTAGCTTGAACTTAGGGTTTTTATGGGAGAAAAGTTGTGTTTTCTCTAAGGGGAGGTGCTTCCTAAAGACCTTAGATGAAAGGGGAAAGAAGAAATTAAAGTTAGAAACATATGATTGAAGCTTAAACAAGCTAGTTAAGAGATTAGTTGTTGAATCAAGTTGATATTCTTGACTTTGCCATGATGTGCCCTGTTCGGTATACACTGTTCATGAGGGAAGGAAATTGAATTTCAATGATTTAATGCTTCCATTGAATTTAGATAATGGTTTTGTGTAGGATTGGAAAGGTTTTGAACCTTGAAAGCATTGAAATTCCAAGATTGTAGTTTTTGAAACCATTCTCTATTACTATTCACACGCATGAATAGTGATTGAAATTTCATAATTTTTATGGTTCCAATGGTTTTAAAATGAAAAGTTGTGTGGGGTAAAGTGGAGAAAAAAGTATGGGAAGCATTAGAATCAAAATGAGAATTTTTGAAAGAATTGCATGCCTATGTTTAGTTCTATACAGCAGGCCATGAACGAGCTGGCATTTCATGATTTTAAACTTATAAATGAATTCAAAAGATGAAATTGTGTAGGGTAAAGTTAAGACATCAATTGATTCAAAGACCAAGTTCATTAGTTAAGATTGAGGAAAGTAAATGAGCTAAATGTTCAAGAGGGAGTTATGTTAGTTAAAGTAAGTTTAATGCTCAAGGAAATTAGATGGTAATGGATGAATGGTTATGTGACATTAGGGATTGTTTGGTATGCTCCAAAAGATGCAGCCACATGTCCAAGAGATGTGAGAAGAAAGAAGCAAGATAAAGTGAAAGAAAGTCAAGTCTATAAGGTAGTGAACTTACCTCTTTATGTGCTTGATGTGGTATGCTTATGTGTTGACATGTATATGATATTTGAATGATGTTGTGACATGATAAATGATGTTGACTGTATTGTGAACATTAACTTTATGTGAATAACATGTTTTCCATGGCCATTCACTTTATGTGAAAGTATATAGCATGATGGCATGTCACTAATCAAAGAAAGTTTAATAAATTACATATAATGCTTTAGCATCCATCTTGCATATTTAAGTGGTAATGTTTGCTATTAAGATTTCCTAGAATCTCACTCTCCCATAACCAACCAATTTAGGTCAACCATGAGGGATAATGTATGCATGGAGAAGAGCTAAAGCATGGAAGATAAAAAGTGAAGTATTTAAGATGTTAGCATATGCTATGCACTTTCCATGTATGTCAAAGCCATGTAAAGCATCTATTTATGTGATGAGATTGTATGAAACAATTATTGTATAACCCCATGATGTATATGAATTCATACAAGGCAAAAGAGATGATTCATGTATGCTAGAACAAGTATTAAAAGTAAAAGAAAGGAAACTGAAATAGTAAAAACGTAGGTCCTAAAGTAGTTTTGTTGTGACTTCAGTTTGACCTAACAAATAAAGGAATTATTTCACAAAATTTTATGAGCATGTATTACACATCTAGATGTTTAAGTGAATAGGTAGAACATTTCATTTGGATGTGTATATGAAGAGAAATGAATTTCCAAATTAAGGGACCAGAATCTATTTCCAGAGTTCTTGACCAAAACAGTAAACTTTAACGAATAAACTGTATTAATTGACTAGTCATTTGGTCTAGAAATTATTTTTTCCTTAAATTTTAAGATGTTATCTTCACGTATCTTTTTGAACCACTTCATTTTGTATTTTCTAGAATTAGTTATGATTTTTCAAAGTTTGTTGCGTAATCTGGAATACCATATGAACAGTAACCCAAGAAAGAATAAAATTCTAGAATTTGCTAATGGACTTTTAAGGTCTTATAAGTGATTCTAAATGCTACTGAATGGTCCCTAAGACATATAAAAGTAAGGATGTTACACTTTCAAACTCCCATAACTACTAGGCCTACGTTTTTGGGCCTTTAAATGTCATATTGGGTTTCTAAGCAAGCCCAATCACTCTGGTGGCTCGGTTCCCAAGCAACACCTTTTACTTTTCCATTATGCCCACAGGGACTTCACTATTTACGCTTTAGTCCTTGAATTTTCACTTTCTTGCAGTTTAGTCCCTAAACATCATCTATATACTTCTGGGACTCCTGCATAATAGGGCCTAGTAGTATACCTTTTTCAGCCTACATACTGGCCTTCTAGGCTTAAAAATTGGGATATGACAATATTTCCTCTACTTCCCAACTCAACGCCACCATGAGATGACCTATAAATAGAAGAGTTAGGGTTTGTCTGATCAATAGAAAGTAAAGTAAATTAGAAGTGAGAGTGGGATTAGAAAGGACTATGGCAGTGGCATAATCACTACTATCTTCTTCTAATATTATAGCGCCACTAAATGGGGAAGCTATATTCATAGCTCGTGAATCAACCACTTTATCACCAGTTCTTGTAAAATCAAGAAATACACCTTTCTCAAGGCTATTAAATGCAGAATCAGCAGTAATATTATAGTCAAAGCAAGATGATACATCAAAATCATGAGTAAAAGAAAGCCAACTATCTATCTCTAAACAACAGACACACGATATGCTATCTTCATATGCATAGAAAAGAGAGGATGAGAGGAAGTTAGATAAGTAAAAGCATCACCATGCTTCACAATCATGACACACCAGTAAGGTTCATGCATATCAATCTCATGTAAGTGGTCTATATCATTATCATGACATTAATCGAACTAATACCCAAATAAGGGTAATCTTCATAACCATAATTCATAGTCAAAGCTTCTAAAAGATTAAATTGCACTTCTCAATCCCCAATCCCCATAGTGATAAGACCCTTTTTCATATTAATTATGGTATCTGTAGTTAGAAGGAATGGTCTACCTAGAATCAAAGTACTCTCAGTAGGGAGATCATTAGTCATATCAAGAACATTAAGTCAGCTGGGAAAACAAGACCTTTAACTTGCACGAGAATATCCTCAACAATTCCTTTAGGGTATCTCACCATCCTATCAAATAGGTCAAGCACTGCACTAGTGTCTTTCAAAGCTTTAATACCTAAGGTCTTATAAATAGATGTTAGCATGACATTAATTGCTGCACCTAAGTAAAGTAGGGCACGAGAAATTGTAGTTCTACCTATGGTACAAGGAATAGTGTAGGAACCTGGGTCTTTACATTTAATACCCAACTGTGGCTTAAATAAGATACTAACACTCAACCCCAGTTGAATTCTCTCACTATGCCTATACTTTCTCTTAATTGTACATAGGTCTTTCAAGAATTTAGCACACTCAGGCATCTTTTTAATCAATTCAAGCAATGGCACATTAACCTCAAGTTTGCTAAACATTTCAAATAATTCATCATTATCTTTCTTTCAACAATATTTTTACTAACTAAATAAGAATTTGGAAAAGGCAAGTCACGAATATTTACCTTATCACCCTTGGAGTTATTAGGTGATCCTTTCTCCACTGGTCCCTTTGTGATAGTTATTGCCTCTTCATCATTATGCACCATTGGATAAAAGTTTCTTTCTTAGCTTGAGAAGTTTCTAGAGTATTTTTGTCAGGAGGAGACTCAACTTCTATTTTCTTATCAACCAGCTCTTTATCCTCTTTATGTTCCTTGAATAACAGATTCTTAGCACCAATTTTCTTACCACTTCTCATTATGATTGTATTCATAGATTTAGGATTTATTACTATGTTGGAGGGTATATAACCATTACTGTTTGCTTGTTGTTCACTCAAGTTGTTGGAGAATTGAGTAACGAAAGCGTTTAAATTCTCATGCTTAGTCTCCATTTGCTCTAATTTAGAAAACACATTTGTAGACATGAATCTATCTTATTCTCCAAAGCATATAACTTAGCCTAAGTTTGTGACTTATGATTGTCAAACTTTGAATTAAGTTCAGTAATACCTTTCACGATCATGGCAAGTTCATTGCCTCTAGAAAAAGAAGATAAAGCCCCTTGATTAGCTACTACTTGATTTGAGAAATTTCCTTGAGGGTTGCCTTGATTCCCACCCCATCTAAAGTTAGGATGATTTCTCCAACCTAGATTATAAGTGTTAGAGTATGGATCCCTCTTTTGATATTGGCCATTCCTATTTTGGTATAGGGAAGAAACTTCTTCATGTTGAGAACAAGTATTTGAGGATGCATCAAGTACCCACAGTACTCATAATCGGCAACTAGAGCTTGAGAGTAACCTATTGAATTAACCTTCTTAGCATTCACATTATTCTCTAAAACACTGAGTCTTTTCTCTATTTGGTTCCCCAAAATAGCAATTTCGGCAAGAATATCATGGGAAGAAACCAAAGAGGTATTATGCACTTTTCTTGTGCCTCCAGATTGATGGTCATTAGTACCCATCTTTTAAAGTAGGTCCCATGCAACATTGGGACTCAATTCTCTAAGAGAACCATTTGTAACAGCATGAATTGAGGGCTTATGATGTTGAAGTAGCCCTTCTTATAAAGACTCTACCAGATCATTCTTTGAAATATTGTGGTGTGGACACTCTGCTAGAAGTATGATGAACCTAGTCTAATACTCGTGCATGGATTCATTATCTCATTATACCATACTAGTTATCTCCTTTTTTAGCTTTGAAGTTTTAGTTATCATTGTACCAGACCCATCACATATGATTAAACAAGATAATATGACATTGCAGGATAACCTAACTTATAAGGTTAGAATAGTACGAATTATTGATTAAAAGACTAAGCAGCTACAAAATAAGTAGATTCCTTTAGTAAATGTGCTATGGAAAGATTGATAGAGAATGAAGCTACACGGGAAGCAAAAAAAGAATGACAAAAAAATATCCTTAGTCATTTTCTTAGTATGTATATATTGTAAATTTGGAGGACAAAATTTATTTTAAGGGAGACAGAAATGTCATATCCCCAATTTTCTTATCTAGAATTTCACGTATATCAAAAGTAGTCATATGAAGACTGGAATGATAACTATTGTTATAAGAAAATTCTATTAATGGTAGATGAACATCCTAGTTTCCTTTGAAATCTAAAACATAAGCTCTTAGAGTATCCTCCAGTGTTTGAATTATCCTTTCTAACTATCTATCTATTTGTGGGTGATAGGCTATTCTAAATCTGAGAGCAGTGTCCATTTCTTTATGCAGTGCCCTCCAAAAATTTGATGTAAGTCAAGGATCTCTGTCTAAAATAATACTGCTTGGGACACCGTGCAGCCTAATGATTTCCTTTTTGTAGAGTTTGGCCAACTTCTTGAGATAATCATTTACATTAATTCCTAGGAAATGGGATGACTTAGTTAATTGATCAACTAGTACCCATATAGCATCATGTTTTGTTAAGGTTATTGGCAAACATACTACAAAATCTATTCCAATGCTATCCCATTTCAAGTTTAGAATATCAAATGGTTCTAGTTTTCCTGCTAGCTTCTTATTCTCAACTTTAACCTTTTGACAAGTAAGACACTTTGCCACATGTTTTACTACATCGTTCTTCATCCCAGGCCACTAAAATAAATTCTTAAGGTCATGATACATTTTAGTCATGCCTGGATATATAGTGTATTTGTTCTTGTGCTTCATCTAGAATCTTTTCTCTTAAGCCATCTGCTTTAGCCATATATGTTCTACCTCTAAACTGCAATAATCCACTCGTAGAGATTCCAAAGTTCCTCATTTCTACTTTCAATATTTTGTCTTCAAAAATCTCTGCCAAACGATTATGTGTTTGTGCTTCTCTGATCACTTCATTGAGCAAAGCAGTTACTTGGGTTTTTCCTTGTGTATCTATTACTTTCTTTTGGTATAGAGGACACCAATCTCTAAATTTCTCCAATAGCTCCTTCTCTTTGATCATTAGTGAAGCTACTTGCACAGCTTTCATACTCAAAGCATCTACCACCATATTGGCCTTACCTTGATAGTACTTGATTTGCATATCATAATATTTTAGTAACTCATCAATCTATATTGTCTCATATTTAACTCCTTCTGATCATGCATTATACTTGAGACTTTTATTATCACAATATAACTCAATAGTTGTCCCATACAAATAATGCCTCCATATTTTGATTGCATAAACTATTGTTGCATAATCTAGATTATGAGTAGGGCAATTTTCTTCATGAGGTTTGAGCTCATGAAGCATATGCTACTACTCGACTTTGCTACATAAGAACATATCCCAATCCTTGCTTACTAGCATAAGTATAAACTACATAAGTTTGAGTAGGATAAGGAATAATCAGCATAGGAGTAGATGTTAACTATTATTTTAATTGTTGAAAATGTGCCTCACATGTCTCATTCCACTAAAATGGTTGACCCTTTCTGGTAAGCTTAGCAATGGAAGAGTAGTATGAGAAAATTCCTTAATAGATTGTTTATAGTATCCAACTAAGCTAAGGAAACTTCTAATTTTTGTTATTGACTTTGGTTGTTCCCAGTTTCAGACTGCTTCTACTTTGTTAGGATTAATAGCCACTCCTTCTTGTGAGATATTGTGGCCTAAAAATTTAACTTCTCTAAGCCAGAACTCATAATTGCTTAGCTTGGCATATATTTGCTTGCCTTTTAAAGTACTAAGGACCATCCTCAGATGTTGTCCATGCTCTTTTGGAGTTTTTGAATAGACTAGCATGTCATCTATAGACGATGATATGATTTCTAAAGATAGGAAAATGCAAAAAACTAAGGCTTTTGTTAGATTTGTAATAGTAAGGACATTCTACACTATATGTCATTCCATTAGGTATAGAATATTTTATCTTTTACACCAGTCACGTGTACATCAGGTGTAAATATTTATACAAGGACATTCTATACTGGATGTCATTCCATCAAGTATAGAATATTTTATCTTTATACCTGTCACGTGTACATCAAGTATAAAATATTTATACAAGGACCTTATACATCAGATAACATTCCATCAAGTGTAGAATATTTTATTTTTATACCCATCACACGTACATCAGGTGTAGAATATTTACACAAGGACATTCTACACTAGATGTCATTCCATCAGGTGTAGAATATTTCATCTTTTACACCTATCACATGTATATCAAATGTAGAATATTTCATCTTTTACACCTATCATGTGTATATTAGGTGTAAATATTTCACTTTTATTTACAAAAATGCAAGTGCTCTTTTTTAACACCAGTTACATGTACATCAGGTGTAAATATTTTACCCTTATTTACAAAAATGCCACCGCTAATTTATTTTACATTGGTCATGTGTACATCAGGTGTAAATATTTTACCCTTGTTTACAAAAATACCATTGCACATTTTTTTAAATCGTTTCCATGAGAACCGATTTAAAAATGGGGCTTTAGAAAGTCTATTTAATAGTAATGATCGAAATATCATGAATCCCTTCTTCAACCTCAGCTTGCACTAAGAAAAATACTACATACCCTTGACAACGCATACGTAGCATTTGTCAACTTGGGCCTCAGTTATAAAGTTTAACTTAATGTTAGTACCAGAACTTATTTCTATCTGAGGAAGGATTAGGGTTTTATTCTTGCAATCAAGGAATACATTTTGAGAAGACAATCAGTTTAGACCAATAATGACATCAATATCATGGAATAGCATACATATCATGTCTAATGTAGTGTAACAATGCTCATATTGGAAAAATAGTTCAAACATGCATGTTCAGTAATTACTATAGAGCTATTAGGAGTAGAAACACATATCATATGGCAGAGTACTGATAGGTAGACCTAATTGCCCAACACAATTATATTATATAAATGAATAACTCACACCTAAATCAAATATAGCATTCACAAGGCAATCATTAACTCTGATCGTACCTTGTATCATATCAGGTGACTATTGTGCCTCCTCTTGAGTAAGGGTGACAAACCCATATTTTTATATATTTATTCATATCATTTTAGTGGTCTTTTGTCATTATTTTGGTCCTTAATTATATAGTTTATGACTATTTGAAATAATATATCTTATATTGAATTAGTGCTTAACAGGGGTATAATAGTCATATTTTTATTATTTCTCCCAAACAATTTTTTTGGAATAAAAAAATATTACATTATTATGATTTATATTTCAGGTACTAAGGAGAAATCAGAACTTATAAATAACAACAAAGGACTACAAATTGAAAAATTACATATAAAGACCTAATGAGCCAAACCTTGTGATTTAGCCCATTTGGTCACGTTTTAATTGTTCCTTCAGCAATTCTTTACAGGGATGCATAGGGACGCAGAACAAAAGTGGGCAGTGGCGGCAAGCAGCAAGGGAGTTAGAATGCAATTCAAAAAGGATATCACAAAACAACTAAGGGAGAATGCTATTCCCTTTGTAAACGAGGAGACGGGCTGTGACTTTACTCACACCTCTTCCACTCCATTCTACATAGACCTAGCAGCACAGCACAGACAATAACAGAATGACGCTAGTCCATCGATAAACCTCTGACTCCTATTCGTCGTTAACTATGGGTAGTTATGAGAATTCACTGGTGGCAGCATCTTCAACTACTATGCGTGGCTAAGCGTCCTAAACCTCCTATTCAATGGCAAAGGCATGAGTTTGGGATCTCAAAGAGGAGTTTGAGTTACTCTAATTTTCTACCTATTAATTATATTATGATTCCTACGTCTTAAGATAATTTTATAATTATTTATAAATATTTATAATGATTTATTTATATTTATTAAGGATTATTGTAATTGGATTACTATTTAGCATTTGATATTGAACTGATTATAACTTAATTTCATTACTCTATTTTGGGTCAAGACTTAGTATTGAGATTATAGTGATTATTTAGTGATTTTCAATGTGGCTTAAATTATTGGATCATTGTATCTCTTGCTGGCTTTAATCCTATGAATTATTGAAATATAATTGAGCATTGATTTTTAATATGTTTAGTCCTATTTTACTATTCTGGTGGCAGTTAGTAGATTGGGACTTTAGAAAATATTTTGTGACAATTCGAGGTGGCTTGATTGTTGGATTAAAAGTTTAATTATAATTATCAATTCATTGTTTAGAACTCTTACATCTGTTGAAGCTATGATTGTCTGCGCTATTGAATTGGAGGGTTGATTTTATTATTGTTAATCACTTGCATTATCATTCCCTTCACTCTTTATTAATCAATTATTTAAATTAAAATACCAAAAATATTTTATTTAAATTTATTTTTAATCTATTGCATTTAGTTGTTAGTCAATCAATCCAAAACCCATTTTATATCTTAAGTTGCATTATATTTAGTTACTTAGGAATTAAATTTGCTTTTTTGCTCCTCAAATAGAATGACCCGAGGTTGTACTATACGCAATTCTTGGTTTAATTTTTTAAGTAACCCCAAGGTGATATCGAAAGTAAGGTTATTTCAAAGGGCAAATACTCTTCCTTGTGTCTATTGTCTCGTGTAACATCCTTACTTTCGTATATCTTAGGGACCATTTGTTAGCATTTAGAATGACTTACATGACCTTTGAAGTCCATTAGTTAAATTTGAATTTTTTACTCTTCTAGAGTTACTGTTAATATGGTATTCCAAATTTGGCAATGAATTTCCAAAAATCATAATTAATTCTAGAAAAACTGTAATGAAGTTGTTCAAAAAGCTATGTGAAGTTAACATCTTGAAATATAAGGGAAAAATAATTTCTTGACCAAATACTTAGTCAATCAATGCAGTTTTATCGTCAAATATTACTGTTCATGTGGTAAAAAATTCAAAAAATATATTATGGTCCCTGATTTTGGAAAATTCTTTCTCTTTGTACAAACATTAAAATAATGGCTTACTTGGTTTCAAAATGAATATTTACATGTTAAATAAATTTTCATACATTTATCCTATCATTTATTATTTTTCATTATAATATGAACATCACTACTCTAATTGGTCATATTACATCATTACATGTAACAATTCTTCATATAACATTTATACCACCCAATCCCTAACTTCTCTTCATACTTCTTCATCTTCTTTCATCATTCATAAGCCTATTAGGATTGAGATTACATGGACGGGGTGAGATTTCTGTGGAAATCTCAGTAGCAAACAGTACTAAACAATACATGCATTAATGTAAATACTTGTGCTTGCTTGTGAGAGTGTTAACATCGTGTAATGTGCATGTTTCCATGTAACATATGAAATACAATTGGCCAAAGTAATCATAGGAATAGAGCTTCATTCATAAACACACATGTAACACAATTGAACAATGCCATAGAACAACTAAGTATAACATTCAATACATACAAGTTTAGGATAAGCTTACTACCTCACATGTTTAACCACATTTTCTTTATATTTTCCTTTTCCTTCTTACTTCTCCTTGATGTGTCACTGCCTCTTTTGAGCCCACAATCAATTCCTAATATAGCATTATCATCCATTCATTATAATCTAACTTTCTTGAATATTGAACTCACCTTAACTAACATAATTCTCTCTAATCTTTACTAGTTAACTTGGCCTTTGAAACAATTGATGTCTTGACTTTACCCTACACAATTTCATATTTTGAATCCATTTATGAGTTTGGAATCATGAAATTCCAACCACCATGTACTATTTTAGACAGATTTGCATAACTCCCCTTTTTCCTTCAAAAATTTTTATTTTGATTTCAATGCATCCAATACTTGTTTCTCTACTTTATCCCACAAAATTTATCATTTTAAAACCATTGCAAGTATCAAAATCATTAAATTCCAATCAATGTTCATAGAGTGAATAGTAACAGAGAAGAATTCTAAAAATTATAACTTTCGATTCTAATATTCCAAGGTTCAAAACCTATCCAATCGTACACAAAATTACCATATAAATGCATTGGAAGCATTAAATCATTGAAATCCCATCTCCTTATATTATGAACAGTGCATGCCAAAAGGTCTCTTCCATGGCAAAGTCAAGAATATCAACTTGATTCAACAACCAATCATCTAGTTAGCTTGTTTAAGCATCAATCACATAACTGTAACTTTAATTTCTTCTTTCTCCTTTCATCTAGAGTTTTTGGACATCACATATACCCTAGGTAAAACTTAACTCTAACTTTAATGCCTCCGTCAATGACAAAGTCAAGAGCACAACTTAATTCAATAACCAATCATCAAAACCAATTTATCTAAACCTTAATGACCTAGTTCTACCTTTATTTTCTTCTTCCTCCTTCAACTTACAATTTGGACAGCAAGCATACTCTAGGTTTACTGGTATTTCCAACCACTAAAACCTAGGTTTTACCCTTCCAAAACATATCTAAATAAACTAGGAAGGATCATGGACCTTATGCCTTGACTACCTTGATCTCTAAGTACATTGAATTGCCTTTATCTTGGTTGAGTTTTCAAATGACAAGAGTTTCTCCAAGGGAACCAAGGGTGCATAGTTTTGTGAAGAATGAGAGGGGTATTTATAGCCAAAATTGTGAAACCTTGGGTCCATAATGTCCTCACTTTTCCTAAATATTACAATGGCTTAATCTTGAATTTGATTAGTTAGTTTTTGGATTAATTAGCCCTAACATCATTAGGTTAATTCTTATATTATTTTATTACATTTTAACACATGATATAATCTTCCTTTCCTCTCCTTTGTGCCATGTGTAAAGCTTGTGGGTCACACAAGGACACCTCACAAGCTTCTTGGATTTTCTTAAATTCTTATCTTTTAAAAATACATAAAATATTCTAAAAATTTATTTGATCACATAAAAATTTGTTTGGCTCATTGGGCTTCTATAGGAAGTCATAGTATGCCTCTTTTAGGTCCAATAACTAATTTGCATAAATCCCAATCACCCTGATATTTTTAGAAATTCATTCTAATATAAAATAAATTTTCTACAAAGTCTCATAATTTTCTGAGACCGAAAAATCTTGATAAAAATTCCCTATGTTTCCTTTAATCTTTTATCAGTGTCCGATTTCACCTTAAATTTAATAATTAATTCTACAGAACTCTTTTTTGACTTCTGCCAGATTTATAAATTCTTATATTAATTATAAGAATTTAATTCCTTCATATGATTATGAGGTTTGAAAGATACTACAATAATCTCCCGACTTCAGAAATTTATATTAATTTTTCTGGACTTCAAATCAAAATTTTGTATTGCGTTAAATTGATTAGAATAACTTTCTCCATCTTATGGTAAAATTTAGGCCTAAAATACTTTAGGGTAGGTTTTGCGTTATCTATTCAAATTTTTATAATTATCATTTTGCCCCTGAACTTTTAGAAATTGCACTTTAAGCCCTCAACTTTTCATAATTATATTTAATGGCCCAAAGCTTATGTCTACTTCCATTTTGCACCATGGAACTTTTAAAGTTTTCACTTTAGTCCCTTTCTTTTCTAAATTGACCATTTGAAACTTTCATCAATTGCAATTTAGTCCCTAGACTTTTTCTAAATTGCAATTTAGCCCCTTTCACTTTACAAGTTTATACCTTCTCTCTTTCTTTGGCTTAACACTTATCTTAATCATTATCTTTTCTTTTGATTACCATCCTAATCTCTTCATAACCTCTTTCCTCTATCAGTCTTATACAGGTAGGAAAAATTTAGGATGTTACATTTCTGCCCCTTAAAATAAATTTCGTCCTCAAAATTTACTTAGTACCTTAGTCAAACTATATTGGATATATCTCTTCTTTATATCCCTTCTTGCTTTATGTCTAAGGCTTGAGGTATCTATCTACTCATACATATGGACAACTCACTATACTGAACTTGTAAGTAGTGTTCATTTCTTTCATATTGAACCCTCTTAAACTTTACTATACTCTGGGGTTTCTGTTAGGTACTTGAAATATTTTTCTATCTATCTCTTTTTCTCTACACCTTTCTTCTTATATAGTTCCTCTATTTTGAACTAATACAAGGGATAATGAAGTTCCCTATTTCTTTCTATTGAGCATTTATGCTATTCTCTGCTCGTGTTATTCTTTCTTAGTATACTATAACTCTTTCTAACTTTGTGACTTAACACTATACTTCCCAGTGGTCACTTATCCTTAGACTTCTCTAGCCTTAGGCCCTCTTCTCTAAATCTCCGTAGCCCTTAATCTCTTTATTCTTATTTAGAGTATCTATCTGATTATACTTCTCTATTCTCAAACATATGGGGTTGTTCTCAATTCCTCAGGCATACTTCCATGAACTTTTTAATATTAGCACCCAAACTTGAACTTGGACTCTGTCTTTGTTTAAGGGAAAACTAAGTTCAGTTTGATTATAATAAAGGCTATCTGAGGAAAAACATTATAAATAATTTTTTTCTAGGAGTTAATCAACTCGTGAAGCTTCCCTAACTTAACTTCATCTTTGGTAATCATCTTTCCATAAGTTTACTATATTGTATCCATATCTTTATGGCTTATACTTTCCTTAGGCTAGGTCTACTACGACATTGTCTTTTGGATCTAACTGTGATCCCTAGAATCCTCTGTGATTCTATTGTACTGTGTCATCATCTATGGAAGATTGTAAAACCAACAGACTAAGTTATAAGGTACTGCTTCCACTTGTTGACAACTCAATCAAGAAATATTTTTAAGAAATACATCCAGTAGCCCATATTATTTACCAAGACTTTACTTATTTCCTTTCTCACTCAAGAATTCCTTCTCATCTTTCTTACTTTGTTGTGGCTTACCATAGGTTATTGCCTTGTGCAATCATGATCTAACCACCTACTATTGCATTCTGTTGCTATGGCTATATCATAACATCTCATCTGAATCTATGCTCTAACTGTGAGCAATCTAATTATAAGGTCTGCTTCCACTTGTCGATAACTCAAACAAGAAACATTTTTAAGAAATACATCCAGTAGCCCATATTATTTACCAAGACTTTACTTATTTCCTCTCTCACTCAAGAGTTCCTTCTCATCTTTCTTACTCTGTTGTGGCTTACCATGGGCTGTTACCTTATGTAATCATGGTTTAACCACCTGCCATTGCATTTTGTTGCTATGGCTATATCATAACATCTCATCTTAATATGTGTTCTAACTGCAAGCAATCTGTATCAGATATAACTCTTATATGAAGAGTAATATGAACTCATCTAAATCTAGCTCTATATGAGAGCCATCTATTTCATACCTAACTCTTATCTGAAGAGTGATATGAAAATAATCTCTTTACTGTTATCTTTTGCTTTTTCTATATACAATTTCTTTTGATAGAGTTATAACACTACCACCTTCTTGGTACTTGCTATAACCCTAACATAAGAAATAGCCTTGAGTACTGCATTCACAAGTCTGTAGAAATACCTGAGTAACCCCAATCATACTGTAACAACTGTCCCACTTACTGAGACTATATATCATCATGGGTACATTCTTATCGCATGTCATATGGTATGGGAGTAACATAACTTTCTCATCATATACTCTACCCTACATGTACTGCATGAGAAGAGTATTCATTTATCATAGCGTACTCTAACATACGTGTTATCATATGACAACTGCAAGGAGATATAACTATTCATCATAACTTATGGCAACATAAGGCATATCATCACATAATTTTGCTCAACCATCCATCATACAATTAATTAACCTTAAAGCATTATTTCCTTTGTCACATTATCTATCAGATCCTGGTCATTTATTTAGGAACCTAAAATAAATACTCATCTAACTTAGACTATAACGTTACTCTCCTACTAGGTTTTGACTCAAGCCTTCACTGCTTTATCTGACTCTTGATCAATACTCTTTCTTAAATAGGGGAGTCTCTTTACCTTTTAAACTGTGCCTACCTATTTCTCTATAGACATCATAAACTTATTTTCTAATCTTGCATACATTTATCGCTCTGTTAAACTTTTGCAACTACCTGAGAAAAATCATTTCTTTAATGGAATCCAATCCATAAACTAAATTCTCAGGTGAACAGATCAATCTCCATCTTTATGGAATAATTATTGTATCTCTTTACTATATCTTAACTTCTTCTATCTATCTATCAGTCCCAGTTTATTCTTGACAATACTATGATTCCTTTCTTGTCCTTTTCTATCTCCTGACGAACTTAAGTCGTATGGATCTCATTCACATATAGCACTATTACTTTTATTCTCTAAGGTACTCTACCCTAAGTCTACTAGGTTATTATTGTTTCTTTGTGATATGGTCCCTCTGTCTTAGGAACATCAGCTCTCTATCTATTAACCATTTCATCTCAAACTTTAGGCTATATGCTATGATCATTCCTAGCCAAGTCTCACTCTAACTTTTGATTCTTCTGTTCAAGAAAGACTAACTGAACAAATTCTTTTGTAATGTAAATCCACTTCTGAACATCTTAAACTTATTTGCCATATCTTAGTATCTCGTACTATCTGACTTGGTCATGTCTTATACCAATCCTCTAGCTAATAAACTTCAATGAAACTAGTACCTTCATTATCATCGTTACTATAGTGTCTAGTCATTACTTTATGTACACAGAATGATTCTCATTCTTTCTACTATCATTACCTCAAGCTATTCTAACAGCTTCCTTGACCTAGGATTAGTCAACTTCTGTCTTAATCAATAGAGGAAATTGCTCCTCTAACGTTATACTACTTAGTCTATCTACATCTTGATCAGAAACACAAGACCTCTATAGTAACAGCTAACTAAGACTAGTCTATCGTAGTCATTTTCTTGAATACTACCTCATAAAGCTGTAAGATACGGGGTATAGTTATATTTATTTGGGTGTGACTGTCTCTTGTCTAAACAGTGAACACCATCCCTATATCTTATTATAGGAAGGGAATCTCTTTGGTTCACTTAAGATCCACACTTAAATGATACTACATTTTCCACTAAGTACCATAACATTAAGATAGTGTTAACTTCTTAGGTTTAGGGTCAAAAATTATCCTATCTGATGCCAGAAACTTTGCTCTAATACCAAAAATGTAATACCTTACTTTCATACATCTTAAGGACCATTCAATAGCATTTAGAACTACTCACAAGTCCATTGAAGTTCAATTACAAAATCTGGAATTTCACTCTTTACAAGTATTGTTCATATGATAATTCCAGATTAAGTGATGAACTTCGAAAAACTATAACTAATTCTAAAAAATTGAAATGAAGTGGTTCAAAAAGATGAACAAAGCTAACATATTAAAATTTAAGGGAAAAATAGTTACATGGATAAATTGACCAGTCAACTGGGTCAACTCTGACATTAAATTTTACTGTTCATTTAGTCAAATTTCTAGAAAACAGTTTCTGGTCACAAACTTTGAAATTTTTGTTCTCCTTGTATAGACATCAGAATCAGGCATTCTTGGTGTCAAAATGAAGCTTGACATGTTAACTAAATACTGATAAAATATCATACATTTATTTGATTATTTATTATTTTTAATTACAGCAACTATTGTACTGCTTTTAAGTAAACATTACATACATACATCACATAAGTCATAACATATCATTAGGTACAATCAATCATGACATGTATCTCCTAACTCCTCTTCTTGCATATTCATATTCTTCTAACTTTAAGAACTTGTTGGTTTTGGGGTGACATGGAGGGGATGAGATTATGGGGGAAATCTCAGTTGTAAACGGAAACCATACAATGTATGCAACTATATGCTTGATGTTACTATGTGTACACTTCATGATCATGCTTGGATAATGATACTTACATGCTTTCATGTCTCTTAATTATAACATATGGATATAGAATAAAAAGAAATAGAGTATGACTTAATCATACATGCTTCACATCATTAAAGTAAGAAAACATCACATAAAACATTCAAGTAACATAAGCATACAAGTAGGTAAGTTCTCTACCTCATACTCATTGATTTACTTATCCTTTTCCTTTACCTCTTGCTTCCTACTTCTTGATGTGTGACTGCCCTATTTGAACACACAAACTAAATTCTAACAATAAATTACCATTAACTCATTACAATCCAACTTCCTTGCACATTGAACTTTACCTACTAAAGTAACTTTCTTTAATCTTCGTTAATTAGCTTGGTCTTTGAATCAATTGATGTCTTGGCTTTACCCTACACAATTTTATCTTCTAAATCCATTTATTAACTTAGAATCATGAAATTATAGCTCCTTCATGGCTTGATGGGCAGAACCGAAAACATGTACATAATTCTTTCAAAAATTCTCATTTTGATTCCAATGCTTCCAATACTTGTTTCTCTATATTACCCCACACAATTTTTCATTTTAAAACCATTTGAATCATCAAAATTATGAAATTCTAATCACTATTCATGTGGTATGAACAGTAATAGAGAAGGCTTAAAAAATACAACTTTCAATTCTAATGCTTCCAAGGTTCCAAACCTATCCAATCCTACATAAAATCATCATTTAAATTCAATGGAAGCATTAGTCATTGAAATTCATTCTTCTTGGTCCAAAAAAGACCTAGGCTGAATGCCTCCGTCAATGACAAAGTTAAGAGCACAACTTAATTCAATAACGAATCATCAAAACCAACTTATCTAAACCTTAATCACCTACAATTTGGACAGCAAGCATACTCTAGGTTTACTGGTATTTCCAACCACTAAAACCTAGGTTTTACCCTTCCAAAACGTATCTAAATAAACTAGGAAGGATCATGGACCTTATGCCTTGACTACCTTGATCTCTAAGTACATTGAATTGCCTTTATCTTGGTTGAGTTTTCAAATGACAAAAGTTTCTCCAAGGGAACCAAGGGTGCATAGTTTTGTGAAGAATGAGAGGGGTATTTATAGCCAAAATTGTGAAACCTTGGGTCCATAATGTCCTCACTTTTCCTAAATATTACAATGGCTTAATCTTGAATTTGATTGGTTAGTTTTTGGATTAATTAGCCCTAACATCATTAGGTTAATTCTTATATTATTTTATTACATTTTAACACATGATATAATCTTCCTTTCCTCTCCTTTGTGCCATGTGTAAAGCTTGTGAGTCACACAAGGACACCTCACAAGCTTCTTAGATTTTCTTAAATTCTTATCTTTTAAAAACGCATAAAATATTCTAAAAATTTATTTGATCACATAAAAAGTTGTTCAGCTTATTGGTCTTCTATAGGACGTTATATTGGGCCTCTTTTAGGTCCAATAGCTAATTTGCACAAATCCCAATGCACTTTCTTTATATCGATATTCTTAAATCACCCTGATTTTTTAGATAAATGCTAGACACCTCTATTAATAGTTCTGACATTTTTAAAAATTCATTCTAATATAAAATGAATTTTCTACAAAGTCTCATAATTTTTTGAGACCGAGAAATCTTGATAAAAATTCCCTATGTTTCCTTTAATCTTTTATCAGTGTCCGATTTCACCTTAAATTTAATAATTAATTCCACAGAACTCTTTTTTGACTTCTGTCAGATTCATAAATTCTTATATTAATTATAAGAATTTAATTCCTTCATATGATTATGAGGTTTGAAAGATACTACAATAATCTCCCGACTTCAGAAATTTATATCAATTTTTTAGGACTGCAAATCAAAATTTTGTATTGCGTTAAATTGTTCAGAATAACTTTCTCCATTTTATGGTAAAATTTAGGGCTAAAATGCTTCTGGGCAGTTTAGAAATTGCCCCTGAACTTTTACAAATTACACTTTAGGCCCTCAAATTTTCATAATTACATTTAGTGACCCAAAGCTTATGTCTACTCCCATTTTGCACTATGAAATTTTTAAAGTTTTCACTTTAGTCCCTTTCTTTTCCAAAATGACCATTTGAAACTTTAATCAATTGCAATTTAGTCCCAAGACTTTTTCTAAATTGCAATTTAGCCCCTTTTACTTTACAAGTTTATACCTTCTCTCTTTCTTTGGCTTAACACTTATCTTAATCATTATCTTTTCTTCTGATTGCCATCCCAATCTCTTCATAACCTCTTTCCTCTATTATTCTTATATGGATAGGGAAAATTTGGGATGTTACAATTGGTACTAAATAATGCATGCATTAATGTAAATACTTTATGCTTGCTCGTGAAAGTGTTAGCATTGTGTAATGTGTATGTTTCCATGTAACATATGAAATACAATTGGTCAAAGTAATCAAAGAAATATAGCTTCAATTATAAACACATATGCAACACCATTCAACATAGTCATAGCACAACTAAGCATAACATTCAATACATACAAGTTTAGGATAAGTGTACTACCTTAGTGCTTTACTTTTTCCTTATCCTCTTTCTTGTCACCTTTCCTTGAAGTAAGGTTGTCTTCTTGAATATACAAATCAAATCCTAAACATCACATATTTATTCATTCATCATGATTCAACTCAATTGGCATAGAAGGACATTAAACTTAATCAATTAACCCATATCTTTCTTAATTTATGGTTAATTGTATTGTTCTTTGAATTAATTTGTGTCTTGACTTTAACCTACACAATTTCATCTTCTAAATCCATTTATGAACTTAGAATCATAAAATTATAGCTCCTTCATGTCCTACTGGATAGAACTAAAAACATGTACATAATTCTTTCAAAAATTCTCATTTTAATTCCAATGCTTCCAATACTTATTTCTCTACTTTATTCCAAACCATTTTTATTTTTTAAATAATTGGAAGCAACAAAATAATAAAATTTCAATCATTGTGCAAGTGTGTGAACAGTAACAGAGAATACTTAAAAATTACTTTCTAGTCCAATGCTTTCAAAGTTCCAAACATATCCAATCTTACACAAAATCATCATTTATATTCAATGGAAATATTAGATCATTGAAATTCATTCTTCTTGGTCTATAAAAGACCTAGGTTAATGCCTCTATCATTGACAAACTTAAGAGCACAACTTAATTCAATAACCAATCATCAAAACCAACTTAATCACCTAGTTCTACCTTTATTTCCTTCTTCCTCCTTCATCTTACAATTTGGATCGCAAGCGTCCTCTAGGTTTAATGGAATTTCTAACCACTAAAACCTAGGTTTTACCCTTCCAAAATACATCTAAATAAACTAGGAAGGATCACATACCTTATGCCTTGACTATCTTGATCTCTATGTGCCTTGAATTGCCTTTTATCTTGGTTGAGTTTTCAAATGACAAGAGTTTCTCCAAGGGAACCAAGGGGGCACGGTTTTGTGAAGAATATGAGGGGTATTTATAGCCACAACATTGGCACCTTAGGTTCATAATGTCCTCACTTTTCTTAATTATTACAATGACTTAATCCTGAATTTGATTAGTTGGTTTTTGCGATTAATTAACCTTAATCATCATTCGGTTAATTCTTATATTATTTTATTACATTTTAACACATGGGATAATCTTCATTTCCTCTTCTTGGTGCCATGTGTAAAGCTTATGGGACCCACCATGTGTAAAGTATTCTTAATCAAATAGAATCCTTTGCTCTAATACCAAAATGTCGTGTCCTTATTTTTACCTTCAATTATGCTCATATGGATGTAGTTTGAATCATTTTAAAACCTCTTTAACTTGAAAACGTGAATTTTCAATAATTAAATATGACAATACTGTTCATTTGATAACTCTATATTTTAGACCCAACTTTAAAAAAATCATAATTAAATTTTAAAAAATTGAAATAAAGTGGTTAAAATTTCTATTGAAATATCTTTCATTAAAATTTGAGGTAAAAATATAAAACAGATGCTTGATTATCCAAGTGAATATAGTTTATTCATTAAAAATCACTATTCATTTGGTAAATCTAGAAATTCCAATTTTCTTGTCTTAAATTAAAAATGCCTCAAATTCCAATTCATTTGGTAAATGAGGTGTGTTACCTATTGATTTAAAGGTCAAGACGTGTTATTTAAGCTTATAAAATGTCATGGAAAATTCTTTTATTTTCTATTTCAAATTATCTTCTAAACCTTACTGCCTCTAGACACTTATTTTACCTCATACCAGATTTTATTTCTAACTTTGAAAAATCATAATAAATTGAAAACTTAACCAATTATGGTGTTCTTATTGAAAATCGTGCCCTAGGGGCCAATCATTATCTTATGAACATTATTGATTTATGAATTTATTAATTGTGTTATTATATTATTTGCATATTTACTGTGATGACCATCCTTGGATAATTCATGATCTTATCCTAAATGTCCCTGGTCGATCATCTATGCAGGAGCACAGATGAAATAAGACCAGTATAACTTTGAAGATGTATAGAGATATAAATCAAAGTCATAGGCACATGTAAGAGTACAAGGTGTTGGATCGACCCGCTATGAGAGAACTGCATGGGTAACGTCATAAGCTTCTTTCATATACAAACCATGTCAATATGCCCTTTGACCTGAGATCATCATGGATTTTTACATAACAAATCTTAGCTTTGACCTAGTCAAAAGTCACTTTTGACCGAGTGATCATAAAGACTATGTTCAGGCTTAGTGGTTTTTCATGCGGAGGAATATGAATGGTCAAGATGGAATTTGTCCCTCACATTCGTAGAGAGATATTACTGGGCCCCTCGATGAGTGAGTCTGAGAAATGTATGGCTATACTGTAATGGAAAGATAGTTCCATTTCTATAGTCAGACTACTCAGGGATCGAGAAAGTAACGGTCAGGAATAGGAGGATGACATTATCCATGCCTCAACCATGACCAAAATATCGCATGATAGAAGGGACATGATATGGTTGTATAAAAGGTTACATCGTTTAACGATCCTCATATGATTTGGGTAGTCGTTATGTCTTGCTAGAGACCGCTTGTAACTTGTGGGCCAGTATAGCAAATGGCCCACTGCTAACTTCATATGGGCCTACAGGGTCACACACAACATAGGCCAACACGAGCTATGATGTCCAGATTTATTGAATCTAAGACATGTCCAGATTCAATAAATAGTCCAGGGTAGATGTATATATTTATTTATATTTATATTCGTATATATATATTATATATAAGAGATATATGAGATTTAATTTATAAGGATAAATTAAATCTCTATCACGTTTGAATTTGAAATTCAAATTGATAGGATATCTCAAATTTGATTTATGAGAATAAATCAAATATAGTCCAGTCTTATCTTTATTTAAATTAAATAAATAGGTGAATTAAATCTGTGGGACGGATTTAATATAAATATTATTTATTTAATTAGTTTCTTATCAAATTATACAATATGTGATATTGTATTAATTTTGGAATTAATATAGATTAATTCCAAAAATCTAATTCGGTTGAAGAAAATGCAGATCATCCTATATATCTGATTTTAGGAGCTACGTTTTCAACAGACAACACATAACACAAAAACACAAAAGGCCGAACGGAATCTGAAAAAGGTTTATAGATAAGAAACTGCTGAAGTAGAGATGGAGAGGACGAATTCTTGAGAAAGCCTTAGAGGGACAGGTGACGCTAGCACATCGTTCGTGGTTAGAACGCTGTTTATGTGGATACCAGTAGAGGAAGCCGACCTGAGGCATCGACTTCTTGCGATTAGAAAGAGAGCACGAGCTGCGGAGAGAAGCTGTGGACGTCTTCTTACGATCGGAAGATATCACCAGCCGCAAAGAGAAGCAGTGGAAGTCACTGAGAAACACTGAGGGTAATGCTTCTTCCCACTTGACTTAAACACATACGGTAGACCCTGGCAAGGAATGGATTTTTTTTTTAAATTAATTTTCGCTGTGTGTCTTCCAATTCCTTACATAAACATCATAAACTTCTTTTCTTATTTTATATACATTTACCACTCTGTTGAACTTCTACAACTACCTGAGAAAAACTCTTTGCTTGTAACATGTAATTTAATCCGTAAACTAACTTCTCAGTCATTCAACTCTCAATGTTCATATGGATAAACTCGGCTAAGTATTAATCAAAGGGTTTCTCTTTCTTTGCTTTAACCTATAGCCTCACGCTCATCATTCTCTAACTGAGAGGAATACTTCTCGTAAACTCTTCGAGAAAAACTTCTCAGGTGAGCAGATCAATCTCCATCTTATATGGAGTAACTTCTGCATCCCTTTACTATCTCTAACTCTTTATGTCTGTCTGTCTCAGTCATCTCTAAACTAGACTATGGTTCTTTTCTGGTCTATCTCTGGATCCTGACTAACTTAAGTTACATAGATCTCATTCATCATCTAGTACTAGTACTTTTGTTCTCTAGGGTGCTTTACCCTAGGTATGCTAGGTTACTGTCTCTTCGTGATGGGATCCCTTTGTTTTAGGAACATGAGCTTTCTATCTATTAGCCATCACGTCTTTAACCTTAAGCCATATGCTAGGCTCATTTCTAGGCAAGTCTTAATCTAACTTTATTTCTTTCGTTATGTAGATCTACTCCTGATGATCACATGGAGGATCTATTTCTGAACATCTTCTTAAACTGATCTTCTATATCTCAGTACCTTATACTATTCAGTTTGCCTGCATCATATGCTAAACCTCTAACTAATAAACATCAGTGAGGTCATTATCTTCATTCTTGTCATCAGGTCTCTATGCAATCTAGTCGCCACTTGAGTACTGGCTAGTCGCGACTCATATTCTCTGTAAACTTTAGTCATAACCATCTTCACTTACTCGTCACGACTTAACAGCTTTGTGTTCCTCAGTCATGACCATAGGCCATGTTCTGTCACAACCTGATCTGCTTATACCTTATTCACATCCTATAGCTTAGACTCATCATGACCTGTTAGCTCTGGCACTTCCTGTCGTGACCAATGGTCTATACTCGTCATGACCAAAAGCTTATGTAAATATTTGTCGCGACCTAAACTAATTCACATCATGACCTGGCAATAGCTTTTTCTAAATATTCACTTTTAATGTTCTGAACTTTGATAAATTAGAGTCAATTGAAACTTATTCATGTCTATGTATCATAATCACATTAAACTAGGAACATATTCACATAGATGTTCAATCAATTATCACCTTATTATATCATATCAGAACTCATATTTCAGGTCACCTTAACATTTACACATACATTACATACATGTCAATTTCATATCCGCGGTACAACGTAACTATATACATTTGAGTAATTACTTTACTTTACAATGTTTACAGGTTTACATTACCCCTAATCTCTTTTTACATGATTTTCTAGGGAATCATAAATTGCACATACTTCTCCATCCAGAAGTGCTACCCCTGTATATCAACTGGCAGATCATTTGCCAAAACTCACTTATCTCTATGTGCCATGTAGGGGTATATGGCAGTATCTGACTTACTACCATCTTATCCAGCATGCTAGGATGTAAACTTAATTCAGGTTAATGCCCTCTATTGTATATTTATCTACCATCCCTACTACGGCATTGAGGAACTACAGACAAATTGACTACTCTTGATCTCTACTTCTGTCCATCCCTTGACCTAGACTGAGTAATTCACTCTTCACAGCTTTCTTGTGACTGATTGGGTTAATATTATCTGTCTTCAGCAAAAAAGGATGGGGTTGACTAGGACTAGGAATATTACACTGATCTTTCTCTATAAAGTTACATATTCCTAGATTTTGAGAATGGACAGGGACTATTATAAACTCTGACTGGATCCTGGATTAAGAGTGTTATATATTACTTATCTCAAATCTATCCTCAAACTTTAGTGGAGGAGGACTAATATCTAGTCTACCTATAATCAAGTACCATTGCTTAACTTTCTCAGCTGTAGACTATCCTCTTATAGGAGGAATATGACTTATTTTAGGTTTAGAAGGTACTACCAAAAACTCATATTATATCTCTTATCATCTCTTTCTACTAATCTTCAAGAAACTTCTGAGGCTATTTATCTTTAGCTTACATCTCCAATATCCTATTTATTCATTTAGGAATCTGAGATAGCTATCATGTTAGGCCATTATACTTTAACTAGGCTATATTCATTCTATCATAACATCTCTAGGCCATTCAAACCTTTAAGTTTTCCCTTATCCTCAATGTTCCATTTCCCTAGAGCATTAATCACCAATCCATAATCTTAGTTGGACTATGAACAAGTAACCCATTACTAACCTCAATCTCCATTGGGCTTTAGGTAACCACTACATACTTTGTTTCCCAATTAGAGCAAGTCTATCTTGCACCAAAACCTCTATTCTGTGCTAAAACATTATTCTGTACTAATGCTAGAACCTTTTTCTCTAATACCAAAATGAAACATCCTACTTTTACCACCTCAGATTATGTATTTAGAAGCATATTTGATTAGCAAAAGCATTACATTAGCCCAAAAATTAAAATTTTAAAACTTACTTATCGGGTACTGTTTACTTGGTAATTTCCAGATCTACAATCTAACTTTAAAAATTCATAACTAATTGTAGAAAAATCATATTGAGGTGATCCAAATTTATAATTGTAGCTCTTTCATAGCTCTTTAAGGAAAAAATATAAAACTGGACATTTACCTTGCCAATTGATATAGTTAAATCGTTACTTTTTACTGTTCATATGGCAACTTCTGGAATTTCTAGATTCTGTCTCTTAACTTTGGAAATTCATTTCTCTTGATATACACATCCAAATGAGGCTTACTACCTATGAATTTAAAGATCTAGATGTGTAATACACGGTCATAAACTTTTGTGGATTAATTCATTCATTTGCTAGGTCAAACAAAAGCCACAACAAAACTGCTTTAGGACCTACGTTTTTACCGTTTTTAGTTTCCTTTCCTTCACTTTTATTAATTGTTCCAACATGCATCAACCATCTCTTTTGCCTTTCATGCATTCATATACATCATGTACATACGCCATAATTATTTTATACAATTTTATCACATAAATAGACACCTTAAATGGCATTTACATACATGGAACATGCACATCATATGCTATAATATTAAATACTTCACTTTCCTTCTTCCATGCTTTAACTCTTCTCCATGCATACATTTGCCTTCATACTTGACCTAAATTGGTTGGTTATAGGAGGGTGAGATTCTAGGGAAACTCAGTAGCAAATATTACCACTTAAATATGCAAGATGGATGCTAATGCATGATATGCAATTTCATTAAACTTTCTTTAATTAGTGACATGCCATCATGCTATATACTTTTGCATAAAAGTGCATGGCCATGGAAACATGTTATTCATAACATATTCAACATCATTTATTTGGAAACATGTTATTCATAACATATTCAACATCATTTATCATGTCACAACATCATTCAATAATCATATACATGTCAATAATCATCTTTTGAATCCATTTATGAACTTAGAATCATGATATTCTAGCTCCTATGTATTGTTCTATACAGAATTACATAACACCCTCTTTTCTTTAAAAAATTCTCATTTTGATTCTAATGTTTCCCATACTTGTTTCTCCACTTTGTCCCACACAACTTTTCATTTTAAAACCATTGAAAGCATCAAAATCATGAAATTCCAATCACTGTTCATGCGAGTGAACAGTGACAGAGAAGAATTTCAAAAAATACAACTTGGAATTCCAATGCTTTCAAGGTTCAAAACCTATCCAATCTTACACAAAATCATCATATAAATTCAACGGAAGCATTAGATTATTGAAATTCCATTTCCTTCCATCATAAACAGTGCAAACCAAAATGGCTCAACCATGGCAAAGTCAAGAATATCAACTTGATTCAACAACCAATCACTTAACTAGCTTGTGTAAGCTTCAATCATGTAACCAATCACTTAACTAACTTTTGGACAGCACAAAACCTTAGAGAAAACTCAACTTTCCTCCATAAAAAGCCTAAGTTCAAGCTCCCAAATCAAAGGAAAATAAGCTAGGTTAGATTACTTACCTTTAATCTCTAGCTTGCTTGAACTTTGGTACCTTGAATCTTTTTTGCTTTGGCTTGAGTTTTTATTTTGTAAGAGTTTTCCCAAGGGTTCATGCTCCACGGTTTTGAATCAGATTTGAGTGGGTATTTGTAGAAAAATCTCATGGAAAATCAATGGCCAAGATTAGTTTGTGCACTATTTGATCTAATAGCTCACATATAATCTTGGATTTAACTTTTTCAAAAAGAAAATTATGATATCATCCATGACATCACCAAGGGACAACTCATAGGGTTAGGTGGCAAAATTCCAATAGGGCAAAGCTTCTGAAAAAATTCTAGTCTATTTTGGTATCGACTTAGTCTGATTCCCCAAAAACCATACTGTTTTATAAATCTATTTTTTTTAAGATTTCATAATACGCTTTCTGACCTTAAATCCAGTATCCGGATTCTTCTTACCATTGACATTCTTGTATTGAGTCAGTACTTAATTACAGATCCCTTGGCAAATGATGAAAATGCCCTTAGTTCGCTGTCTTGCACTATATTAACCTTAAGGGCATAATTGTCATTTCACACTCTTTATACTGCACTAGGGCATATATTGGCTCTAACTAATCATCTTTATACTATCTTACACATTTTTAGCCTGTCCAGAATGACCAAAATACCCTCCATCCATCTCTAGTACAGTCTAGCCACCTAGGGGCATTTTTATAATTTCACACTTTTGCTGGATTGCTCTGGACTTTGGCCCACTTAACTGACTCACCACCTTATTGGGCTGATTGGGATGCCATTTGGGCCTTGGTATTTGAAACATCCTTCTTTTCTTACGTCTTAGGGACCAAACGATAGCATTTGAAATCACTTTTAAGGTTTTTGAAGTCAAATTACACAATCCGAAATTTTACTCTAGCGAAAACTGTTCACTGTGCAAATTCCAGAGAAGTGACCTGACTTCAAAAAATCATAACTAATTCTAGAAAAATTGACATGAAGTGGTTCAAATTGCTACACAAAACTAACTTAATGCTCATTTAAGGAAAAAACATAAGTTGTTGACCATGCCTTAACCAAGTCAATATCAGTCAACGTCCCAAATTTACTGTTCATCCTGCATCTTCCCCTGATTTCAGCATTTCTAGTTCCAACTTTGAAAAATCATATCTCCATGTGTAAACATCCAAATAAGTCATTATACATATCAAATCGAAGCTTGGTATGTCTACTATTTACTGGTAAAATATCATATATTTATTTAATCATTTACTATTTTTAATTATAGCTCAAAGGTCACAACCTCTCTATGAGCTACTATTCATAATGTCCAATTCCAGCAATCAACATTACGTACATTAATCACATATCAATCATGCTAAGTAATTCTTAACTTTTCTTCATGCATCTTCATCTCCTCCATCTCGAGAAGACCTGCTATGATTGGATTGATATGGAAGGGGTGAGATTTCTAGGGAAATCTCAGTAGCAAACGGAAACCATACAATATATGCAAGTATATGCTTGATGTTACTATGTTTGCACTTAATGATCATGCTTGCATAATGATAACATACATGCTTCCATGTCCCTTAATTATAACATATGGCCATAGCATAAAAAGAAACAGAGGATTACTTAATCATGCATGCATCACATCATCAAAGTAAGTAAACATCACTTAATCACCAGCTGACTCAGCATTTCTAGAGAATTCTAGAGTCTTTTCCTAGAATGAACGGCTGAGATTGTGCCATGTATCCTTAGCTTTTCCTCCTTTTTCTAGACTTATGACATGTGGCACCTTGTGGGTCCCATGAGGACACATTTCATGCCACCTCATGGTTCTAGATAAGTCTAAAGCCTTATCTGATCGCTTTTACCAGTTCTATCTTTGATCGGGTAACTTTACTTTATTGAAAAAGTACTAAAATATTATTTTAATGCCACCTGGTCCCACATCCCTCTTGGGCTTCGTTTTTGGACCCTTGGAATGCTATCTTGGCCTCTAATCAAGCTTAAGTACTCTGGTGGCTTAATTCCCAAGAAACATCTTTTAGCAAATTACCCAAATGCCCCCAGGGACTTTCACTATTTACAATTTGGTCCCTGATCTTTCACTTTCTTGCAGTTTAGTCCCTGAACATCATATATATACTTTTGGGACATCTGCTCAATAGGGCCTGGTAGTATTCCTTTTTTAGGCTACATACTTGGCTTCTAGGCCTAAAAATTGGGATATGACATTTCTCCTCCCCTTAAAATAAATTTCGTCCTCGAAATTTGAGGGTTAGATCTCTATTCATAATTTGATGAAGAGTTTCTCTGAAGAGAATGTACCTTTCATTTCATAATATCTTCTAGACTTTTCCAGGTCTTTTTAACTTTATGCATCTATGCCAATCTTTTGTGGCATTTACACCCTTTCTCATTAATTCTCAGGGGTCACCCATCATTGGGTTACTCTTGCTTGAGCAACTTTCAGCTAACCATTCTACTAGATTAGAGCTAGGTTACTTTTCTTATAGCCTTAGGCCCTAGTATATTCTTTCTCATATAACTGAGTTCTATTTTTACTCTATCTTATACCCTCTTCTCTAGGTCTCGCCAGCCTTTTAATCTCTTTATCATTATCTAAAGGATCTGTCTACTCATACTTTTATATTTTCTCAAAATATATGGGGTTCTCTTCTATATTCCTTAGGTATACTTCTACCAAACTTTTAAATATCAGCACCCAGACTTGAACTTGGACTCCTTCATTTAAGAGAAAACTAAGTTTAGTCTGTATATAATATAGGCTATTTGAGGAAAATTATTGTAAATAAGTTTTTTTTGGATGAGTTAATCAACTCGTGAAGCTTCCTTACCTTAACAACTTCATCCTTGGTAATAATCTTTCTAGAGAGATATTGTATTGTTCTCATTTCTTCATGGCTCATTACTTTCCTTAGGCTAGGTCTAACTGTGACCTCGAGATCTAATTGCGATCAACCGTAAGCCTCTTTAGAATCTAACTATGACTCTGAAGCTATTAGGATCTAACTGTGACCCTTAAGCTATACTAAGATCTAATTGTGACCCTCCAGAATCATCTGTGATTCTGTTATACTGTATCATCATCTTTGAAAGATCTCAAACCAACAGACTAAGTTATAAGGTTAACTGCTTCCACTTGTTTGATAACTCAATAAAAATTTTAAAAGATACATTAAGTAGCCCATATTATTTACCAAGACTTTACTTATTTTCCCTCTTACTCAGGAGTTCCTTCTCGTCTTTCTTACTCTGTTGTGGCTTACCAATTATGGTCTAACCACCTGCTATTGCATAAATTGTTATGGCCCTATCATAACTTCTCATTTAAATCTATGCTCTAACTGCAAGCCATTTGAACTATGCTCTTAACTACGAGCAATCTGTATCAGATCTAGCTCTTATCTGAAGAGTAATATGAACTCATCAAAATCTAGCTCTATCTGAGAGCCATCTATTTCATATCCAACTCTTATCTGAAGAGTGATATGAAAGTAATCTCTTTGCTATCATCTTTTGCTCTTTTTATATACCACTTCTTTTGATAAGGTTATAGCACTACCATCCTCTTTGTACTTACTGTAACCTTAACATAATAAATGACCCTGAGTACTATATTCATAAGTCTGTAGAAATACCTGAGTAACCCCAATCATACTGTAACAACTGTCCCACTTACTAAGACTATCTATCATCCTAGATAAATTCTTATTGCATGTCATATGGCATGGGAGAAACATAACTTTCTCATCATAAACTCCCTGTATGTACTGCATGAGGGGAGTATTCATTTATCATAGCATACTCTAACATGCGTGTCATCATATGACAACTGCAATAAGATACAACTATTCATCATAACTTATGGCAACATATGCCATATCGTCATCGCATAAATTTGCTCAACAATTCATCATACATACACTGTAATTGAGCATTATTTCCTCTATCACATATTTGCCAGATCCTAAACATTCATTTAGGAACCTAAAATTACTACTCATTTAACTTAGGCTGCCATATTACCCTCTTACTAGGGTATAGACTCAACCCTCCATTACTTTATCTTACTCTTACTCATTACTCTTTCTTAAATTAGGGAGTCTCTTTATCTTTAAAACTGCGGCTACCTTTCTCTCTTTAAACTTCTTTTTCTTGATCCTAATGAACTTATGTCATATAGATCTCATTAATCATCTACTACCATTACTTTTGTTCTCTAGGGTAGAGCGCTAGGTTACTGTCTCTTTGTGATGTAGTCCCTCTGTCTTGGGAATATCATCTCTCTATTTATTAACCATCCTATCTCTAACTTTCGGCCATGTGCTAGGATCATTCCTAGGCAAATTTCATTCTAACTTTTTGTTCAGAAAATACTAGCTGAACAAATTCTTTCGTAATGTAGATCTACTCATATAGAAGATCTACTTCTGAACATTATCTTAAACTAATCTTTCATATCTCAGTACTTTGTACTATCTGGCTTGATCACTTTATACCAATCCTCTAGCTAATGAACTTCAACGAGGTTGGTACCTTCATTATAATTATCACTATGACGTCTGGCCACATAATGATACCTCGAGCTACTATTGCAGCTTCCCTTGACTGTAGACTGGTCAGCTTCTATCAATAGAGGAAACTGCTCCTCAAATGTTATCCTGCTTAGTCCAGCCACATCGTACTAAGAAACACGAGACCTCGACGGTAACGGCTGACTAAAACTAGTCTATCGTAGTCATTTTCTTGAAAACTACCTTGTAAAGCTATAAGGTATAGGGTATTGTTCCATTTATTTGGGTGTCACTATCTCTTGTATGAATCATTCTCTAAGTAGTAAACACCATTCCCATATCTCATACTAGGGAGGGAACCTCTTTAGTTCAAATATCTAACTTGTTTAAGGGGTTAATCTAACTAAACTAGAGCATCACTTAGCCAGAACCTTCTGTTCTGTGCCAGAATCTTATGCTCTGAGCCAGAACCCTTTGCTCTGTACCAGAACCCTTTCGATTCTATACCAGAACCCTCTTGATTCTGTACTAGAACCTTATGCTCTGTTACTAAAATGAAACATCCTTCTTTTCTTACGTCTTAAGGACCAAATAGTAGCATCTGGAACTACTTTTAAGGTTTTTGAAGTCAAATTACACAATCTGAAATTTTACTCAGCGAATACTGTTCACTGTGGAAATTCTAGAGAACTAACCTGACTTCGAAGATCATAACTAATTCTAGAAAAATCAAAATGAAGTGGTTCAAATTGCTACACAAAGCTAACTTAATGTTCTTTTAGGGAAAATAAGTTGTTAACCACGCTTTGACTGTCATATCCTAATTTTTCCCTATCCGTATAGTACTGATGGTGGAAAGAGATTTAGAAAGGATTATGACAAAGATTAGAAGATATGATAAAGGTTAAAGGAATCCTGAAGAAAGAGAAGGACTAAAATAAAAATTATAAAAGGTTGAAGGTAAAAAGTGAAGATAGAAATAGAAGTTGGGCCCTTAAGTGTAATTTTCAAAAGTTAAAGGCTAAAATGCAAATAGCTAAAAGTTCAAGGGCCAAAGTGTAATTATTCAAAAGTTCAAGGACCTAAATGTAATTATTAAAAAGTTGAGCCAAAGCAGGCCAAAAATGCCTGGAATTAGATAAGACCCAAATTTTGCCAGTAGATAGACAAAATTATTCAGGTCAGTTAACGCAACACAGAATTTTGATTTGAGGTCCCAATTAATTGATATAAATTTATGAATTCAGGAGAGTTATTACAGATTTTTCAGATAGCAGAATCATATGAAACTTTATAGGAAATTCCTATATTTAATGTAAAAATTTATCAAATTGACAGAGTTAGAAAAGGAATCCTGTAGAAGTCTTACAGAATTTTACGGTGAAATAAAATACCCGATAAATAGGATCAGGTGAGACTTATTGGGATTTGTGCCATAAAGGTAATGAGGCCAATGAGCCTATACCAAGGCCCAAATGGTGCCATAATGAGCCCAATAAAGTAGTGAAACAGTTATGTGGGCCAGAATCCAGAGCAGTCCAGGAAAAGTGTGAAATTACAAAAACACCTAGATGCCCACACTGTACCAGTGTTAGATGGAGGTCATTTTGGTCATTCTAGATAGGCCAAAAATGTGGGACATAGTATAAATATGATTATATAGAGCCAATATATGCCTTGAGGCAGTGTAAAGAGGGGTGAAATGATAATTATGCCCTTAGGGTTAGTACAGCGCAAGAAAGGACACCAAGGGTATTTTGGTCATTTTTTAAAGGAAGGATGACAGATAAATATTCAGTATATCAAGTTTAATGATATGATAAGCCTAGACATTGATTTCCAGGACAAAATACATATCCTGGTATATTATAAAAAAAATTAGGAACATAAAACAGTCCGATTACTGTGAAATTGCTCCGATTGGTACCGGATTGGACTAGAATTTTTCCAGAAGCTTCCTAGCATGGTAAGCACGCCTGTCATAATTATTTTTTTTAGAAAAAGTTAAATCCAAGATTAAATATGGGCCTTTAGATCAAATAGTAACTAAATCAATCTTGACCATTCATTTTTCATGTATTTTGGCTATAAATACCCCCTCATTCTGCATCAAAACCGTGGCTTTATAGACCCTTGGGGAAACTCTTGCAAAATGAAAACTCAGGCCAAGACAAAGAAGATTCAAGGTACCAAAGTTCAAGCAAGCTAGAGATTAAAGGTAAGCAATCTCTCCTAGCTTATTTTCTTTTGATTTGGGAGCTTGAACTTAGGGTTTTCATGGGAGAAAAGTTGAGTTTTCTCTAAGGGGAGGTGCTGCCCAAATAACTTAGATGAAAAGGAAAAGAAGAAATTGAAGTTAGAAACATATGATTGAAGCTTAAACAAGCTAGTTAAGAGATTGGTTGTTGAATCAAGTTGATATTCTTGACTTTGCCATGATGTTCCCTGTTCATTATACACTATTCATGAGGGAAGGAAATTGAATTTCAATGATTTAATACTTCCATTGAATTTAGATGATGGTTTTGTGTAGGATTAGAAAGGTTTTGAACCTTGAAAGCATTGAAATTCCAAGATTGTAGTTTTTGAAAACCTTCTTTGACACTGTTCACACGCATGAACAGTGATTGGAATTTCATATTTTTTATGGTTCCAGTGGCTTTAAAATGAAAAGTTGTGTGGGGTAAAGTGGAGAAACAAGTATGGGAAGCATTAGAATCAAAATGAAATTTTTTGAAAGAATTGCATGCCTATGTTCAGTTCTGTACAGCAGGCCATGAACAAGCTGGAATTTCATGATTCTAAGTTCATAAATGAATTCAAAAGATGAAATTGTGTAGGGTAAAGTCAAGACATCAATTGATTCAAAGACCAAGTCTATTAGTTAAGATTAAGGAAAGTAAATGAGCTTAACGTTTAAGAGGGAGTTATGTTAGTTAAAGTAAGTTTAATGCTGAAATTAGATGGTAATGGATGAATGGTTATGTCATGTTAGGGATTGGTTAGTATGCTCCAAAAGAGGCAGCCACATGTCCAAGAGATGTGAGAAGAAAGAAGCAAGATAAAGTGAAAGAAAGTCAAGTCTATAAGGTAGTGAACTTACCTCTTTATGTGCTTGATGTGGTATGCTTATGTGTTGACATGTATATGATATTTGAATGATTTTGTGACATGATAAATGATGTTTAATGTATTGTGAATAACATGTTTTCCATGGCCATGCACTTTATGTGAAAGTATATAGCATGATGGCATGTCACTAATCAAAGAAAGTTTAATGAAATTACATATCATGCGTTAGCATCCATCTTGCATATTTAAGTGGTAATGTTTGCTACTAAAATTCCCTAGAATCTCACTTTCCCATAACCAACCAATTTGGGTCAAGCATGATGGATAATGTATGCATGGAGAAGAGCTAAAGTATAGAAGAAGAAAAGTGAAGTATTTAAGATGTTAGCATATGCTATGCACTTTCCATGTATGTCAAAGCCATGTAAAGCATCTATTTATGTGATGAGATTCTATGAAACAATTATTGTATAACCCCATGATGTATATGAATTCATACAAGGCAAAAAAGATGATTCATGTATGCTAGAACAATTATTGAAAGTAAAAGAAAGGAAACTGAAATAGTAAAAATGTAGCTCCTGAAGTAGTTTTGTTATGGCTTCAGTTTGACCTAGCAAATGAAGGAATTATTTTACGAAATTTTATGATCACGTAGTACACATCCAGATCTTTAAGTTCATAGGTAGAACGCTTCATTTGGATTTGTATATGAAGAGAAATGAATTTCCAAAGGGAGCAGAATCTGTTTCTAGAGTTTTTTACCAAATGAACAGTAAAATTAAACGAATAAACTGTATCAATTGGATAATCATTTTATCTAGAAATTATTTTTTCCTTAAATTTTAAAATGTTATCTTCACGTATCTTTTTGAACCACTTCATTTTGAGTTTTCTAGAATTAGTTATGATTTTTTTAGGTTCATTGCGTAATCTGGAATACTATATGAACAGTAACCCAAGAAAGAGTAAAATTCCAGATTTGGCTAATGGACTTTCAAGGTCTTATAAGTGGTTCTAAATGCTACTGAATGGTACCTAAGATGTATGAAAGTAAGGATGTTATATTGACTAAGTCAACATCGGTCAATGTTCCAATTTTACTGTTCATCCAGCATCTTCCCCTAATTCCAGTATTTCTAGTTCCAACTTTGAAAAATCATATCTCCATGTGTAGATATCCAAATGAGACGTTATATATATCAAATTGAAGCTTGGTATGTCTACTATTTACTAGCAAAATATCATACATTTATTCAATCATTTACTATTTTTAATTATAGATCAAAGGTCATAGCCTCTCTACGAGCTACTGTTCATAGTGGCCAATTCCAGCAATCAACATTACATACATACATTAATCACATATCAATCATGCTAAGTAATTCTTAACTTTTCTTCATGCATCTTCATCTCCTCCATCTTGAGAAGACCTGCTATGATTGGATTGATATGGAAGGGGTGAGATTTTTGGGAAAATCTCAGTAGCAAACGAAAACCATACAATGTATACAACTATATGCTTGATGTTACTATGTATGCATTTAATGATCATGCTTGTATAATGATAACATGCATGCTTCCATGTTACTTAATTATAACATATGGCCATAGCATAAAAAGAAATAGAGCATTACTTAATCATACATGCTTCACATCATCAAAGTAAGTAAACATCACATAAAACATCCAAGCAACATAAGCATACAAGTAGGTAAGTTTACTACCTGACGTGGAGCATTTTCTTAAGTCCTTAACCTTTGTTCTAAGGTTCCTTATTTTCATAGGTTAGAGCCTTATTCCTAAAGTTGCCAAGTCCCTAAGCTCCTTATAACATCCTCATTTTCATACGTCTTAGGGACCAAATGGTAGCATATGGAACCACTTTTAAGGCTATCCAGTCAAATTATTCAATATGGAATTTTACTCTTAGTGAGTACTGTTCACTGTATAAATTCCAGAGGAGTGACCTGGCTTCAAAAAATCATAACTAATTCTAGAAAAATTGAAATAGAGTGGTTCAAATTACTACATAAAGATAACTTAATGCTCTTTTAGGGAAAAATAACTTGTTGACTACGCCTTGACCAGGTCAATATCATGAAATGTCCAAAATTTACTGTTCATCCAGCGTTTTGCCCTGATTCCAGCATTTTGGTGCCAACATTTGCACTATCCAATCCCCAGCTTCTCTCCATGATTCTTCAATCCTCTTCTAACATACCTGTGGGATTGGGATTACATGGAAGGGGGTGAGATTTCTGGGGAAATCTCAATAGCAAACAGAAACCATATAATGTATGCAACTATGTGCTTGATGTTACTATGTGTGTACTTAATGATCATGCTTGCATAATGATAACATGCATGCTTCCATGTTACTTAATTATAACATATGGCCATAGCATAAAAATAAACAGAGCATTACTTAGTCATACATGCCTCACATCATCAAGGTAAGTAACCATCACATAAAACATCCAAGCAATATAAGCATACAAGTAGGTAAGTTTACTACCTGGCGTGTAGCCTTTCCTTCCGTCTCTTAGCCTTGCCTCTAAGGTCCCTTATTTTCATAAGTCAGAGCCTATACATAGCATAATAATATCTTTATTATTATCCAGTATAGCTCTACTTAACTCATGCTTAACTTTGGGGTAATATCCTTAATCTGACATTTCCCTTTCTTTCTATCTATAGCTAACTTTATTAATAGAGATATTTCTCTATTCTAACCACTAAGATCAATCCTATACTTTATTAGAGCAGGGACTAGAATAACTTACTTACCTCATTCCTAAGCTCTGCCTAGTCCCTAAGCTCCTTAGACTGCTCCTGGCTCCACCATAACTCCTCCTTTCTTTCTCTTCCTTCCTTTCTTTCTCTCTTTCTCTCTTCTTTCTCTTTATTTGCCTTGCTTGGCCATGGCATGGAATGGGAGGGGAGTGTGGTATTTATAGGTGAGTGGAGGTGGAATGGATGGCTCAGATCGAATCATGATAAATGGCTCAGATCGCTTAGCTTCCTCAAGAAGCTTCGCCCGCATCATCACAATGACATCACCCTCTAAAATCCAATTCGGTAGAGAGAGAAAACACATAGCATCCTATATATCTGATTTTAGGAGCTACATTTTGAAAAATATAGAACACAGAAAGGCCGAAGGGGAATTTGCAAAAGGTTTACAGATAAAAAATTGCCGAAATAGAGACGGAGAGGACGAATTCTTGAGAAAGCCCTAGAGGGACAGGAGACGCTAGCACGTTGTTCGTGATTAAAAAGCTATTCATGTGGATACCAGTAGTGGAAACTGACCTGAGTCGTCGACTTCTTGCGATCGGAAAGGGAGCACGAGCCGTGGAGAAAAGCTATGAACGTCGTGACCAGAAGCTGTGGAAGTCACTGAGGAACACTGAGTGTAATGCTTCTTCCCACTTGACTTAAACACATACAGTAGATTATGGCAAGGAATGGAAAAAATTTTAAATTAATTTCCGCTACATGTCTTCCAATTCCTTACAGTGGTATCAGAGCCATGCCGTTTTGTGTTTAAGTTAGGCTTGATTGTTGATTCATATGATATATGTTAGTCATAACCGATCATATAATATGCATTTTATGTGTGACATATAAGGGATCCGTGTTATGTATGACATAAAAGGGAATCTAAAAGGGATCCGTGTTATGGGTTAGAACACCGTGGCTACCTGTTCGTAGCATAACATAACCGTAACATATACTGTTTTGTGAATGTTTTAGTTTTGAAACATTAATTGCCCTTCAATTAAATCTGAATGTTGATTCTTGAATGCTTGAGTATAGTGAACAATGTGGCTCTAGATTGCAAGTGTTGTAATTTTTAAATATGGCCTGCGTGTCGTGTCTTCCTCTATATACTCTTAATGTACCTTCTCTTCTCATCTCACTCCCCTCGAATGTTAAAAGAGGTTTCTATATGTAATTTCCCTTTTCTTACTAGAGAGCTCCTCTCATTGGCTTGAGGGAACTTAGGATAGGTGAGCCATATTGTATCACATTTAAATTATGCATCTTATGATTATATCAGAAACATGCATATTACTTGTATGAGATACAAACTGAGAAACATGCATTCTTATAAACCAGACAGTTAAATTAAGCCCTCTAAATGAAATCTTAAGTCATAATGCCATCAATTTATGAATACTTGTCAAAACCTCGATCGCTCAATTGTGGACTCCACCAAAGTGGGTGCTTTTGAGTTATCTTAGGGAGATAAGCAAGAGTAATGGTGCTACTCTCACGTGTTTATTATTGTTTGACTTAATTGAGATTAACAAAATAGTTTTGGGTCTCAAGGCATTATATGGGATTAAAAACATGATAGATCATATGATGATAGGATCCCATGAACATCTAAGAGTTACATTTGATGTAATTGGTAAAGGTGTTACCTACCTAAATAACTTAATTTAAGCGTCCTGCCAAAGCAGACTTAAGTTTGAACCAAATATGGATCTTAGCCCACTAACTATTGCATTGAGGGTTATTTATTTAGTGGGAGATTGCTAATTAAATTGCATATTTTAATTGTAGAATCATGACGACTAGTAATACTACTACATTATTGCTACGATCTGTCCTTGAGAATGATAAACTCAATGGTACAAACTTTCTTGACTGGTTTAGGAACTTGAGAATTGTTCTCAAGCAGGAAAGAAAGGTGCATGTCCTAGATCAACCCATTCTTGAGGATCCAACGGCCAATGCTCCTAAAGCTTAGAGAGATACTTACACGAAGCATAAGGAAGACTCTGTCGATGTGGGATGCTTGATGCTAGCCATCATGGTTCCGGAGCTCCAAAGAGATTTGGAACACATGGAGGCTTATGAGATGATTGTGCATCTCAAGGAAATGTTCCAGCAACAGGAAAGGCAAGAGAGGTATGAGACCACTAAGGCCTTACATTCCTGCAAGATGGCTGAAGGTGCATCAGTCAATACTCATGTCTTAAAGATGAAAAGGTACATTGATCACCTTGAGAGGATTGGATTTCCCATGAGCCAGGAGTTAGCTACGGATTTGATCTTGAACTCACTCCTAGAAAGTTATGACCAGTTTTTCATGAACTACAACATGAACAACATGAAGAAATCTATTTCTGAACTGCATGGGATGCTTAAAACTTCTGAGTCGAGTCTTAAGAAGAAGCCCAGTACTATTTTGATAGTTCAGAAATGAAAGGGTATGAAAAAGAAAGGCAAAGGCAAGGGGAAGGGTCATGGCTCATCGGGTAAGACCAAAGAGACAGGCAAGCCTAAAACCAAACCTGCACCAAAGAAGGCAAAGCCTCCGAAGGAAGGAGTCTGTTTCTTCTGCAATGAACCTGGTCATTGGAAGAGGAATTGCAAACTCTACCTCGAAGATCTGAAAAAAACAAGAAGGATAGCGAGGCTATCACTTCAGGTATTTATGTTATAGACATTCATCTTTCTACTTCCACCTCATGGGTATTAGATACTGCATGTGGTTCTCACATTTGTACAAATGTGCAGGGACAAAAGGACAGTAGGAAGCTGAAAAAGGGCGAGGTTGACCTACGAGTTAGAAACAGAGTAAGGGTTGCTGCGTTAGCTGTAGGCACTTATGAATTAGTTCTGCCTACTAGGCTTTTGTTAGTTTTGAACAATTGCTATTATGTTCCTGCTTTAAATAGTAATATTATTTCACTTTCTTATTTGGATAAGGAAGGTTTCACTTCCATTACTGGGAATAGTAGATGTTTTATTTATCGTAATGATTTTTCTATGCTCATGGTGATTTGCATGTTGATCATTACATATTAAATTTGGAACAACCCAATCATGGAAATATCTATAATATAACGGCTAAAAGGGTCAAACCAAACCATTTGAATCCCACATACCTCTGGCACTGTCGTCTGGGCCACATAAATGAGAAATGCATTTCCAAACTCCATCAAGATGGATTTCTAAACTTATTTGATTTTGAATCATATGACACTTGCGAGTCTTACTTGTTAGGAAAGATGACAAAGTCACCTTTCACTGGGCACAATGAGAGGGCCACTAATTTATTGGTCCTCATACATACAGATGTGTGTGGACCGATGAACACAAATATCAGAGGAGGTTATTCATACTTCATAACATTCATAGATGATTTTAGCAGATATGGGTATATCTATCTGATGAAACATAAATCTGAATCTTTTAAAAAGTTTAAAATATTTCAAAATAAAGTACAAAACCAGCTTGGCAAAATAATTAAAGCCTTTCAATCTGATCAGGGTGGTGAATATTTGAGCCAAGAGTTCATAGATCATCTTAGGAGTTGTGGGATAGTCTCACAATTGACTCCTCCAGGGACACCACAATGGAATGGCGTTTCTGAACAGAGGAATTGAACACTATTAGATATGGTTCGATCCATGATGAGTCGAACAGATCTTCCACCCTCCTTTTGGGGCCATGCCCTAGAGACAACTGTGTTCACACTCAATCGTGTTCCATCTAAGGCAATTGAAAAGACTCTGTATGAAATATGGACTGGGAGGACGCCTAGTTTGTCTTTCCTCAAGATTTGGGGATGCGAGGTCTATGTTAAGCAACAAGCCTAAGACAAATTAGTGCCCAAATCCTTAAAGTGCCTTTTTGTGGGATATCCTAAGGAAACCAAGGGATATTATGTCTATAACCCTGCTGATAACAAAGTGTTTGTTGTCAAAAATGGTGTCTTTCTCGAACGAGAATTTATCTCTAAAAGAACCAGTGGGAGTAAGGTACACCTCAAAGAAGTTTGAGAGCCACAAGACACCACAGAACTACAGATAAAAAATAGAGAAGACTCACAACAAGTTGTTAAGACTCCTCAAGTCACGCAAGGTCCACAGAAATCTAATAGGACACGACTTCAGCCTCAGAGATATGGATTTCTGATTTTTGATAGTCGTGATATGTTGCTCATTGAGCATAATGAGCCGACTACCTATCGAGAAGCTATAGTGGGACCAAACTCTGAAAAATGGCTTAATGCCATGAAGTCTGAGATACAATCCATGTATGACCATAAAGTTTGGACCTTAGTCGACCCGCCTAAAGGTGTAAAAATTATCAAGTGCAAGTGGGTTTTTAAAGAGAAAACTGACATGGATAGCAATGTAAATGTCTTCAAGGCATGACTGGTTGCAAAAGAATTTACTCAAACTCATGGTGTGGACTATGATGAGACCTTTTCCCCAGTTGCAATGGCTAAATCAATCAGAATCCTCTTTGTCATAGCAACATATTATGACTATGAAATATGGCAGATGGATGTCAAGAGCCTTCCTTAATGGAAAGTTCCTTGAGGATGTGTACATGACACAACATAAAGGGTTTGTGCGTTCCGAGGACTCTGGTAAAGTGTGCAAGCTTCAAAGGTCCATTTATGGACTGAAGCAAGCCTCTCAGAGTTAGAATCATCGTTTTGATGAAGTAGTCAAAGAGTTTGGATTTCTTCAAAACATTGATGAACCTTGTGTGTACAAGAAGGTTAGTGGGAGCACAATTGTTTTTTTGGTACTCTATGTCGATAACATCCTACTTATTGGAAATGACATTCCTACCTTACAGATTGTCAAGTCTTGGTTAGGAAAGTCTTTCTCGGTGAAAGACATGGGTGAAGCCACCTACATCCTAGGAATCAGGATCTATAGAGATAGATCTAAAAGACTTCTAGGACTCAGTCAGAGTACATATATAGACAAAATACTGCATAGGTTCAGTATGCACGAATCAAAGAGGGGTTTCATACCCATGCCTCATGGTACTCACCTCAGCAAAGATTTGTGTCCTAGTACATCTGATCAGTGAGGTCGCATGAGTAAAGTTCCATATGCCTCGGCCATAAGATCTATCATGTATGCCATGTTATGTACTTGACCGGATGTCTCATTTGCCTTAAGTATAACTAGCAGATATCAACAGGACCCTGGTGCGGGCCATTAGACTACTGTCAAGAATATCCTTAAGTACTTAAGAAGGACTAAGTACCTATTCTTGGTCTATGGTGGATTGGATGACAAACTCTGTGTAACTGGTTACACAAATGCAAGTTTCCAAACTGACCAGGATGACCAAAAATCATAGTCTGGATATATATTCCTCCTCAATAATGGAGTAGTAAGCTGGAAGAGCTCTAAGCAGGGTACTGTAGCAAATTCTGCAACAGAAACTGAGTATATAGCAGCATCTGATGCAGCTAAGGAAGCCGTTTGGATCAGGAAGTTCATCATGGAACTAGGGGTGATACCTACCATCTCAAATCCAATAAATTTACTCTGTGACAATAGCGGTGCCATTGCACAGGCCAAAGAGCCTAGGTCACATCAAAGGACCAAGCATATACTCAGGCGATTTCATCTCATTAGAGAAATCAACGATAGAGGTGATATAAAAATATGCAAAGTAGCAGGAGAAGATAATGTTGCTGATCCTCTAACAAAGCCGCTTATGCAGGCAAAACATGAGCGTCATGTTAGGTCAATGGAAATTGGTCAAATTGATGATTGTACCTAGTGCAAGTGGGAGGTTATTGGAAATTGTGCCCTAGGGGCCAATCATTATCTTATAAACATTATTGATTTATGAATTTATTAATTGTGTTATCATATTATTTGCATGTTTACTGTGATGACCATCCTTAGATAATTCATGATCTTATCCTAAATGTCCCTGGTCGGTCATCTATGCGGGAGCAGAGATGAAATAAGACCAGTATGACTTTGAAGATGTATAAAGATATAAATCAAAGTCATAGGCACATGTAAGAGTACATGGTGTTAGACCGACCCGCTATGAGAGAGCTGCATGGGTTACGTCATAAGCTTCTCTCATATACAAACCATGTCACTATGCCCTTTGACCTGATCATCATGGATTCCTACATGACAAATGCTCAGCTTTGACCTAGTCAAAAGTCACTTTTCATGCGAAGGAATATGAATGGTCAAGATGGAATTTGTCCCTCACATTCGTAGAGAGATATTACTGGGCCCCTCGATGAGTGAGTCTGAGAAATGTATGGCCATACTGTAATAGAAAGGTAGTTCTATTTCTATAGTCAGACTACTCAGGGATCAAGAAAGTAACGGTCAGGAATAGGAGGATGACATTATCCATGACCAAAATATCGCGTGATAGAAGGGACATGATATGGTTGTATAAAAGGTTACATCGTTTAACGATCCTCATATGATTTAGGTAGTCGTTATGTCTTGCTAGAGACCGCTTGTGACTTGTGGGCCAGTATAGCAAATGGTCCACTGCCAACTTCATATGGGCCTACAGGGTGTCACACAAAATAACCCAACACGAGCTATAATGTCCAAATTTATTGAATCTAAGACATGTCCAGATTCAATGAATGATCCAGGGTGGATGTATATATTTATTTATATTTATATTCGTATATATACATTACATATAAGAGATATATGAGATTTAATTTATAAGGATAAATTAAATCTCTATCACGTTTGAATTTGAAAGTCAAATTGATAGGATATCTCATATAAGAGATATTTGTAAGATTTAATTTATAAGGATAAATTAAATCTCTATCACGTTTGAATTTGAAATTCAAATTGATATGATATCTCAAATTTGATTTATGAGAATAAATCAAATATAGTTCAGTCTTATCTTTATTTTAAGTTAAATAAATAGGTGAATTAAATCTGTGGGATTGATTTAATATAAATATTATTTATTTAATTAGTTTCTTATCAAATTATACAATATATGATATTATATTAATTTCAGAATTAATATAAGATTAACTCCAAAATCCAATTTGGTAGAGAGAAAAATGCATAGCATCCTATATATCTGATTTTATGAGCTACGTTTTGAAAAATATAGAACACAGAAAGGCCAAAGGGGAATTTGCAAAAGGTTTGCAGATAAGAAACTGTCGAAATAGAGATGGAGAGGACGAATTCTTGAGAAAGCCCTGGAGGGACAGGAGATGCTAGCACGTCGTTCGTGGTTAGAACGCTATTCGTGTGGATACCAGTAGAGGAAGCTGACCTTCGTTGACTTCTTGCGATCGAAAAAGGAGCACGAGCCGCAGAGAGAAGCTGTGAACGTCATGACCAGAAGCTGTGGAAGTCACTGAGGAACACTGAGGGTAATGCTGAAAGGAATTGGAAGACACGCAGCGAAAATTAATTTAAAAATTTTTCCATTCCTTGCCAGGATCTACCATATGTGTTCAAGTCAAGTGGGAAGAAGCATTACCCTTAGTGTGCCTCAGCGACTTCCACAGCTTTTGGTCACGACGTTCACAGCTTCTTTCTGCGGCTCGTGCTCCCTTTCCGATCGCAAGAAGTCGACGACTCAGGTTGGCTTCCTCTACTAGTATCCACACAAACAGCGTTCCAACCACGAACGACGTGCTAGCGTCTCTTGTCCTTCCAGGGCTTTCTCAAGAGTTCATCCTCTCCATCTCTATTTCGACAGTTTCTTATCTGCAAACCCTTTGCTCAGTCCCCTTCAGCTGTGTTCTATGTATATCTTTATGCAAAACGTAGCTCCTAATATCATATATATAGGATACTCTGCATTTTCTTCTACCGAATTGGATTTTAGGAGTTAATCTTATATTAATTTTGAAATTAATATAATATCATATATTGTATAATTTGATAAGAAACTAATTAAATAAATAATATTAAATCTGTCCCACAGATTTAATTCACCTATTTATTTAACTTAAAATAAAGATAAGACTGAACTGTATTTGATTTATTCTCATAAATCAAATTTGAGATATCATATCAATTTGAATTTCAAATTCAAATGTGATAGAGATTTAATTTATCCTTATAAATTAAATATTATAAATATCTCTTATATGAGATATCCTATCAATTTGAATTTGAAATTCAATCGTGATAAAGATTTAATTTATCCTTATAAATTAAATCTTATAAATATCTCTTATATGAGATATCCTATCAATTTGAATTTCAAATTCAAACGTGATAGAGATTTAATTTATCCTTATAAATTAAATCTCATATATCTCTTATATATAATGTATATATACGAATTTATATATATACGAATATAAATATAAATAAATATATACATCAACCCTGGATCATTCATTGAATCTAGACACGTCTTAGATTCAATGAATCTGGACATCATAGCTCGTGTTGGGCTATTTTGTGTGCAACCCTGTAGGCCCATATGAAGTTGGCAGTGGGCCATTTGTTATACTAGCCCACAAGTCGTAAGCGGTCTCTAGCAAGACATAACAACTACCCAAATCATATGAGGATCGTTAAACGATGTAACCTTTTATACAACCATATCATGTCCCTTCTGTCACGCGATATTTTGGTCATAGTTGAGGCATGGATAATGTCATCCTCCTATTCCTGACCGTTACTTTCTCGATCCCTGAGTAGTCTGACTATAGAAATAGAACTACCTTTCCATTACAGTATGGCCATACATTTCACAGACTCACTCATCGAGGGGCCCAGTAATATCTCTCTATGAATGTGAGGGATAAATTCCATCTTGACCATTCACATTCCTCCGCATGAAAAACCACTAAACCTGAACATAGTCTTTATGATCACTCGGTCAAAAGTGACTTTTGACTAGGTCAAAGCTGAGCGTTTGTCATGTAGGAATCCATGATGATCTCAAGTCAAAGGGCATATTGACATGGTTTGTATATGAGAGAAGCTTATGACGTTACCCATGCAGTTCTCTCATAGTGGGTCAGTCCAACACCTTGTACTCTTACATGTGCCTATGACTTTGATTTATATCTCTATACATCTTCAAAGTCATACTAGTCTTATTTCATCTGTGCTCCTGTATAGATGACCGACCAGGGACATTTAGGATAAGATCATGAATTATCCAAGGATGGTCATCACAATAAACATGCAAATAATATGATAACACAATTAATAAATTCATAAATCAATAATATTCATAAGACAATGATTGGCCCCTAGGGCACGATTTCTAACAAATGCTTCTTCCCACTTGACTTAAACATATACGGTAGATCCTGGCAAGGAATGAAAAAACTTTTAAATTAATTTCCACCGCGTGTCTTCCAATTCCTTACAGAGGATACTCTCCTAGTATATTTTGTTACTTACTCACCATCACCGACCTCAGCTCACATACATGCACCTGGTCAACCACCTTTATCTCAGGTTTATACCAGACATTTGGAGGAAAATGTTACTACTCTTTTGCCAAATTCGGGCCCGTCATTATCTACTTCATCATTAGATTCTGCAGAAAGCATTACTCACCTTGAGCCTAATCTGGTCCCTGAATTTGAGATACCTCCTATTTCGAATCCAGATCCCTCCCTTGATTTGCCCATTGCCCTCTGCAAAGATAAACATACTTGTACCTATCCTATTTCTTCTTTTGTTTCATATAACTGCCTCTCCTCTACTTCTCATGCCTTCATTTTCTCTTTAGACACTATCTCAATAGCTCAGTCCATTCCTGAAGCCTTGTCCCACCCAAGTTGGTGTACTGCTATAGAAGAGGAGATAGTGGCCCTTGATTATGTTGGTACATGGACCTTAGTGGATTTACAGTAGGAAAGAAAGCTATTGGATGTAGATGGGTGTTGGCTCCTAAAACAAAAGCTGATAGCACTCTTAAACGTCTTAAAGCTTGCCTTGTTGCTAAAGCCTATGCTCAGAAGTATGGTATTGACTATTCTGAGACCTTTTCCCCTATAACTAAACTCTTATCCATTCACCTCTTTGTCTCTTTGGCTGCTACTTATAGTTAGGATCTTTCTTAACTAGATATCAAAAATGCCTTCTTACATGGTGATCTTCTTGAAGAAGTGTACATGGAGCAACCACCTAGTTTTATTATGCAGGGGGAGCATGGTAAAGTGTATCATCTTAAGAGATCTTTATATCGCTTGAAGCAAAGTCCTCAGGCATGGTTTGACAGATTCAATATTATTATAAAGAATTTTGGCTTATGCAGAGTAAGTGTGATCATTCTGTGTTCTATCAGAGAACAAGTACGAGCATGATTCTACTAGTTGTGTATGTTAATATTGTGATTACGGGGAGTAATGCCTCGGGGATCTCATCACTCAAGTCATTCCTTAACTCTCACTTTCAAATGAAGGATCTGGGTTCATTAAAGTACTTCTTAGGGATTAAAGTCATAAGGAGTAAGAAGGGCATCCTATTGACTCAGAGAAGATATGTCCTTAATTTGCTAAAACAAACTGGAAAACTAGGAGCAGCCCCAACCAGTTTTCCTATGGTTTACAATCTACTACTTGATGCTGATGGTAGTATACCATCTAAAAATTCTGTTGAAGCCACCAAAAGCAAGCCGTTTGAGAACCCATAGAGGTACAGAAGATTGATTGGCAAATTGAATTATCTTACGGTAACACGTCCTGATATCACTTAGCCAGTGAGTGTCCTTAGCCAATTTATGGTCTCGCCAACTGTCAGACAGTGGGAAGTCTTAGGACATGTGTTACATTACTTGAAGGGATCTCCAGGTCATGGGATATTATAAAAAAAATCATAGTCACACAGATATTGAGTATTTTTGTGATGCTGATCATGGTGGATTAAAAGCTACAAGACGATTGACTATAGGATACTGTGTTTTTATAAGAGGAAATGTAGTATCTTGGAGAAGCAAGAAACTAAATGTGGTGTTAAGATCAAGTACAGAAGCAGAATATAGAGCCATGGCACAATTAGTATGTGAGATAGTCTGGATATATCAGTTACTAAAGGAGGTTGGTCTTAAAATCTCGTTACCAGCGAAGCTGTGGTGTGATAATAAAGTGGCCCTACATATAGCTTCTAATTCAGTATTTCATGAACGCACTAAATATATTGAAATTGATTGTCATTTTATTCACGATAAGCTTAAGGAAAACTTCATCTCTACGGCATATGTCAAATCTAGTGATCAACTGGGTGATCTCCTCACCAAAGCTTTTAATGGGATTCAAGTTGAATATCTTTGTAACAAGTTAGGCATTATAGACATTTATGTTCCAACTTGAGGGGGAGTGTAGAGATATTAGAGATATTATGAGATATGTAAATATCCTATAATTAGTATATAGGATAAGATATAATATTATTTTATTAATATCTAGGATTTTCTATTTTATCTAGGTTTATCTAGAATTTTCTATTATATGTATAAATATCCCTTCTGACTATCAATAAAGTACAAGCATTATTCATTTGAAATAACATATAGGAAAGAGGTTGAATTACCTTGGTTTGTCTTTGCCTGTGATTCTTATATTGCTATTTGTTTTCTTTTGGGTATGTTTGGTCCCCTTTTGTTTTTGTCATTTCTTCCACTTGGGTATTTGCATTTTATCTTGGATCTTGAGTTTTGTCTAGGAGTGCAAAAGTCTAAGTGTGGGAGAATTGTCTTGTGATATATTTTCTATATTTTCCCATTTAATATGAACTTTGTATTAGGTGAGTAGTCATTGATTGGGTTTGATGTAATATTTTCCGAATGTAGAAGTCAAAGTGCACTTGTGGGAATTGCAGGGTTATATGGGCAATTTATTGAATTAATTTACAACACGAGAGCTTTATATTTGTGGCTATTCATTTTATTTTATTTTGTAATGTAAGAGACAAATTGCGCAAGTTGTTAAATATTTGTATGGGTCAAGGAGGCTTAAAAGGCGTGGTATACAATGGATGGTGGGGTTAGAAGATGTGATTTAATTGCGGACATTATTTCTAGCAAGAGGAAGTATAAATGGCTCCTGTAATGGTTCCAAGGGAAATTATTTATTTAGGTTCTCGTACGCCAATCCAACCGTGGAAATTGCAAAAGGCAATGGTGTAATTCCAAAGTAGCTTGGTAACAATTTCAAAGGACCCTTATTACTCTTCTAGCTTATGATTTATAGCTTGGGGATATTCTTTTAATTTGCTGCGTAGACTTCCCTTGTGATTCACGCCTCTATTCAGATTTTTAATTTTCAAATTTTGAGGTATACAAGCCCAATTCAGATTACGTGGCCTCTGTCTTCTCTCTTATCCATTTTAACTTTTGCTACATACAACATCATGTTCTCTTCTAATTTCTTATCAATGGAGGCTCATGCCTTAAGTTTTCAAGTGAAGGATGATTGTCAATCCATTTTTTTCTCTGAATTTTGCACTAAATATGATTGAATTGGCTTTGAATTGTTATTAAAAACAATGCAGCTTGAACCCTAGGTGTGTGGTGTGTGGTTAATCACATGTCAATTTGATTGAATTTGAACCTACCACACTAGTCTCTTGTTCTTAGCCTAATTTAAATGGGAAAGTCAAACTGTAGAATCTCTTTTTGCTAGGTGACTTTTGTTTTTTATTCTTTTTGGGTATGTGGTAAGGGCATTTTCACTCCTTTTTGCACATCAACTCAGACTAAGGTGGCATTGCATTGCCCTCATGGACTTGGTGCATTTATATGAATATATGCTAGTAGTGCTGGCCTTGGTTTGAACCCAAGTACTCAAGGTATGGATTATACCTCCTTGATTAGTAGGTCTAAGTTTTCTTTCCTAGAGACACATTTAAGTAATTTTTAATGATTTCTGTTTACTGCCACCATATTTGCAACAGCGTCATAGAGATCAATTTGGCAAGTGGAACATACCAAGGGAGAATGACAATGTAGAAGAACTAGAAATGTTAAGGTCGAAAAATTAATATTGAATACAAGTTGTGTCTGAGTCTTCCAAGTGTAATTTTACAGATTAGCGGTAGCCTACTGGCAAGTTCATGGCTTTGGCTCTTTAGGTTTCTCTAATGTTAGTTCCAGCAAGAAAATACTTGATTTTGAGGTTACTAGGTGCTCCTATAATTCTTCTCCTTGGCTATGCAAGGAATCATCCCAGGCTTCAAGGATACTAAACTCCTTTATATGTCATTGGTGTGTTAAGTTCATAGGTTATGCTATATAGATATGGTCACTTGTACTCTCATGGATTTATTCTCATTTTTAATGTTTTACATGAAGAAAATATGATTTCAACTTTATATGATAGAATAGAACTGGAAACAAAATAAGCCTAAACTTGAGAGTGAATTAATTTATCGTGTTTATGACTTGGTTTGTCACACCAACTAGAATTTTAACAGTTTCAAGCAAAAAGAAACTAACCAATTAATATATTCTCTAACTTGGTTCATTTATATTCTGTTTTGATATATTTTTGGGATATGCTAGCAAAAAGAAACTAACCAATATCTTCTCTAACTTGGTTCATTTATATTCTGTTTTGATATATTTTTAGGATATGCTACAAACATCATTTTGAGACTCAGGTCAGCTATTACACATGTTCTGTCCCCTTAAGTTTATCCATCATTTTGTACTAATTTTTTATTTGTTTGTTGTGTCTAATGAAATTCAAGTATTCTCAAATAATCTTATATTGTCCTTCAACCTCTTCATTGATCTTTTTAGTGCATGGTGGCAGGGGTCCTCTTCTTGATACTATTGAAGAAAGTGAATCTCTTAGCTCCCATTATTTAGGGTCTGCAGATTTTTTGGTTTCTTAAGAATGGTAAGGAGTTCATATCGTATTGTAGATTTTGTCATAAATGGAATCTGAGTGTTAACCTTTTTAAATCTTCAGTATTCATGGGAGGGAGGTATTTTTAAAATTAGTTTAGCAATATATCAGTTTGAATCACTTGTGGGAGGTATTTTTTAAATTAATTTAGCAGTATATTTGATTTGAATATATCTATACCTTTTTTCTCCTCCTTATACTAATCTTTTATCTCCTTTTGTTGCTCCTCTTCCTCGCTCCTTTGTGTCTTCCTATTTATCAAACAGTAGTTTTCTTATCATCTAGGCACTGTTATTCTTGGTCTATGCACTGCCCTGTTATTTTAACTTTTTCATTCGTTTATTTCCTTACGTATTGTTGATTAGTCCTTTAAATATTTGTGTATGTGTTTGATTGTCCTCTTGACATTTTTACTATATAATTATTTATTGGTTATATTTGTTAGAATAATCATAGGTTACAATATAAGATGTGATACAATCAGGGGCTATAGAGTCATTCATTCAAAATATGATCTCAAATGTACTTAATGATTGGTTGAAATATTATATGTTTAATGTTTACTTATTTATCTGTTAGTTTTTTACCTTCTCATTTATTTCCTTTATACTTCTTGTTCTGTTATTATTGGCTATGCAATGTTATTTATTGTTTATTTCTTAATTAATTTTAATTTACCATTCATTTGTTTGTCTCTATTTATTATTTTTAATTAATAAATTATAGACTATAGATTCATTCATTTTCTGCTAATGATTGGATAATTTTTTGTTAATTAGTTGTTATTATTAATTAACAGTTTATTTATTTAATTTGTATTTATTTGCTTATTTATATATGTGTATCGAATTATCGCTTGATTGAGTGTACGTTTGGTTTAGTTGTGGAAGTTTATAATTTTTTTTTAAACAAAAAAGTTATGAAGCTCATACATACCGTTTGGGTAGTTCTCCTGAATATGAAAATGAAATCAACTTTATAAAATTATAAAATTTATACTTTTTTTTGTAACTATACATTTGATCTTTTATTATACAATTATTGATTATTCAATTTGCTAAATAATAATGGCAAATAAACTATTTTTTTATTTATTCAATGAGAAAGCTATTTATTTTCTTTGTATTTAATGATTGTCTGGTTTGTTTGTTTTAAATTTAATTAATTACTTGTTTGGATTATTTCTAGTATTTGTTTACTATTTATTTATCAGTTATTTTTTATAACAAAGTATTTGTCTTTCGACTGATTTTTGCTTATATGATCAAAACAATTATTCTGTATTTATTTATTAATATAATTGTACGTTATGACTTACTGTACAAGATGGGATACAATTAAAAAGGATATTGAGTTAGTCATTCAAAATATTTATTTTTATAGCACTTATTTCCTTCTTCATGTTGGATTATGTGTTATTTATCTATTTATTTTTCTATTAATATATATTTCTTTATTTCTTTATTATGTATTTATTTATTAATATAATTAATTACATCTAGGACTGATTTGGCTTACTATAGAAAAGTTACCTTAGACTGATTTGTGCTTATATGATCAGAATAGTCACTTATTTATTTTTATTATTGTTATCTATCTATTTATTCATGGTCTTCGTTTTTCTTCTATTGCACCGTTACAAAAGAATAAGAAAGATGAATTGACAACATAGTTTGCTGAACTAAACTTTGAGAGTTTGTTCATTTAACTTGTTTATGACTTGGTTTGTCACACCAACTGCATTTAACAGTGTCAAGCAACAAGAAACTAACCAATATCTTCTCTAACTTGGTTCATTTATATTCTGTTTTGATATATTTTTTGGATATGCTGCAAATATCATTTTGGATACAATACTTATATTTAGGTGTAAGACTCAGGTGCAGCTGTTACACATGTTCTATCCTTGTAAGTTTTACCATCAATTTATATTTATTTTTATTTGTTTGTTGTGTCTAATGAAATTCAAGTGCTCACAACTAATCTCATATTGTCCCCCAACCTCTTCACTGATCTTTTTAGTACATGATGGCAGGGGTCCTCTTGTTACTAATGAAGAAAGTAAATCTTTTAGCTACCAGTATTAAGGGTCTACAGATTTTAAGGTTTCTTAAAAATGGTAAGGAGCCCATACCCTATTGTAGATTTTATGTCATAAATGGAATCTGAATATCGACCTTTCTAAATCATTCAGTATTCATGGCTTTGTTTTTGTTGAGATGATGTTGTTTAAAATTAATCATTAATTAATATAATGTTTTGTTAGTTATTTAATTAATTATCTAAAAATTAGGTTTAAATATTATTTAGGATCAGATTTAAATATTAAAGTATCATATCTTAGAAGAATAAATATGAGATATTAGGATTATGATAGATTTTAGATTTAGCCTATTAGCTTATATTTTTACTTATATAAATGCCTATTTGTATTCTCATTCATTAAAAGGATTAATATTTTTAGGCTTTATTTTTTCTCTAGTTTCAATCTTTCAAATCTCCACATAGTATCAATGCAAGAATATTAAATTTTGGCTAAGATCTTTATGAAGAAGAAGAAGAAGAAGAAGGTCAAGCCTGAAGAGAAGGCACGCCTTCAAGTGAATATTAGTTACATATTATGAAAGAGGGTAACTTGGATCTCTTCCCACCAAATCTCATAAGTTATGGGATTAGTTCATCTACCGCAAATAAGTTTAGATTAGTGTGTAAACCCAAGTGGGTTATGATAGAAGAGGGTAACTTGGGTCTCTTCCAACAAAATCTCACAAGTTATGGGATTAGTTTATCTAGCTCAAGTGAGGTTAGATTAGTATATAAACCCAAGTGGGTTGCCATGATTGTATGAGCAAGTTGCTCTATGATCAAAGAGGATAACTTGGGTCTCTTCTCATAAAATCTCATATGCTATGGGATTAGTTTATCTTCCTCAATGAGATTAGATTAGTGTGTAAAGTCAAGTAGATTATCATGATTGTATGAACAAATACATATGATAGAAGAGGATAACTTGGGTCTCTTCCTACAAAATTTCATAGTAGTACATATGATTTTTTATCAAATTCCTCTTTTACAAATGTTCTTATCAGGCCTCCAATATGGAAGTTCTGCATCAAGTTCACAACTTTGTCTTAAGATCTAGATTCAAGATCTAATCAATTTCAGTTCAATAGTCACTACTAATTTAAGTATTCAAGGTTTCTGGTTCTTCTATAATGATGCTGCTCACACATAAGTTGCCTCCCAGCTTTAGGGAAGTGTTGAGAAGTACAAGTATTCAAGCTGTAGATCTAACTTGAGGGGGAGTGTTGAGATGCGGTAGTTTAAAATTATTAATTAATATTATGTTTTATTAGTTATTTAATTAATTATCTAAAATTAAGTTTAGATATTATTTAGGATCATATTTGAATATTAAATTATAATATCCTAGAAGAATAAATATGAGATATGAGGATTATGATAGATTTTAGATTTAGCCTATTAGCTTATATTTTTGCCTATATAAAGGCCTATTCTTATTATTATTTATTAAAAGGATTAATAATATTTTGAAACTTTATTTTTCCTCTACTTTCAATCCTTTAAATCTTCACAGTTTTTTCTTCTATTGCACTGATACAACATAATAAGAAAGATAAATTGACAACTTAGTTTGTTGTACTAACGTTGGACTTGTGTATGGTTGGACACAAGAGGGCTGTTGTTAGCAAGGGTGGTGGTGGTAACATTCTGTGTAATTTTTGGGATCCTCATTTGCAGCGAGACTTGGTTCAATTCCCATGGCTGCATTTCAAACCTGCCTTCACGTCTGGTGGACATCTTCCCTTCTTGTTGGTGGTTTAGCTATTGCTTTACAGGTAAGCCATTTGCTCCCTTTGCTATTAATTTTGTTTTGTTGTTATTATGTCTAAGCATAATGGATAAAATAATCAGGTTCCCCCTTTGAACTTTAGGTTAGCCCATAAACAAAGAGGACTCAAAAAAACAAAAAGAAAAAGAAAACAAAAGAAGGAAGAGATTATCCTAAGGGCTGGGCCAGCTAGACCAAATTATAAACATATTGAACATTATTAGTGCTCATGATTTGCTTGAATGTGCTGCTTGCAGGAATTTGATGTATCCACCACTTATCAGGTACAATTTTCACTAACCCATCTTTTTATCAGATTATTGTTTTTTAATTGTTATATTCTATGTAAGATAATAATACATGGAGTCATGAGTTGATGATAGCACTCAACTTCCTTACCTTTTCTCTTGATGTATTGTGGAAGTATTATTTGGAACGAGTGTCCTAAATGTTTAAAATAAAAATTCTATACACGGTTTAACTTTTAGGAATATGTATTATGTGCTTTATCCAACTTAAATTTATAATTGCATGTTTATTTTTAAGAAATTTAGTATTGTGTCTTGTGGAGACTAAGAAGGAGACATGTGGGGCTAGCTTTCGATTTGATATCCTTTCTTTTGTTTCCCACTTGTTTCTTAACCAAACCTATTTTATCACCCAACAAAATTCCTTTACCACCCAATAAAATCATACCTAAATTTATTGTATGCATATTCTTCTATCCTATGCTTTCCTGAATGGCTCTTAATTTTTTGAAGTATCTACTTTGTGATTAGATATCATTTCTTTTATTTCCCACTTGTTTCTTAACCAAGCCTAGTTTAACGCCCAATAAAAGTCCTTTTGATCTATGTTTAGTATTTGATTGTTAGTGATGGAGAACCTAGATAATAGCCAAGCTTATGGAAAGGGGATTGGAGAAGGTGGATTTTGAGCGTAAACACAAGCCATGGTGCTTAGAAACTTGATTCATGTGAAATTACTCTTTGATAGGAAAGATGTTCAATTACCTTGGTTTGCCTTTGCTTGTGACTTATATTTCCATCCGTTTTCCTTTGGGTATGTTTGGTCCCCTTTGGTTTTTGCCATTTCTCCACTTTGGTATTTGCATTTTACCTTGGATCTTGAGTTTTGCGTAAGAGTGCAAAAGTCCAAGCGTGGAGGAATTGGCTTGTCATATATTTTCTATTCAGATTTTTAATTTTCATATTTTAAATTTTACGGGCCAAATTCAGATTACATGATGTTACACATTTTTTGCCTCTCGCTCACATGTGGTTTGTCTTCTCTCTTACCTATCTCCATGTCTGCTAGCTACAACCTCATGTTCTCCTCCAATTTCTCATCAATGGAGCTCTACTCTTTTTGTGTTTAGCTGCATAGTACATGGCTTAGGGCCTCAAATGAAGGATGATTGTTAATGCAATTTTTCCTCTGAATTTTGCACCAAATATGATTGAATTGGCTCTGAACTTTTATTGAGAACCATGCAGTTTGAACCGTAGGGGTGTGGTCTGTAGTTAATCACATGTCAATTTGATTGAATTTGAACCCATCACTTTCACTAGTCACTTTTTGTTAGCCTAATTTATTGGCTCTTTCTTTGGGTCACTTTTGCTTTTTAAGCATCCTTATTATTTAATTCTCATAATTATTTTAGGATTAAATATAGACTTTGCTAACTTTTAGATGGGAGACATCTGATTTAGAGGGCAAACTACAGAATCACTTTTTGCCAGGTGATTTTTTTTTTTATTATTCTTTTTGAGTATGTGGTAAGGGCATTCTCACTTCATTTTTCCTATCAACTGAGATTTAAATTTGTATTGTATTGCCCTCATTGACCTGATGCATTTATATGAATATGTACTCATAATGCTAGCCTTGAGGTTTGAACCTAAGTACTCAAGGTAGGGACTATAACTCCTTGATCTATAGGTGTAAATTTTCTTTCTTAGTGACACATATAAGTAATGTTTAATGCTTTCAGTTTATTGCCACTATCTTTATATGCAATATCGTCATGTATATATAGGATAAAAATTGTAGCTCATGCGGTATGTATAATTTTCTCTTTACAAATGCATGTAGTCTCTGAATCCTGAGGTTTGCTTAATGTCTACCTTTAACAATAATGGTGAGATCAATTTGGCAAGTGAAAGATACTTTATATAGCTAGCACATTATCATTTTGCAGATGATAAAGGTTAAAAATTATGTAATATTTAATTTACTGCCACATATTTACTTTTCTAATATTTAGTGTTAAACTTTATTATTAAATGTTTTTACTATGGGTGTATATATCTTTAGTTGAGATATATTTTAAATTAATGCCACCGTGTGATGCACTAACATTTGGAAAATATGTATCCACAATATTAATTACTGCAATCCTGCCGCCTCAATATTAATTAATGCAACACTTTTAGAACATTACAAGTTTAAATGCCTCAAAAATGTTGGAGGATTTTTCTATCTTGAGTGTAACATCCTAAATTTTACAAAAGATTTTACAAGGCATATTTGAGGTTTGGGGATGTTATCTAAAAATTAAAAGTGCCTCGAAAATAAGTTGTTTGTCAAAAGCCTATTTTCGGCTGAAATTATAAGGACTTAAAGAAGAAAACAATTATTAAAATTATTTAAGGGAGTAGAAAAATTGAAGAAAACTCATGAAATATGAAGTTTCATGATTTTTTAAGCTATGTTCTAGAAGTAAGGTTGTATTTTCTTGAAAAATTTAAGAAAACTTGGACTTTTTTGTTTAGCCTAAAATTTTTAGAGAAAATACTTCATGGACTAAAGAAATTAATTGAGGAAGAAAATCCTTATACAATATTAAGGATTAATTTCTAGAGATTATTTAAGGTTCTCAGTATATTAAACAAAGGATGGAAGTGAAAACAAATTATAATAGAACTTTAAATGTCAAAAAACTTTAAATGAAACAAGTTCCAATTGCTTGTTGGGTGCTGTAAAAGCTGGAGAAGTTTCAGAATTGGTGAGGAGGTGTTGTTCGTTTTGTTTTAGGGACATCATGGTATTCTTAAATGATTATGATGATAATAGGTATTGCTTACAAGCTCATGGATGAAAAGCTAGAAGGGTCCTCAAGTTTTAAGTGAAAATAGAAACGAAACCACTTTTAATGCTCTCAAATACTAGATAAGGCTGTGTGTGTGTGTGTGTGGTGGTGTTGATTAATACCATTTGGAGATAATTAATGATATAGCTAAATATAAGTCATGGTTAGAGACATTAAGTGAGGGTTGAAGTAATGTTTTGAAGCTGGAAATTTACATCTCGCTTACTGTTTAATGTTTATAAATTCTAAACAAGTGTCTGAAAGTGTTAAAGCATGAATCAAGATTCTAAAATGATAAATTAAACATTGTTTTTAAAACATAGAAAACAGTTTCAGAGCTATGAAATGGCCTGTCTGAATTTTAAAGCAGATAATTAATTTTGAATTTACTATATATTCTAAATTTTGAATCATTGCTATGGGTAGTTAAATCATGCTTATAGATGTTAAAATAAAATTTTAAAGCAATGCTCTTGAAGATGGAGAAAAATTTCAGAATAAAGAAAAATCTGTGTAAATGACAAGAAAAGGATAGTGTTATGGCTCAGGAAATTTTTTAATTTTAAAAATCATTTTATTAAATAATATATACATAATCATTGCAAAAAAATGTCAATAGGGTGGCGGTTGTAGAGTGCTCAAAGGCGCAGGAGTAGGCATGAGGTCCCATGTTCGAACCCTAGCAACTGCGGGAAGTGAGTTTTCTTTTTAATTTTTAGCACTCGAAATTACTAAAATGCCCCTCTTGCTTTTCTTCAGAATCGTACCCTTTCCCTTCTGTTCATCAAGTTCAGCAGCGACACAGGATGAGAGGCAGCGGGAGATCAGCGGAGGGGGGAGTTCACGCCATCTCTGCCGTGTGTTCAGTCTCCTGCCGTGTCGTCGCCGCTGGTGTGTCGCGTCATTAGGTAAGTTCCATTTTCTAATAAATGGGGTCGGCAGGGGAAAATCAGGAAGAGTGTTTGGTGGCCAACTTTGTGGAAACTCTATGCTATTGGCTCAGCTATCATCGTCGCCGTCGTGCTGTGCAAAGTCACCACTGCTGTTATTGCATTTCATCAAGAGGAGGAAGCTGTTATCACGGAACTGTACGAAGAGAACTCCATCGCCGTATTTTGGAATTCACCACCGGAGTTGCCATAAGTGGCGACTGCTCCGCCGCTGTGATCTTTCCAAAACTTTTTCATATCTCGGCCAATTCGACGGTGATTGCTGTGGGGTGAGTGAATTAGTTACTGCAGCTGTGTTCTGTTTCCGTTTGGGGCTCTATCTCTTCAGTCGCTGCAAGCAACGTCTGTCACCTTTGGCTCACGAGTTGGGGTCGCCGCAGGAATTGTCGGTGCTCTGTGGTTTAGAGTGCCGTTCCAGTGTAAGTGAGGTCAATTTCTCTTCCTCCTATCTGTTCCTTCGATGATGATCAGTGTTTCCTGAGGTTGGAATGAAATTGGCTGTCAATTCCTTATTGCCGTGTCTGTGTGGGTTAATTGTGTATCTATGATCTAAGCAAATAGTTTTGGGGAAACAGAGCAAGTTTGATTTCTGTGGTGTTACTTGGGTGATGATATGATGTTAGAAAAGGATTAAAGACTAACGTGTTAGCGAGACTTCTAACACATTTAATACAGCTTTTGAAAAACACTTTTTCATAATAACATCTCTTTTTGTTTGCAACGGTTATAAACTAGTTGTTAATAGCCAGATATTTGTAAAAAATATAAATACCATCTCATTTAATATGGTTGGTAACAAATCTATAATCAAAAGTGTCATGCATGCAATTTTGCATTAACTACTTTTTGAAAAAGCTATCTATACATTGTTTGTGCTTCAAAGTCTATATTCACTCATTTAGTGAGTTTACAAGCATTCAATTCATTTTTTATAGTAAGAAATAGTGATAAACTCATATTTTTATATATTTATTTTTATAATTTTAGTGAGTATCACTATGTTATTTTTTAATTATATTATTTATACATTATTTAGATTAATATACTTAAATTGATACTTAACAATGGTATAATTGTCATATTTTTATAGTTTATCTAAAATAATTATTTTTAAATTAAAGTATATTTATATTATTCTGATTTGTATTTTAAGTATTTAGGAGAAATATAAATTTATAAGTGACAACAAAATATCATAATTTAAGAAATTGTACATAAATACCTATGGGCAAAATTTTACAATTTAGCCCATTAGGTTTTCCTTATCCTTCTGCTTATATTCTGACCTTGCAGAGAAGGGGGAGGGGCTTCCACACCCATCTCACCCCCACGACTCCACTCACCATCTTACCTTCCATCATCCTCCACCTCTATCCATTCATCCATCTCCACTCCATCCACTTCCCTTCTATCTTCCACCATGCCTCTGTCTCCACCTCCATCTCCTTTGCACTGACGCCTCTCATCTTTGACTCCACCTCCCTCGACCTCCACCATTCATCATCACCTCCTCTATTTGTTCACCCAAAGAGCCAAGCTTTTACAACACCTCCATTCCATCTCCATCGCACCAAAGATGCCACAGCAGCAGTTCCACACACGAACAACAACAGAGACTTAGCTCGACGAAATAGCAACATGGTAGGATTGATGAACAACTTCAAAGCGACATAGCACTCCAGCGATAGCAGTCACAACGGTGTAGCGTGAAGAATATAAGCAGTGACGGTGCAGTGATGGTAGTGATGGTGGTAGCGTATTTGATGGAAAATCGTGGCTAGTTCTTCCAAATCTCCTAATTCAATAGTAAAGGCATGAGTTTGAGATCTCAAAGAGAAGTTTGAGTTACTTCACTTCTCTACCTATTAATTATCTTATAATTCCAATGTCTTAGAATAATTTTATAATTATTGAGAAACTTTATAATAATTTATTTATATTTATTGAGGATTATTGTAACTGAATTATTGTTTAACATTTGATATTATGATTATTATAACTTAATTTCTTTATTCAATTTTGGGTCAATACTTTGTATTGAGATTTTAATGAATATTTAGTGATTTTTTAAGGTAGTTTGAGTTATTGGATCATTGTATCTCTTACTAGATTTAGTCATATTTTTATTAATTATTAAGTTATGATTGAGTATTGGTTTTTAATATCCTTAATATTATTTTATTATTCTGGTAGCAGTGAATAAATTGAAATTTTAAAAAATATTTTGTGACAATTTGAGGTTTTGTTAAATTAAAAGTTTAATTATAATTCTTGATTAATTATTTTTAACTCTCATATATGTTGAAGCTATTGAATTGGAGTGTTGCTTTCCATATCACTTATTTTAAATCAACAAAAATAATAAAAATATTTTTTTAAAATTCATTTTAATTTATTCCAAGTTTAGTCTTAGTAAATCAAATGAAATAGCTTATGTTGTATTGCATTTAGTTACTTAGAAATTTTATTTCATTTTTAGCTCCTCAAAAAGAATAACTTGAGGTTGCACTACACGCAATCATTGCTTTAATTTTTAAAGTAACCTAAAGACGACATCGAATTTATGTTGTTTTAAGTGACACTGTTGCCGATGAGCCAAGAAATTGGTTCTCTAGTAACTAAGTATCAAGTAAAATTGATTGGGGTTTATTTGTTGAGCCTTTATCTTAGTTAATCTTTTTTAGTATTTTAGTAGTAGATTGAGTTTTTATTTTTTTTTTATCATCTTTGGAAAAAAAGGCATATGGGTTCATGTGCATTACATCTTATTCTTGTTGAACAAGAACTTAGTGAGAGAGCTACTTCTAGTAAACATTAGTCTGTTAGTGATTTTGAATTTAAAAAAAAAACATGAATGGTTTTAATGATAATAATGGACATAATGGGTTTAATGGGAACAATATATATGGTGATATCAACTTATGGCATATTGGTGAAGATAAGAGAAGCATGAGGGAGATTTATAATTCCAAAGTTGATTATGATCATTATGCTTTTATACTGGTGATGTAAATTTTGAAATTAAAAGAGCATTAATTTCTTTTTTACCTAGATTCTATGGCTTTGCAAGTGATGATCACATCCTTACTCTAACACTTATAACCTAGGTTGTAGAGATCACCCTAACTTTAGCTGGGGTGGGGATTAAGGCAACACTCAAGAAAAATTTTTCAATCAAGTGGGGTCTAATCAAGGGGCATCATCTTTCTCTTAAGGTGATGAATTTGCTATAATCATGGAAGGCATTTAGACCACTGGAAGACGCAAACTGTGGCTGAGTTAAATGCTTTGGAGAATAAGATGAAATTATGTCTACAAATTGTATTCTTTAAGTTGGGGCAAATGAAGACTGAGCATGAGAACTTGAACGCTTTTGTTACTAAAATCTCCAATTGACTTGAGTGAATAAGCAAAGAGTATTATTGGTTCTATACCCTCCAATATAGTGATAAATCATAAATCTTTGAATGCAATCACACTGAGAAGCAGTAAGGAAATTGGATCTAAGAAAGTGCAATTTGAAGAGAATGAAGAACTATGAGGAAATAGGTTGAGTCTCCTCTAGCCAACATTGCTCCAGAAACTTTCAAAGCTGAGAAAGAAGCATCTATTCAATCTAAAAGCCTATAAGAAAAGAAGCTCTTGGAGAAGTCTCATAAAGTAGTAGTGCAAAATGATGAAGAGGCCATAACTATCATGAAGAGACTAGGGGATAAAGGATCAACTTTTGACTCCACAGGTGATGAGGATACTGATGTGCATGAGTATGACGGGTATGACATGGTTATGAAGCATGATGATGCATCTACTTGTTTATCCTCCTCCTATTCTTCTAATTTTTGTGCATATCAAGATGAAGTATCATGTATATATTGCTTATAGGTAGATAGGCTTTCCCTACCGCATGATTTTGATGCATCATCTTAATTCGATTATGATATTACTACTGATTTTGCACTTGATAAGCTTGAGGAATATGTTTTTGTTGTATTGTCAGGATCTAAGAAAGTACATGATGAAGTGAAGGCTACCCCAATAATCAAAGAAGTCACTCTAGCACTACAAAATGCCAAAACAAATAACGGCATAAGACCAAGTGATTATCATGTGATTTGGATGAAAATGAGGGTGCTGATAAGGATGAAATATTATCATGTGATTTGTCACCTGATAAAAACTTAATCACTGATGATTACATTCTAATTTTTCAGTTGAAGTCGAGACTTTTACTGAAGGGAGTCTTATTGATTTTATGGGATATAGAAAATACTTGTGTTCTTATATATCTTATAGATTTCTCACATCTAGTATCTCGATTGCTAACCTTGCACAATTGAAGGCTTTTTATGACTTCAAGTATTTTGATTCTGGTCTCATACTTGGAGTTGGAAAATGTACTGCTTGTGTTTTGTCGTATCTCTTGCAGGTACCTCGCTTAGGAAAATTTTATGGTGATCACCAAATTCCCCATATTATGGCACCTTCACAAATTGACCCTGAGCCACCACCCCAAATAGCTAGAGATATCTGTCTAGATAAGGTATACTTACGTACGAGCATGTTCCTCATCAAAGATGATAATTTCAATTTCAAGACCCTCAAGCAGCATAAAGGCACTATGTTGTCTCTTTCATTATCTTATTATTCTTTATATTTTGAGTTTTATTATTTGAGATAAGTGTGGTGAAGGAACTATCCCAGTAGTCAAATGTAGAATAATTTAGATTTATTGCTATATGTATTTTAACAATTTAATTTCTTAGAATATGTTACATTTTAAGGATTTCTTAGCCTTATGTTACTTGTTTTAAACATCTTCCCTTTATAACGTGACTCTTTAACCATCTTTCCTTCTCCCTTTGATATATGATTTAGTGCTATATTGAGGACAACGCATGGTTTAAGTGTGGGGGGAGGGATTACTTTATTTTGTCACTACTTGGATTGCTATTGATTTGAAATAATCTGAAAAATTCAAAAATTTTGAACTTTTTGAGCTAATTTGAATGGGGGATTTGCTATGTAGCTCCTACCTTCTGTCTTGACTTTTACGGTCTTTGGGCTTTATTTGTAAATCCTTATTGCTTTATGCATGTGAACATTGGCATGTCTAGGTTTGAATGCATTTAGATTTGAGTAATTTTTATTCTAAGTTGATTAAGATAGTGGAGTGCCTTTAGTGCAGTGTTATTAACTTTGTTTCATAGCTTGATTTTAGGGAGGAAACATCTTAGAGAAAGCCTTGTTGGAAGGATTTTTTAGCTTTACTTTTCTTTCTTATCTTATGTGATTTCTATCTATTTTTGGAACCTCTAGAATATGTCTAGAATCTTTTTCAAAGCCACATGAATACCTAGATTTGTGAGCATGATAGGGGCATTTATTTCTAAACCCTTTCACCCAAACATAAGCCATCTCAATTGACCTTTACTTATCCATTTGAGCCCATCACTTTTATTTCATTCTATTGTTTTTGAGCAAGTTTTGTATGAGTTATATTATGTTCTTCATGATTAAATATGCATCATTGATGTTTCTATCTTTATCTTTTTGGGTTAGGTGTGCCATTATATAAAGAAAAAAATAGAGAGAAAAGAAATATAAAAGCCAAGAAAGAAGTTTGAAAAAAAGAGAAAGAAAAAGGAAAAATAGAGAAATAATTTGGCAAAAAAAGAATAAAGTTTGAATAAGGCAGTCCTTGGTAGTTGAAGATAAAGATTGGTTCTATTAGTACATTTGTGTTCATTTGATGGTCACTTTTTAGCTCCCTTTAAATTTTTTTCTTAATACTCATGCATTAAACTTGTTCTACTTTTGATTTAATCCATTCATTAGCATTTCATCAACATTGCAACTCTACAAAGTCTCCTTGATCATGAGACTATGGTATGTTAGTGGTGGAGATAGTAGAATCTTTACAAGCCTATAGTAGATGCTAATCTAGATGGATTTAGTGAAATTTTCCATATTTGAGAGTTGAGTGAGACACTTATACCTATGAGAGATCTATTATGTTTCTCTTCCTTCTATCTTACTATGTCTCTTATGTTAATTTCTTTGCATCGAAGTATTCCATTACTATTAATTGATTAGAGATAGATGTTACTCGAGTTGGTTGCATATTCTTACTTTGTCAGTTTTATGTTTGCTTGCATTGAGTTTAACTATTAGAATTCTCTTTACTGATGCTTTTGCCCAAGAGTTCAAAAGGCTAAGTATGAGGGAGTTGACAAACTTACATTTTTACATGTTTTATTCATATTATTTTTGTGGGCTCTTGTCATTATTTTAGTCCTTAATTATATTATTTGTATATTATTTGGATTAATATGACTTAAATTGAATTAGTGTTTAATAGGAGTATAATTATTATATTTTTATAGTTTCCAAAATAATTATTTTTAAATTAAAATATATTATATTATTATGATTTGCACACTATTTGAGAAAAAATTAAATTTATAAATGATAACAATAGACCACAATTTAAGAAATTACACGAGGTGTTTGGCCCATAGGATTTCCTTCATCCGCTTATATTCTGAGCAAGCAGAGATGGGAGAGGGTGTTCCATACCCATCTCACTCCCACGACTCCACTCACCATCTCACCTTCCATCATCCTCCACCTCCATCCATCCATCCATCCATCCATCTACACTCCATCCACCTCCCTTCCATCTTCCGCTAGGCCTCCGTCTCCACCTCCATCTCCTCTCCACCAACGCCTCTCATCTTTGACTCCACCTCCCTCGGCCTCAAACATTCATCATCACCTCCTCCAGCCGTTCACCTAAAGAGTTTAGCTATCACAACACCTCCATTCCATCTCCATCGCACCAGAGACACCTAAGCAGCAGTTCCACACACGGATAGCAGTAGAAATTGAGCTCGAAGGAACAGCAATAGCACGGCAAAGTTGACGAAAAGCAGCAAAATGACGCAGTACTCCAGCCACAGCAGTCACGACGATGCAGAGAGAAGAACACAGCAATCACGACGATGCAGTGAGAAGAACAGAAGGAGTAACGATGTAGTGATAGCAGTGATGGTGGTAGTGTCTTTGATGGAAAACAATGGCTAGTTCTTCCAAATCTGTGATTCAAGCGCATGAGTTTAAGATTTCAAAAGAAAATTTAAGTTATTTTATTTCTCTACCCATTAATTATCTTATAATTCTTAGACTTTTAGAATAATTTTATAATTATTGGGAAACTTTATAATTTTTTATTTATATTTATTGAGGATTATTGTGATTAGATTACGGTTTAACATTTGATATTGTGTTTATTATAACTTAATTTTATTATTCTGTTTTAGGTCAAGACTTTTTATTGAGATTTTAGTGAATATTTAGTGATTTTTCAATGTAACTTAAATTATTGGATTAGTTTATCTCTTACTAGCTTTAGTCCTATTTTTATAAATTATTGAGTTATAATTGAGGATTTATTTCTAATATTCTTAATCTTATTTTATTATCATGGTGACAGTTAATAAATTGACACTTTAAAAAATATTTTATGACAATTCGATATGGTTCAATTGTTTGATTAAAAGTTTAATTATAATTCTTGATTAATTATTTTTAACTCTCATATCTGTTGAAGATATGATTGTCTATACTATTGAATAGGAGGGTTTCTTTCCATATCACTTATTCTAAATCAATAAAAATATTTTATTTAAATTCATTTTAATTCATTGCAATTTTAGTGTTAGTAAATCAAATCAAACCTTATTTTGTAACTTAGGTTATATTTTATTTAGTTATTTAAGAATTTAATTTTATTTTTAGTTTCTCCAAGAGAACTACTTGAGATTATGCTATATGCAATATTTAGTTTAAATTTTAAAATAATCCTAAGGTGACATCAGATTTAAGCTCATTCAAATACTCAAGGTGTTATTTTCTTGACTGGGTTAGCTAGGTTTGGTAACTGTAAGGGATGCCAAGAGAGAGCAAGACTAAGTATTGATGTGTTGCTTGTAAGTATCCAATTAAAACTTACAAAAGTTTAGAGGAAAAATCTCGAAGTTTATAAGAACTCACATAACCCAAGTGATTTGGGTTGAGGTAGTATAAATCCTTTTGTCTTATACTTTCTCATCTACTTCATTTCTAATTCTAAAATCTCATTGCTTTTGCTTTCTTTTTCACTGTTTCATTAATTTCTTCTTGGGATTCAAATCAATCTACTCCAAGAAGAGAATTTTTAAATCAAACCAAATACACTCATGGACTCTAAAGAAGCGTTCGCATTCTAATGTGGCCGCACTGAAGAAAAAAATGGAATAGAGAACTCGGATGCAAGCAAGACCCCATAAGGTCTTGAATCAACAAAGATGAAATAGGAAAGAAAGTAGATCAATCCAAGTATTGGCAAATGAATGGATCATAATGTTTAGTGTTTGTATGTGTGCAAGATTTCAGTTAGAACCTAAGGGGTCTCATGTGCAAGCAATGAGGAGAATTTTCAAATATCAAAATGGGATGACACTACTTGGACTTTGGTTTCCTAAAGGTGGAGAAGTTAAGCTAATTACATATTTAGATGCTAATATTGAGTAGAGTTCATATAATTTTTAGTCCTTTAAATTCTTACTTATTTTAGTTTTGACCCCTCAAATTTCAAATCATAAATTTTGGTCCCTCAATTTTATTTCCGTCTAAAATATCAATTCCCATAATTTAATAAAAATCTGTATCAATTTACCCCTTGAGGAAACAAAACCCATGATATTAACCCTATTGAGTACTAGTGGGACATATAAGTATTTTGGAGGTTCCCTAGTCTCTTGGTATAGCAAGAAGTAAAACAATGCATGTGAGATTGAATATTTGGCTGTTGGACGCTATTATGACCAAGTGTTGTGGCTGAAGCAACAATTGGAGTACACAAGAGAAGTCCCAATCAAAGAAGGCCAAGCCTCATTTTCATCCATGGTACTCCTTTGACCCTAAATATAGAACCTAATTGAGAAATTAATCTTGATCTTACATATAAAATCTATTTTTCAAATTTATCAATTTTTTCTCAAATTACCCCTATTGATACTTTTTTAACAATAATCAAATAAAAGAATGAGGGATGGAGTTAATGAAACTGATTAGAGTACTTTAGGAAAAATATGTTATGATAACTAATTTTTTTAATTTAATCAAATTAGTTAAATATATCTTATATTTAGGATCAGAAGAGTATATCTAATGCATTAGCTCTGTGATATCAAAATGTTTTCACTGAATACTCACTGCTACTATGAATGTAACCGCACATTGGCCTGCTAAGATGTTTTTGCTTTAACTTAACACTTTAATATCTGGTGGCAACACTTTAACACCAATGTCCACAAAAAGAAGATATTGTTAACAAAATTTATAGTAAAAAATGGAAATGGAAAAATACAGTGGGATTAGGAAGCTAACAGCCTCAATTGGGTCATGCAGGATAAAGATTCTAGATTATGAACTCCGAATAAAGAGACTCTTTTTCTTAAATCTTATCATAATCTGTGTAATAACTCTCAGTTACTGATGAAGCTTTCTTTCAACAAAAAAGTAACATCTATAATTGGGGATGGGCTTGAGAGACATTTAAGTAAACACATATTTATGAACAAATTCAGAATAACTATCAATCAACAAGCTAAATCTGTCAGTACCACATTTCCAAGGACTAAAATGCAGCTCCAACTTCAGAATTTGAACAAATTGACGAAACTTTTTGAACTGAAACATAATTTGCAAGAGAATAGAGATCTATGAACATGAATTTATTGTGAATTCATACAACATAATATCATTAGTACAAGAGAATGAATCAGCCAAGTCCATCAGAAGAATACTTTACCTGATTTATCATACAAATGAATTTGGGTTCAAGTTCATGGGCTATGAAAATACAGATATTTAGGTGCAAAAAAAAAAAAAAAGAATAAAAAAAAAAGTATCAGCACTATTATATATTCATGTGTCTTGGAGTCGGTATCATGAGTAAACCATAGCTCATGGGGTTCCTGGGTTAAGAGTAATATCCTGAAAAACCTGCAACCTCTTTCTCCTTACAGGTTTTTTCTCCTGAAAAATTGAAGAATCCTTTTCCTTCATTAGCATTCTTTGGTCTTTCGAGTTTGAAGTCTTGCTTGGTGATGTGGATGAACAAAAGAATCCTGTTGATCGGTCTGGTGTCATCTGCTGATCAAAACACAAAGAACGCCTCACTGTTGGATTCCTCGGCCAAAAGACATTCCCAGATTCAGATCCATCTTTCAGGTCCAATGTTCCAAGCTTTGGGCAAATTATGTTTCTGTTCCAATTCTCATCATTGAACACTTCTTCATTGTTCTCATCTTCTTGATCATCACCCTTAAAAGCTGTGTGCCTTCCACTATATAATAACTCTTCTTCATCTTCTTCCTCCACCATATCTGCCCAGCTTTTCTTGAACAATAATGACTCCCCATTTCCAACAACAGCAGAATTTGCAGCACACTGAACAGAACTCTGATTATTTTTCTCTGCGTCAACAACACCACCACTTGCAGACTCGTTCACGCCATGTTTGACCTTTTCTGGGAACTTCATAAATGCTGTGTCATCACACTTCTCATAAGGAGGTCTTCCAAATGAATAGACATCAATTTCCCTCCTTTGATATCCATTATTGTTGAAGCCCCAAGAAGATAGTTTTTGTTCTGTATGGAGAGGAAGAAGGTTATGATTCCTTCTTCCAGACCTTTTTCCAGATGAACTTTCAGAGTAAGAACCTATTTTCTGTTCATCAATGGTGTTCTGGGTTTGGCACAAAGGTTTTTGTTTACACTCTTTGTCTACCACTGGCTGTGACTGTGGCCGTGGCTGTGAGTTTGACTTTGACTTCGACTCTATCTCAGTTAGCATCTGAGAAGCACGTTCATAAGATTTAGAAAAAGAATCATCAATCTTCCTGTTCTTATAGACTGTGCTTACTGCCTGAAGCAGAAACTTTGCTTCTGTGATATTGTTCATTTGCATCAAGCAGATTGCAAGGTTGCACTGTTTGTTCCTATCAGGCTCAAAAGACAGTGCTTTTCTGGGAAGAATGAAAATAGAAAATGAAAAATTTTTAGTCTCCTCTTTGAAGAAATACGAATGCTTAAGCACATTTTTTCGTCGGTCTAACTTCAAATGAATTTAATTTGGTCCATGCAAACAGTTTTGCCCTTATCCCATTTTCATGCAAAAGTGAAATGTGAGTCTATAGTTCTATAGTTCATGTATTAAAGTATCACCTATAATGTTCTTCAGCAGTTTTATAATCACCTTTCTGCAAGTAAGCCCAGGCAAGGTTCCCCAATATCCTAGTATTGATGGAGATTCAAAGTAATATTAGTTACAAAGGCCTGTTTAAGAACTGAATAGAAACAAGGAAGAGAAGAGAAAGAATGGAAAATTCAGAAAAAAATCCACCTTGATATCTCCTGTTCAACAGTTATATGAATCTTCTTCCCTTGAGATCTTGCTTGTTTTGTTCTCTTTCCAACAAAAGTAACACCATCTTCAATCTTCTTCAGTTTCTGTTGAAGCATTACAATCTCTTCATCAATCCTTCCTGACCTCTGCAATTACAGAATGCTTATGATTATTTACCAATCAGTGAATAACCCCAATATAAAATCATTCAGTTAACACTATATAATTGTAGTCCCTTAGTGTGTATTCGATTGTGCATGGAAAATGAGACAACTTTTATACCATGTTTTATTATCATTAATAAATATCAGTTTTATGGATATAGCAGCATGAGGGTCATTTTTCTTCACATTTTTAGTTTCTTTCCCTTTACACTGTAAAGATTCTACATACAAAACATGTCCTTTTATTACAAGGTATGCCACCAATATTGGAAGAAGAAAAAAAAAAAACTATGCCCATATGAAATGCTGCAAGCTTAATTAAACAACTATCAAGTGCTAAAGAATGAAAGTTTAAGGGGTAACTTTTCTTATTCCTAACATGAAGCAAATTACCTAACATTAAAGGGTACATTGTCATTCTTTCCATAGCTAATCTTTCCTGGTCAATTTCATGTTTGGATTAAGGTTAAAATTTATGTGAAGCTGATCAACAGTAATATTCGTGATCATGTTAAAATCTGTATGTATATGGTAATAAAAAAATTATTCAGGACAACTGCTAAAAAACAATGCAACAAAATGAGAGCTTAGAGACCAATCAAAAGTCAAGTTCTGCACCACACTGCCTCTCTCTCTCTCTCTCTCTATATATATATATATATCTTTATCTCTTTCATATATGGATGTGTTTGTATACAGAGACACACATTCACAATCATGTGCAGTCTTGCAGACACTAAATGGCTAGAAAGAAGCATGAGAAAAAAGGAAGAAAACAGGTGGTTTACTTTGTTAACAGTACAAATTCAAGCTGCATAGAAAATGACCGTATCCCCCTCTTCCTCTCTTCCTCTCTCTCACACACACACGCATACACACACTATTATGTGTAAAAAAGTTAATAACGGTTAGAGAGATTCAGAAGAGAAAGGAAGAAAATGGCGGCTTGCCTTGCAGAGTTCAACAAAAAGAAAGTTTACACCTCCCAATAAGTGAAGCTCTTCATGGAATACAGCAAATAAACAAGATGGATGTGATGTTTACCTTGTAGAGTTCAACTAATATGTTATCGAGAGATTCCTGAGAATCAGAAGGACAGAGATGACGGAAAGATTTGATAGCTTCGATGGCCTCGTCGGATCGATTCAGCTGTTTCATAACTAAGGCCATGTCCTTCAATGCACTCTCCACACGATCCCCAGCATTTATAGCTCCCCAGAACATTGATATTGCCTTTCCTGGATCCTTATCCACCAACTGTTCATACAACCCCATCACATTACATTAATCAACAAGAATCGCCCTTAGATATAACAAAGATTCCAAAACTATGCAGAAAATTTGACCATCTTGTAAAATGAATACTGGTAGAGACGTCACAAGGCTCTGTAAAGAGAAAATACCATATTTCATTGCAAGATACTGAGCCTCACAAATATAAACAAGTCCTTCAAATCAATCAAATTTTCTTCAATATATAACCCATGAAGAAATTGTAGACCAACACAATATAACCCATATGATAACTTTTATAGTTCATTACAAAACAGTGAGCTTTATGGCTTGTTCTTAAGAATCTATGAAACGGCTAATATTACCAGAAATCAGAAATTCTTCTCTTGCGCCCTAAAAGAAAATTCACTACCATATTTCATCAAAAAGCACTATATCGTAAATCTAAATATTCTTTTTAGGGGGAAAAAAAGTCTTCCATTCTGCCGTGAAAGGAATTACAGGACAAAGAAACGAATAAGAAAACCTGATCAAGATTAACTGACGCAAGAGACTAATTAATAAAGCGTTCAAAAAGAAAGAAAGACAAGGAATTGAGAATTCATCTTGTTACCTGAACATGCTTGGCCTTAACATAGGGTGAGTCACCAGCAGGCACCTTGTGAATAACATGGAAAAGATCACCTTTGTTTGCCAAAGACGTTCTCTTGTTTTCTGAAATTGGCGTTGACGGAGATGGCACCGGAAGGATGGGCCTCGACTTCCAAGTTGACGGTGGCGTGAAAAACCATCTCGCTGGAGACCTTCTGTCGAACGCCATTGCAGAAAGAAGAAAGTTCAGCGGAAATTTCCGGGGAAAACGTCCGCGGGACTGAATCGTGAACTGTGTAGACGATGATGAGGGAAATAGGAATTCTTGTAAAGGATAAAGGGAGAGAGAGAAATCATTTAAGAGAAGTAGCAATGAGTAGTGAAACAAGAGGAAAATTAAGAAAGGTGAAAGAAATTTGGAAAAGAAACTAGCCGTTTTATAATTACTAGCCGTTGCCGATGGTTCGTTAGGGAATGACGGAATGGTGACTATTCGTCTATTCGATTTCGCAAAACAATTTTATTTATAATTTTTTTAAAAAAATATAAGGGAACGATTTTTAATTTCTGGAAAAATATAAAATAACCCATGACAATTTGGAACAGACTAAAAATGGCTCAATTTCTTTTTTTCTTTTTTTTTTAAAAAGGCTAACATTCTTACATGAAATTTTGAGTTCAATTTTATAAATTAAGAAAAAAATTATCTTGAAAGAGTTTCTCAATTGAAGTCTTGCTTGGCTTGAATTTATATCAACCAATAGAACCTCAAAAAAAAAAGGACTCGGTATGAACAAAAAAGAAAAAGTCAAATGTTGCAATTATTTTTTTTAACCTTATCAGATTATGTCATTGCACAAAAATATTAGACACTTGATTTGTATTTTTCAAAACTTTAAAAATTAGTAAAATTAGACACTTTTTTCAAAATTTCATAACATATATATTATAATAAAATTCAAGTAAAATCATGCCTTGTCATGGAGTTCAAAATGAGAAATACTGACCTTCTCATTTTTTATATTTTATATTAATAGATATATTGATAATGTGTATTTATCATATAATAACAAGTTACTATGACTAATAAGTTATTAGTTAACGTAGTAAATGGCCTCACTTTTATTCGGAGGATAAAATAAATTTAAATTTTGAGAAACTTATTTATTGTGAGAGGTAAAAATACTTTATGCCTTAAAAGGGTAAAGACTTGACTAAAATAAATAAATAAAAAAAAGAATAACAAGTTGCTAGGTTATTTTAAGGGTTGTTTGGTATCACGGATTTGGAGGGAAAGGGAGGGAATAGAAAATTTTTATAAATTGAATTTGAAAAAAATTTAGAAAAGTGGAGTTAAAACTTTTAATTAATTCTTGTTACTTTTTTATCTTACATCTTCTTATTATTAAAATTTTATAATCCTAATTTTATAATTATTTTTAAATCTAACTTAAAAAAATTTCTTTCCTCTCCTATCTCCTTCAAATAGTCCCTCAAAAGTTTTTGGGCCCAATTATGTAAGTAGAATATAATATCCTAACATCATTGCCTTTTCTAGTTTAACTAGATGGCAAACCCCAACATTAATAGGGATTGATTCGAGTGATAAGCGGCTCGATGTCGTTTAAGTGAGGAGTTTGAGCCTTAGCATATATAAAAAATTCCTGTTGGAAGACTCACCCACTATAGCCAAGTATACGACGAGGGTCAAATCTAAATGTAGTTAGGGTAAAATTTCAGTAAATCAGGTGAAAAACTAAAAAAAAAAAAGATGGTAAACCCCAGCTGTAGACGGAGCTGTGGTATGTGGTCTAAAGAATATTTATTGCATATTGGTTAGCTCTTACACCTAAATAATTTTTTCCATAGATGTATTCACAAGACTATATGTTGATCTACAATCAACATTCATGGAAATAGACATTTTCAACTATTATTGTTCTTTCGGGTATTACTGTCCGTAAACTTTTTTATTGTATTTATTTTACATTTAAATATCAATCATATCTTTTCTTTTATATAAAAACTCAACAATCCCCACAATTAAAATTTAAATTCAAGTTTAAAAAAGTTATCTAAAGTCTCCTCCTTTCTCTTTATCTTTAAATATCAACAATCTCTTTTTTTATATGAAATATCAATAACCTCTTTTATTAAAAGTAAATTTAATCAAAAAATAAAAAATAAACAAAAGGGTGGGATAGCTACTTTATCTTTCACTCTGTAAATTATAAAAAATCAGAAAATATATTCTACTATTTTATTGTATATTGTTCATTCAACGAATAATTTTTTTTTAAGAAAATCAAAATATACATAATTGAATTTTATGTATAAAAAAAAAGAAAATATTCCCTACTCATTTTATTCCTCCACCTCATATTTGATAGATATCATCAACTAATTATAAAAAAAAGATATCATAAACGAATCTAGTAATCTAATGATACAATTGATAAATAAAAAAAGGAAACACCAAAATAGATATTTCCCCATTTCAACATATATTAATTCGTAAAAAATATTAGAATAAATATTCTCCAATTGCATTATATATTGTATATGAATTTAAAATAGATACTTTCATATTTTATTCCAAAAACTATCCTAGTCTATAAACAAAGAAGATGACAAATGGAACATGATTACAAAAATATCGCAAAAAAGGAATTTAAACCACCAACATATGGATGTTGGAAATGTAAGGACTAATCACAACTATACACCATGCTTCCTTTTGCAAAGATCTGAAATAGAAAAAACAACAAATATCCCAAAAAATAGGATGTCTTAGTCTATGTAGAAAACAAAAAATCAAATGTTAATAAGCGTAAGAACATAGAAGGAAGAAGAAAAAATCTCACTATCGTTCGAATACAAATCAAAACCTTACCCCACTAGCAACAACATAGTAGTTAAATCTCTAAACAAAAAAAAAAAAATCAAAGGATAGAAAACAATCCAAGAACACAAGAAAAAAAGATAATCCTCTGCTAGGTATGATCAATCATTAATAAATATAGCAATCAAGAATAAATAAATCATTTTGGAATAAAATAATAAATAGCAAAAGAAAAATACCAAATGAAATACCTTGGTTAGATGTCTCAGTCTCTGAAGAAACATCTTACCCCTTGTTTGAATAGAAATTGAAACATCACCCTAACAACAATAATGTACGTAATAATTAAATCTCTAAAGAAAACAAAAATTCAAAGGCTATAAAAAAATCTAAGAATGTGGAAGAAAAGAAAATGATCTTTCACATAAAGTTTTCTAAAAACTTATACGTAGGCTTATCAATCATTGACAATCAAGGATAAACAGAATCCTTCAAAATAAAAGCATAATAAATAATAGCAAAAGAAAAATCACGAGTAAAATATCTCAAGGAGATGTTGAGTTTATGAAGAAGACAAAAAATCAAGACTAGAAAGTGTAAGAACATAAAAGGAAAAATCTCACCACCATTTGAATAGAAATCGAAACCTTATCCCCACCAACAACATGACATGATACTGAAGAAGTTATGCGAAGCTAGAAGGACAAAAGAATAAAAAATAATATGTGATATGAGAATGATATAATTCCTGTGGATCTTTAGGTGTCAAAAGGAGAAGCTTTCAACTTTTGAATATCAAACGATTCAACATGTTATTCCCAAAAGTCATTGAAGATCTCATGATTCCATAAGGTGGCTTTTCAACATCTCTAACTAATAAGGTTCGGTGATTTCTCAAGGTGACTTTTGAACATCTCCAACTAATAAATAAAATTTATTTAAAATACTGCATATATAACAAAATATTTGTTTAAAAAAAGAAACAGTTTATACAATATCTCTATAATGCCTCTTATTTTACCTCTCATATATATACGTAATTGGAAGCTCTTTGAATCACATTTAAACCTCTCTAATTAAGAAAAATGAATTTTAAAAGATGTCTCTCCAGTATTGTTTATATAATAATTTTTAGATTTCTTACCCAAATTTAAAATTTCATAATTAATTTTAAAAAAATCAAAATAAATAGTTCAAATTCCAAATTGAAGCTCTTTTAATGTTATTTAGTGAGAAAAAAAATTAAACTAGAGTTTTATTGGGCTAATCAATACATTTAATACATTGAAAATCACTATTTATATAGTTATTCTAGAACTTCTAGTTTTTAAGCCTTAATTTTAAAAATTAATATCTCCTAGCTCACATATCCAAATAAGGTAAAATACCTAGGCTTTTAAATTTTGGGACGTGTATTTTAAGCTCACCAAATATCATAGATAAATTCATCCATTTTCTAGATGAAATTGGAGCTGAAATATGGATGCTCTGTAACCTACGAATTTACTTATTTTCAGTTTTTCATATTATAATCTCTAAATTTAAAAAATCATATTAAACTGTATACTTATTAAAATGATGTAATCTTGGTGTCCATTTAAATTTCATTATCTTAAATTTATGCATGCCAAGTTTTATACTAAAATTCATCCAGAAACAATCAAAACAGTGTCACAATGTCACTACCTCACTTAATAATTACATGACATTGTTCTAAATCATTCAATACCATATGTGATATTATAATTACATACAAAGCATGACTAATTGTCCACATTTATGCCTTTTTCCTTTGATGATCCAGGCCCTAAAATAATGTCAAATTTATTGAAAGAATGAGATTTTAAAGAAATCTCAATAGCAAGAGATAATACTTTAACATTTATTAAGTGGAATTATTTAATTACATGCATATGACGTGCGAGCAACATAACCATCATAGCTCATGGCAATATAGGTCATAGCGTCATCACATAATAAGCTCAACTAAATATCATAAATACAATTCAATTTAACAATGAACATAATAAACTTTAAAGTAAGTTATACTTGCTACCTCTTGAAGACTCCTTGATCTTTTCTCCTAATGTGAGAGTTCTCCTTGTGTAAATGTCAAAGCCTATATATTACAAAGCAATGACATGTCACAATTCCATTCATAAACATAATTATAAAGCTTAATCTCTCTAAGTCCTCTTTTAGTCCACTTTTAGAGCTTTAAGCTCCATCAATCCAAAATTTGTTCTCAAGGTTCAATCTTACATAATTTTCCATGTATAATTCAATTATGTAGTTATAATTTTGAAATTCAAAATCCTCCATTAAATCTGGACAGAACCCAAGAGCCTACTCCAAAATTATAAAAATTCACATTTTAATTCCAATGCTTCCAATTCTTATTTCTCTACTTAACTCCACATAATTTTCCATTTTAAACCCATTGGAAGCATAAAAATCAACCAATTCAATTTCCTTCCTATAGTTCTATACAGTAGCAGCAAGCATGCCAAGGATAAAATTCTAAGATTATATTGATTACATAAGTTTAAATCACTTAATCCTAGCTTGTTTCAACTGGTCCAATCTATCTATAACTTAAAATCCATCCTCCTCTCACAGCATAACATTTTAGCCAGAACATCCCAAGAGAGGAAAAATGAAATTTTAACCATCCAAATCAAAGAAAAATCTTCCTATTGCATAATCCAAAGTTTGAAGGAAGAATTTACCTTGGTTTACTTAAAGATTTGAAGGTTGGAAGCTTGATTTTGGAGTTCAGATTAGATCAAGAGGTTCCCTATGGTTCACAAAGCTACCGACCATGCTCAAAGGGGGTATTTATAGGCCAAGGCGAGATCAGATCAAGGGCTAAGATTTAATCTTGCAATAGATAACTAAGATTGCATCTTGAAAGTTGATGTCTAAGATTAAACCACATAGCTTGCTTACATTATCTATAACATCATCCATGACATCACATAGGCTAGGTGGCACCATCTAAGGGGAGAAGAGGCTAGTTAAAAGAATCCAATCTAATCTGGTACCGGTCCGATCAGATTTTCTAAAAACTAGACTATTTTCTAAATCTAATTTTTATGATGTTCCATAATTTATTTTCTGACATTAGATTCAGTATCTAGATTTTTCATGCCTTTTATATTTTTAGACTGGGTATAAATTTAATTACTTAAGCCTTAAAAAATTATCGAAATGCCCTTAGTTCATTTTTATTCACTTTTATAACCCAAAGGGCATTTTCATCTTTTTATATCCCTTTAGGATATTTCTTAACCCTGATCCACTATTTTTGTAAGCCTCTTTGATTTCTTATTTAGGGTTATATGACCAAAATTTTCTCCATTCACTTTCATTTATTTTTATAACATTAGGGGTGTTTGACCAATGTTTTGATGATGACAATTGAGAAAATATTTCAAAAAATATTTTAATTGATAAAGAGCATATATCGATGAGCCTATCAATAAGGGGTTTGATCGATAAGCCTTTTGATAAATGAGAAAGTAATTTTTGAAAAGAATTATTTTTAAAAGTACATTTATCGAGGACATATTCGATAAACTTGCTTATCGATAAGTTCTTCATAAATGAACTATTAAGAAATTCTGAGTCTTTGTTTTAAAACATTTATCTTCGAAGACTTATTCGTTAAGGCCATTTATCAATAAAGCATTTAGTAAATTTGAAAATGACTTAGTGTATTTTTTAAAGTATTTATCCAAGTATTTATCAATAAAAACTTCAAAAGAAAGATTTGTGAAATTTTTTTTTAAAATGGATTTATCAAAGTCTTAATTGATAAATGAGTTGATCGATATGGCATTCAATAAATAAAGTCTTTCTCTGTTTAATATCGAGTATCTTGTTGTTTGAACTATATTTTCAAATCTCATTTACCGAAGAATTACTCAATAAAGTAATTTATCAAAGACCACTTTGATAAAGAGAGGAAATTCCTAGTTTATAAAGAACACTAAAGTATTGTTTTGATAGGTGATTTTGATGATAATTTATTGCTTATAATGTTGCTAAATTATTTGAATTATTTATTTCTCAAAGTGTTTTAAGAAATCTTAGAAAACAAGAGAAATTAATCATGAAAGAAGAAAGTTTGACATTACTCTTCTAATATTTATCAATAAGCTATTAGACAAGTCTATTTATCGAAGAACATTTTGATAAATTAGATATTCTAAAATAGGAAAAATTTTATATTTATCAAATAGTTATTTAATAAAATAATTTATCAAAGTCCTTTTCGATAAAGGTCATTTTTAATAAGGACTTCAACAAATAGGAAGAAATTTTAGATTATGAATTTGCTAAAAATTTAACGTACAATTCTTTGAATAATTTTAATGAGCATGTGACTTGCTTTGATTTGGTAAATGATCTTTAGAACTATTGTTTTCAAATATATTATGTGGTTTAAAATATCAAAGAAAATATCAAAGAATGTTTGAAAGTCAGTTTGAAGAGTTTGAAAAGAATATTCTTCAGTATTTATCGAAGAACATTTTGATAAATAATATATTATGAAACATATCGATAAGTCTGAAAGTATATATTTTGAAAATAATCATTTTCAAAAAGCTTTTCGATAAGGACATTTATAAAAAAACTATCCGATAAATCTAAGATATGTTTGAATGGAATTCAGTGAAGATTTATCGGAGATCTTTTCATAAGACTGGTTATCAAAGAATTGCTCGATAAGATTTAACATTGTTTCAATGCAATTTATCAAATATATTCTTTGATAAGAGTGTTCTTCGATAAGTCAAGCTATTTTATGAAAAGAGTTTTAAACAAGACCTTATCAGATTTTGATCATTAATTCTAAATTATTTGGGAACAATTGCTATATGCTTATATTGATTAATATATATTCTCTAAAGCATGTTTTGAAACATCCTCATTTTCTTATGTCTTAGGGACAAAATGGTAGCATCTGGAACCACTTTTAAGGCTATTGAAGTCAAATTACACAATCTGGAATTTTACTCTATCGAGTACTGTTTACTATGTAAATTCCAGATGAGTGACTTGACTTTGAAAAATCATAACTAATTCTAGAAAAATCAAAACGAAGTGGTTCAAATTGCTACACGAAGCTAACATAATTTTATTTTAGATAAAAATAACTCATTGATCACGCCTTGACCAGGTCAACGTCAGTCAATGTCCGAAGTCACTGTTCCTCCAGCGTCCTATCCCTGATTCCAGCATTCTGGTCCCAACTTTGATAAATCATATCTTTATGTGTAGACATCCAAATAAGACGTTCTATATATCAAATCAAAGCTTGGTATGTCTAATATTTACTGAAAAAATATAATATATTTATTCAATCATTTACTATTTATAATTACAGCTCAAATATCACTGCCTTACCACGAGTTACTCTTCATAGTGACAATTTTTAGCAATTATACATGCATGAATCACATATCAATCATGCTAAGCAATTAACATTTCTTCATGAATCTTTAACTCCTCCATCTTGAGAAGACCTGCTGTAATTGGATTGATATGGAAGGGGTAAGATTTCTAGGGAAATCTTAGTAGCAAACGGAAACCATACAATATATGCAACTATATGCTTGATGTTACTATGTGTGTACTTAATGATCATGCTTGCATCATGATAACATACATGCTTCCATGTTACTTAATTATAACATATGACTATAGTATAAAAAAATAGAGTATTACTTAATCATACATGCCTCACATCATCAAGGTAAGAAAACATCACATAAAACATCCAAGCAGTATAAGCATACAAGTAGGTAAGTCTACTACTTGACGTTAAGCCTTTCCTTAGAGCTCTTAGCCTTTTCTCTAAGGTCCCTTCTTTTCATATGTTAGAGCCTATACATAGCATAATAATATCTTTATTATTATCCAGTATAGCTTTACTTAGCTCATGCTCAACTAGGGGTAATATTCTTAATATGACATTCCCCTGGTTTTCTTTCTACCTTTAGCTACCTTTATTAATAGAGAGATTTCTCTATTCTAACCGCTAAGAGCAATCCTCTAATTTATTAGAACAGGGACTAGATAACTTACTTACCTCATTCCTAAGCTCTGCTCAGTCCCTCAGCTCCTTAGATTGCTCCTAACTCCACCAGAACTCCTTCCTTTCTTTCCTTCTCTCTTTCTCTCTTCTTTCTCTTCTTCCTTTGGCTCTTGGATGTGGTGTGCCTTGAAATGGGAGGGGGAAGGGTCTATTTATATTTGGAGGGAGGTGGAATAGAAGGCTAAGATCGAATCATGATGAATGACTCAGATCGCTTAGCTTCCTCAAGAAGCTTTGCCTGCATCATCACGATGACATCACCCTCCTTTATGACTTACCACTAATGACATCTTCCAAGGGCACCTCAGGGGGTATGTGGCACAATGGTGGGGCCCTTGGGACACTTCACCAGCTGACTCAGCCTTTCCAGAGTATTCCAAAGTCTTTTTCCTGAATGGACGGCCGAGATTATGCCACGTGTCTTCTTGCTTTTTCTCATTTTCCTGTAATCATGCCATGTGTCCTTGGCTTTTATTCTTTTACTGTAACCATGCCATATGGTGCCTTGTGGGCTCCATTTATGCCATCTCATGATTCCATATCACTTTCCCCAGTTCTATCTTTGACTGGGTCACTTTACTTTATTGAAAAAGTACTAAAATATTATTTTAATGCCTCTCAAACTCCTACAACTACTAGACCTACGTTTTTGGGCCTTTAACTGTCATCTTGGGTTTCTAACTAAGCCCAACCACTCTGGTGACTTGGTTCCAAAGAAACACCTCTTATTTTTCCATTATACCCACAAGGGCTTTCACTATTTACGCTTTAGTCCCTGAATTTTCACTTTCTTACAGTTTAGTCCCTAAACATCATTTGTATACTTCTGGGACTCCTACATAATAGACCCTAGTAGCCTTCCTTTTTCAAGCTACATGCTGGGCTTCCAGGCCTAAAAATTGGGATATGACATGTTTCAAGATCATTTGTAGGCTAAAACAGAGATAAAACGAAGAGATTGATTAAAGAACAAAAAGTTAGATGCATATGTCATCAATAACGGATATATTTTACAACGGTTATCAACAGATTTATGAAGAACCAATCTATAAAATAAATGAAGAAGAGAGAAAGCTAATGAAGTGAAGGAAGCCAAGAGACGTCGAAGACAAAGAGAAATTCTCAACAATGCATTATGAGAGAGAGAAAGAAATTCTCAACAATGTCAAGAGATGTCAGAGACAAAAAAGAAATTCATAAACACTGATAGGTCTCTCTATATTCACTTTGTTTCTCCTTTTTTGGTACAGAGCATAATATATTATTGAGAGCAAGAAATTTATAGAATTTGTATTTAAGTGATTATAACAATTCCTTTAGTTGATAGAGATATTTGTAAAACCACATTTTATTTTCTGAGTTGCTCAAGAATGAGTCTCTTGAGTGGTTATCACCTTACTGGACTATAAGGGGAAGTGAGAGGGATTCTCACTTGTGTTACCTTACAGGTTGCAAGGGGGAGTGAGTGGAATCTCACAAGTGATATACTTAGGCGCCAAGAGCTCATCTAATCTTGGAAGATAGTGAAACACTTAGAGGAGCTCTAAAGATTGGATGTAAGGCAAGTGATTGGCCTAAACTAGTATAAATTCCCGATGTTTAGCTTCTTACTTATCTGCTTCCTTCTATTCTTACAATCAATGATATCCTTCCAAACATAATCTTATGATTTTAATTTAAAGTTCTTAAAGTTTTCAATTTTTTCAAAAATCATCCAATTCACTCCCTTATTGGGTGATACAGCCTTATTGGGTGATACAACCATATTCAACAAGGGGTATTTTCATCTTTTCACATTTTACCAGGGTATTTCTTAGCCCTGGCCCCCTATTCCTATACCTTCTGAACTTCCTATCTAGATTTATATCCTTTGTTAGATATATGATCTAACATTACCTAAAAATATTGACTGAAAATTTAATTATTTCAGTAATTTATATCAATTAATTAGGGCTTAAAATAAAAATTCTGAACTCAGTCAAACAAATCAAAAAAATCCCCTCTATCATTTTCTAACTTCAGATTCAAGGTGTTTTGCGACATTTTCCCTATTCACCTTAAACTTTTCATAAATACTATACATATCCCTTCTTAATAAAAATGACATTCATATCTCTTTCTTTTTCATAATTACACTTAAATGCTTTAACTCATATGTACCTTTACTTTATACCATGTAACCTTTTTAGATTTTACTTTAGTCCCTTTAAACTTCATACTTAGGTTCCTTTAGCTTCTTTTATTTATAATTTAGTCATTCCTTCGACCATACTCTAATATTTTCTTTAACTAGGTTTCATTTACCCTCAATAAGAAATTTTGGAATGTGATAATCTCAAGATATTTTTATTGAAAAAGTTGCAGATATAACAAAATGTGACATAAAAACTGAATCAGTTTGAAAAAAAGTGGAAGAGATAAAAAATATTAAAAATTTAAATTTAAGAAGGTTATTTGAATATGAATATTTTTATTTAAATATTCTTAAATTGAATTAGATTAAGATAATCTTCTTAAACTGATTTTTTTTTTTAGTTTTAAATAAAAAGATTGTTGGAATCTCAACATAAAATAAAAGCAGAACAATTAAAACCAACATATTACGAAGAGGTTGGTATGCTTATATGAACCAATTGACCAATCACATTGCTGCTATTAAGGGGCATTAAATTGGTCAATCACATTAAATCTTAACAAAATTCAAGCCAAAAAGTTATGGAAAAAAGAAATTACATGGACCAATCAAATTGTTGTTACGCACTTTACATAAGTATATTAGATGCTAATTATTAAAAAAATGATTTTAATTAAAATAAAAAATGGTTTTATAATTTGTTCTTCATATCTTAAGAGAAATTAATCCATGATGATTCAAGATATTTCATGTTGAAAAAAGGAAAGTAAGAAATAAATAGATTTAGAGGTAATATAAAAACTATTTATAAGAAATATATTTATTATAAGAAATAAGATATGGTTAAAAGATAGCTATAATTTTGTTTTTGATAAATACCTCAGAGAGAGAGTATATATTACTTAATTTTGCTGCAACTTAGTAAAGATTTTATTTTCAAGGTAATGCTTATCTAAAGGAAGTTCGACCCGCATATAGGAAATAAACTAGACTATATACTTTCCATGCAATATTAGTATAAACAATAAAGTCTAAACTTGTGATTTAGTTTGGATGCTCATCATCACCAAGTGATGAACACTAAATCTGGATAGTCCATATTTAATTTTTTTAACTTTAATTTTTTAAAAGAAGATTATATTGATATATATAGAATCTAAAATAAAGATAATCTCTTGACTATTATATTTTTAAAAAATGATTTTTTTATTTATAAATCATTAGTTGAAAAATTTTATATCTGAACTGTTAAAACTGTAATTAAATTATCCAAATTTTTTGTTTATTTAATCAATGGTATAAGTTCTTTCGAGGTTTAGAATGCAAAGAGTTTTTACTTCTTCTAACAATTGTACTTTCTAGAATTTAAACTTATATTCTCCTCTTTATAAAGGGTAGACTGTTTACCATTAGTTTGTTGTTTGTGGATGATGCAAATTCACCGCAATATGATGAGAGCACCAAAATCATTTCTACCATGCCTCCAGCAAATTATGTTCTTCCCCCCTTTTGCGACAAAAAAAAAAAACATTTTCGTTTCATTTAGAATCTTACAATCTAAACGAATCATGCATTTCATCAACAGCTGGAAATACACGTTTGACTCAGATGAAATTATTACCGTCCGTACTCTACTATTGCCATCCTCGCCTTCTTCCTCCTCCAAACATCATGTCCTTCCCATGATCTCTCATGATCAAGATTTAGAAGCGTAACCAGATTCATTCATCTTGCTAAAGAATCTTGTTGGATTTTCATCTCAATAGGGTTTTACTTTGTTTTTTTAAACCCTGAGATCTGCTCACGCTCAAGTTATTGCATCATTATTAAGTTGATTAATTTTGTTTAGAGAAAAAAAAATAAATATGCTGATTGACTTGTTCATCAAGCTTAGCACAAGAATTCAGATACTAACAAACTTTAAAAAACTGGATCAAACATCTACCCAGATAGACTAATGGGTTACAGTTCCCACTATCAGACGAGCATGTAATAATTAAATAAAAATAATATTATATACATATATAATTATAAGAAATAAATATGAATATTTTACATAACTTTAAAATAAACATAAAGAATCTCATATATGACTCCAAATTCCGAGTCCCCAACACATTAAAATCATTCAAAATAACACTAACAAGCTCGTCAATAATACCAAGTATCAGTAAAAAGTCAACACAACACATTAACTTTTTTTTTATAAAATGATTAAATATATTAATTAAAAGTTATTTAATATAAAAGGACTACAAAAAATCCATAAGGATGGTGATATTGATGGTTTGTTAGACGAGAGAGGTACTAAACGATTAGTGATGAGCTAGAATGTTGGGTCTTCGACGGGATTGATGTCTATGGAGTGCAAATATAATAGGCCTTAGTTTTGGGTGGGTTATCCTACAAGAAAACTACCAGAAGCTTCAATAATTTTGAAGAGTGGCCCCTATAAGCGGGTGATACTATGATAGCTTCAAGGACTGAAAATTCACCCTTAACTTCCTTAGTTGGTATCCGCGTGTGTGTTATTTTATACAGGAATTTGTTCAAATTATAAAAGGAATATCTTACTGTTCCAATGCATGAAAATACTGAATATTGCTCCATTCCTTTTCTTCAATAGTCTATTTTAAGGTATGCCCACTCATTTTAGGATTTGGCCTGCAAAATACATTTAATTATATATATTAAAAAAATACATGTACATTCTATATAGAATGGCTTATATATTAAGATTAGATAAACAATATTTGAAACGTACCGTCTCAATCATGAAAGAAAGGTTAAAATTAAAAGCAAAATCCTTTTTTTAATGAAAGTCACAAGTACATGGAACTGGTTTTGGGGCTCGTCGATGAGATTTGCACGGCTTAAATACAATTTCAGTAGTCTATATTTAAAGTTTTCAACTAACTTGTAATAAAAAAGTCATTTTCTGAAAAACTAATAGTTAAGAGATTGCCTTTATTTTAGATTCTATACACATTAAAATAATTCTTTTTAAAAATAAAAGTAAAAATATTAATATGAACCATCTAAATTAGGTATGGACAGTGTATAGTGGTGATAAGCTCCTAGTGGTTTTCATTTCGGTCAGCACTGAAACTCGTTCCCAAATATAAAAGTTCTATTGTATGATGGTGTGGTTATTGGGTCCTTCTTTCTCGTTTTGGGGAAAAAGAAATACCAAGTGATATCGGATCTATGTATGTGGGGTGTTAAGTAGTTGTATTAAACGAGTTGTTACAGCTATTGATTATTACATTTAATTGAAGGACCAATCAGATCAACCGCAAATTAAGAGTATTGGCGAGCTAATTAATTATCAAAATCTATATTATAGAATTATAATATATACTAATAAATTAAGAGTTGTATATATAGTACACAATTTGAATATTCTAATATATACTGAATATATACTATAAACAAGGAAGCTGAATATCAGCTTATTAATATTACATCACTAAGATTGAGGGGTAATTTAGTCTAAAAATGTTCAATCTCAGGACCAATGTTTCAATATTGAGGGTGGTATTGGGTAATCACATAACAGGTTTGAAATTTATTATTGAAGATCTTGTTACCCTATACCAAACATGAAAAATGGGTATTGCATAATCCTAATCTAAATCCCAACTACTCAATCCCACATAGCAAGTAGGGTCTATATAGATCAAGCCAATGTAAGTACTCCTCTACACATTGATCTTAACAATTCTACAAGTACATATGAACTTATCTCCTGCAATAAAAAAATATAAAAATAATAATTGTATAATTAATCATCATCTAGTCCACTATCGTATATTATGATCATCCAGCACACACCTCGTTAAGGTGCAAATTTGTCTCAAAAATTTTCACTTAGGAGTAATATTCCTTGAAAGTTTTTTTTATTTGTTTTGTTCTAAGTTGCCCCAAGAAGTATTAAAATGAAGAAATGTTGCCTCTTGCTATTAATTTTTTTAATGGCCAACAACAAGTTTTTAATAGTTAACATTATTTTTTTAACGATTGGAGGCAACAATGCTAAGTTTTGAAATTTTTGGGGTAACATTAAACTTAAAAAAATTTCAAGGCAATATTGCTTATAAGCAAAAAAAATTTTGGATAAATTTCAACCTTAATCCATTAATTAACAAGAATTAGCCATACTGAATATAAACGATCAAACTTAAAATATTGTGAAAATATACTTAAGGTCATATATATATATATATATATATATATATATATATATCTTACGAGAGATATACATACAACTTGAATCTTGATTAGCCCACAATTAGGTTATAAAATATAATCTCTAATCTTTTGTAAAGATAATTAAACCTTTTAATTGATTAGGATCATACGATACTTATGTCTACTGTTATTATACATGCACTATTGGCAACACCTACAAAAATAACAGAAATATGTGGTTCTAGACTTCTAGTAGTGTCAAAGTGTAACATTCTACTTTTTATTATTATATTAAGCACAATTAAAAATATTATTTATTAATAATTTAGAAATATTATATAATTAAAATTATTATGTTTTAGTATTTTTATTATTTTTAATAAAATATGATATCATTATCTTATTTAGGATTTTATGATTTGATTATTATTATTAGTTAGAAATTTATTAGGATTTGGATTTATATTTAGATATCAATTTGAATTTTGAAAATATAGTTTAAATTTTAAATTACAATATCGGATAGAATTTTGATAAAGATAATAACAATACTAAAAAAAAAATTATAGATTAAAATTTTAAAGCTTATAAATTATATATCAAATTTCTTACCTATGAATGCGGTTACATTCTTTCTTTTGTTTTCCCAATTGTATCCACAAGCCCCATCTTTCTCTCCTATCAATCAATATATATATATATATATATATATATTGTCAAAATCCAATTCTAGCTCCAGTTCACATTCACGTTTCAAGTGTAGAGCCACAAAAAACATGTGCTGCTTTAAAATCTTTTAGGATGCGAGGGTGACACATGAGGCTAAGGCAGGGAGCATCACATAGTAATACAAGTTGAAACACATTAACTATATATATTACGATGGTGTGGTAACTGTTCTTATATTTAGGTAAGAGGTAATAACTTTTTACTTATTGTGCGTGCTAATATTATGTTTGTGAGTGATTTGATACATATAACTCTATTCATGTTGATATGATTATATTGGTTAAGAATTCAAATTGTTATAATTTTTCTAAGTTGAAGTTAAAATATGGAATTGAGATGAAGTAAGCGTTTAGAGGCAGTGACATTCACGCGATGATTTTATATAACAAACGAACGAATTTTTCTATGAAATTTTATGAACTTAAAGAGGACGTCTAGAGCTTCAAATCCATAGGTAACATGGTTCATTTGGATAAGTAACCAAAGAGAAATGAATTTTTGAAGTTAAGGCAAAGAAACTGGAACTTTCAGATTTTACCAAATGAACAGTGATTCTCAATGAATAAACTAATTTTATTTGGACAAGAAGACCTGAGTTCCATATTTTTTCCTCAAAGACCTATGAAAGAGCTTTCATTAAAAATTAGAACCACATTAGTTCAATTTTTCTACAATTAATTATGAAATTTTAAAGTAGGGTACTTGTTCTGGAATTACCAAATGAACAGTAAAAGTGAACAGTACCCCCAAGAGCAATTCTTTTAGAAATGGATGTTTTCAAAGCAAATGATCATGTAATTGGTTCCAATTAGTTATAATGGAATATAATTGAGGTTAAAAGTAAGGATGTGACAAGTTGCGATGAGTTAAGTCATGGGGCATGACAAAGATTCACAAAGGTATTTTGGCCGTGATGAGTAAAGACCATTGGCCACGACAGGAAGTTCCAGAGCTGTACGAAAGATGACCTATGGTCACGACTGAAGAACACAGAGCTATCAAGTCGTAACGAGTAAGTTATGATGGTCATGACTAAAGTTCACAGAGAATATGAGTCACGACTAGTCAGTACTCAGGTTATGACTAGAATACACAAAGACCTGATGACAAGAATGAAGATGCAAACTTCACTAAAGCTTATTAGTTAGAGGTTTAGCACATGGTGCAGGCCAGCCAAACAGTACGAGGCACTGAGATATAAAAGATCAGTTTAAGAAAATGTTCAAAAGTAGATCCTTCGTATGGTCACTAGGAGTTGATTTATGTTACAAAAAGTTTATTCACCTAGTCTTTACTGAACAGAATAATAAGAAGCTAGAATGAGACTTGCCTAAGAATGAGCCTAATATATGGCTTAAGGTTAGATACGTGATGGTTAATAGATAAAAAGTTAAAGTTCCTAGAACAGAGGGATACATCATGAGAGACAGTAACCTAACAGACCTAGGGTAGAGCACCCTAGAGAATAAAAGTAATAGTACTAGATGATGAATGAGATCCAAGTGACTTAAGTTAGTCAGGATCGAAAGACAGACCATAAAGGAACCACAGTTTGGTCAAGAGCAGACTGAGACTGATATACATATAGAAAGAGTTAAGAGCTAGTAAAGAGATACATAAGTTACTCCATAGAGATGGAGATTGATCTGCTCACCTGAGAAGTGTTTCTCGAATAGTTACAATAAACATTCCTCTCAGTTAGATAGAGATGAGCATGAGGCTAAGGGTTAAAGCAGGGAAAGAGAAACCCTTTGATGAATACTTAGCCGAGTTCATCCACATGAGCAATGAGAGTTGAATGACTGAGAAGTTAGTTTGGGGATTGAATTCTGTGTTGCCAAGAAAGAGTTTTTCTCAGGTAGTTGTAGAAGTTTAACAGAGCGGTAGTTGTATGCAAGATAAGCAAAGAAGTTTATGATGTTTAGAGAGAGAAAGGTAGCTACAGTTAAAAAGATAAAGTGACTCCCTTATTCCCTATGTAAGAAAGAGTAAAGAAGGGCCGAGTCTATACCCTAGTAAGAGGGTAACATGGCAGTCTAAGTTGGATGAATAGTTACTTCAGGATCTGACAATGATCTGTTCATATAGTATGATAGACAGTCTGACAGAGGACAAAATGCTTTAAAAGATTACCTTGTTAATTGTTTAATTGCAGTGTGCGTATAAGGGATGTTTGAGCAAATTATTTGATATGGCTTATGTTACTATAAGTTATGATGAACAATTGCATCTCCTTGCAGTTGTCATATGATGACACACATGTTAGAGAATGCTTAAATGATTGCATATCCTTGCATATTATGTATGTTAGAGTATGCTATGATGAATGAACACTCTCCTTTTGTATTTCCTTAAGGGTAGAGTATATATGATGAGAAAATTATGTTGCTCCCATACCATACGACATGCAATTAGATAATTCAACTTGGTAATGATAAAGCAATCGAAAAGCAATAAATGAGATTAGAGATGAAGGTTAGCGAATCTATAGATGAATGCTTATAGTACTCAGGACATATCCCTTAAGCATGGATAAGATACATGAATGATGTACCATGAATATGAAATGAAATGAGAAGCATTATGAAAGATGATGTAGCTCTGAGAGGGAGCATCATCTATGCAATAGAAGTTAACATTATCGCAATAGAGCTAGATTGCACTTGCGATAGAGTAAGATTGCTCTTGAGATAAAGCTAAGAGAATGTACTGTGCAGATCATGTAGAGTAATGTCCACCAGATGTGATGTACATACTATGATAGATATGTGCATGGTTGAGCCTGTATAGCTCTCTACAGCGATGGACATAGTAAAGCTATGAATGATGGGAATGATATGAGAAATTCCTGAGTGATAGAGGAAATGAGTAAAGTCCTAATAGATAATATTGGCTTCTGTGATCATTTTTGGGGAATTATCTATTGAGTTAACAACTAAGTGAAAGTGGCTAACCTTGCAACTTTGTCCGTTGGTTAGGTCTTCCAAAGATGAGAATACAATACAATGAAAACACAGTAGAATCTCGAGGATTGCAGTTAGATCCTAGTATGACTCACAGAGAATAAAATTTCAAGGTCGCAGTTAGATCCTGAAGAGGCTTACGGTTGATTGCAGTAGATCATGAGGGTTGCAGTAGACTTAACATAGAGAAAGAAAGTATTGAGCTATAAGTATAGTATTTCTTTGGAAGGACGAATACCAAGGAAAAGGTTAAGGTAGAGAAGCTTCACAAGTTGGTTAACTCATAACAGAAAGAGTACCCATGATGTTAATTTCAGATAGCCTTATTACTATTATGGACTGAACTCATAATCTTCTTACACGCAACAGGAACTAAGTGATCAAAGTTAAAGTTGTTAATCTTGAGTACCAAGGATTTATGAGAATATCTCATAAGATGTGAGTAGGGGTTAAATAAGAATAAAGAAATCTCTATGATGAGATTACAGAGAATAAGAATAAAAGATAAATAGATCTTCCAAATGAGAATAAAGAGATTAGAAGGACAAATAGACCCAAAAGAGACAGTATGAGAAGGGTCTAAGATAGCAAGTACTAGGGTTAGAGCCTGTTAGGGCCAGTGCTTCAGATTTTTATCTACACTTTTCATATAAGCATGCTCAGGCAAAGTAGCCCAATGATGGGTAACCCCCTGGGAAGTGATGAGAAAGGGTGTAAATGCCACAGAAGTTTGACATATATGCACAGAGTTATGTCAAATGATAGAAAGAGCTATGAAAAGTTAGAAAGGGTTATAAATGGTAAGAGATTAGAACCCTTATGTCAAGTCCAAATAAAATGGATTTGAAAGGAAACATTTATAAGAGTTTTCTTAAAAGCTAACAAAGATATAAGTTAAAGAGAATGTTAGACTTATCGTATCTAGACTACGTCATGATAAGGCAAAATAGACCATGATATAGCCGGATTTGGCCAGATATGCCATGAAAAGTACGTAATAAGATACATTATGAGAAATATGTATTAAGAAGTACAATACGAAATAGCTTTATAGATAGCTTTGTAAACAGATAAAGAGGCTCCCTTTTTGAAAGGGATAAGATGTTTGAATGTTATGTTACAGATGAAATAGCAAGTGAGAGCTTTCACTCCTTGCATGAAATGTTAGGCACTATGTTATGTTTGTAAAATATGCTAAAGTTCTAAGTGTTAGAGCAGTGCAAGCTCCATGTGATAAAGCTGTGCAAGGTCTGTGTGTTAGAGCTGTGCATATTTAGAAAATGAATGCTTGAGCTCTGATATTAGAGTTTTACATTTATAGGTAGGTATGTAGTCCTGCAACATGTTGGCCAGGTATTATGCATGTTAGAGTATATGCTCCTATGTGCTTCTATCTAGCAGTAAAGTAAAGAGAGAAAGAATAATGATATAAGTCCTCTCTCTGTATTATGATGAATTATTAAAAGATGATAAGAAGAAGAAGTATGATGAGTAATTGATGAAAACTCATGATATAGTAGTATTCAAGAGAGTTTGATATGAAAGAAATGGGCACTACTCACAAGTCTAGTATGGTGAGAAGTCTATATGCAAATAGATGCATAGCAAGTCAGCAAGTAATATAATGAAGTAGAGTTCAACTCTAATTGAGTTGATTCATAACAGAAGAATAATCACAGCAAAGATATAAGGATATGCGGATATGGAAAGTACTCCGCTAAGATGTCAAGATAGAAGATAAGAGATAGATACCCCAATCCTTAGTCATAAAGTGGAAAAAAAGATATATATTTAAGATAGTTGACTGAGGCGCTAAGTAAATTTCGAGGACGAAATTTATTTTAAGGGGGTAGAAATGTCATATCCTACTTTTCCCTATCAGTATAATACTGATAGTGGAAATATATTTGGAAAGGATTGTGATGATGAATAGAAAGGAAAAATAATGATTAGACAAAGGTATAATGATGAGAGACTAAAATGAAAAGTTTAAAAGTTCTATGGTGCAAAGTGTAATTTTTAAAAGTTAAAGGGCAAAATGGTAATTACTGAAAGTTGAGCTAAAAAATATCCAAAATCATATTAGTCCCAAATTTTCATAATAAATAGAGAAAATTATTCTTATCAGTTTGACGTAAAACAGAATTTTGATTTGAGGTCCTGAAAAATTTATATTAATTATGAAGAAAGGAAAATTAATACAGTATCATCTGGACCTCAAAATAAGATGAAATTTGGTGGTAAATTCTTATAATTAATATGATAATTTATGAAATTAACAGAGCTTAAAAAGGAGTTCTGTAGAATTTATTATGGAATTTACAGTAGATTAAAACACCCGATAAATATGTTCTGAGGGAATTTCTCAAGAGTTTAGCCCATAAAGGTAGTGGACCATGTAAAGGGCCCAAAATGACACCTTATAGGCCCAATAATGTTTTTAGATAAGTATGTGGGCTAGGAATAATAAAGACCAAGAAAAATATAAAATTATGAAAATACTACTGAGGATGCCACTATATTGTGTCAATGAGCCAGAGATAAGTGAAGGGTATTTTGGTCATTTGACTAAGGTTAGACAGTCAAGGAGAGTTCCTAAAATAGTTGACCAAGGTTATGAAATACTTTGATGAGGTGTGAAAAGACGATAATGTCCTTTGAAAAATTAAAAGTGAAATCAAACAGTGATAAAGGGTCTTGAAGAAATGTAGGGAATTTTTATTAGGACTTTTAGGTCTCAAAAAATTATGAGACTTTGCAGGGGAGTTATTTTATATTAGAATGAATTTTAAAAAATGTTACAACCATTAAAAGAGGTGTCTAGCATTTATTTCAAAATCAGGATATTTTAAGGATATCGGTATAAGGAAAGTGCTTTGGAAATTGTGCCAATTAGCTATTGGACCCAAGGAAGGCCTAGGGAAGTCCAATATTTCATTCGAGGGAAGCCCAATAAGTCCCAAAAGTTTTCTTGGAGTCCAAGTCCAATAGTGAATGATCTATGAATTTTTTTAAAAGAAAAGAAAAAGGAATAAAGTGAGAATTAGGGTTTGCACATGGTGGGACCCACAAACCCTCATAGATGGCATCCAAGAAAAGGGGGAGGAGAAGCTTTTTGTTATGTGATCTTATCTCAAGTTGGCTTGGTGGGCAAGTTTAATGTAAGAGCAATTATGAGCCATTAGATCAAATAGTGCACAAAGTGATCTTGGCCATTCATTTTCCATGAGATTTTTCTATAAATACCCCCACTATTTATGCTCAAAACCATGGAATGAGAACCCTTGGGGAGGCTATGCCAAAATGGAAACTTAAGCCAAGACAAAGAAGAATCTAAGATCCAAAGTTTAAGCAAGCTAGAGATTAAAGGAAAGCAATCTATCCTAACTTATTTTCCTTTATTTTAGGAGCTTGAACTTAGGGTTTCATGGAAGAAAGTTTAGTTTTCTCTAAGTTGTATATGCTGTCCAAAAACCTTAGATGAAAGGGGAAAGAAGAAATTAAAGTTAGAGTTATGTGATTGAAGCTTCAATAAACTAGTTAAGTGATTGGTTGTTGAATCAAGTTGATACTCTTGACTTTGCCATGGTTGAGCCATTTTGGTTTGAACTGTTCATGATAGAAGGAGATGTACTTTTAATGATCTAATGCTTCTATTGAATGTGTATGATGATTTTTGTGTAGGATTGGATAGGTTTTGAACCTTAAAAGTATTGGAATTCCAAGTTATAGTTTTTGAAGTTCTTCTCTATTACTGTTCACTCATATGAATATTTATTAGAATTTCATGATTTTGATATTTCCAATGGTTTTAAAATGAAAAGTTGTGTGGGATAAAGTAAAGAAACAAATATGGGAAGCATTAGAATCAATATGAGAATTTTTGAAAGAATTATGCATGTTTTTCAAATCTATTCAGAACAGTGCATAGGAGCTCAAATTTCATGATTCTAAACTCATAAATGGATTCAAAAGATGAAATTGTGTAGGGTAAAATCAATATATCAATTGATTCAAAGGCTAAGTCCATTAGTTAAGATTAAGGAAAGTAAACGTAGTTAAATGAGCTCAATGTTCAAGAGAAAGTTAAATTGTAATGGATGAATGATTATGTGATATTAGGATTTGATGGTGGACTCCAAGGACGCAGCTACATATCAAAGAGAAGTGAGAAGAAAGAGGCAAGATAAAGTGAAAGAAAGTCAAGTATATGAGGTAGTAAACTTATCCAAAACTTGTATGTATTGAATATTATGCTTGGTAATGCTATGGCTATGTTGAATTGTGTTACATATGTGTTTATAATTGATGCTCTATTTCTATTATTACTTTGGCCAATTGTATTTCATATGTTACATGGAAGCATGCACATTACACAATGTTAACACTTTCACAAGCAAGCACAAGTATTTACATTAATACATGCATTGTTTAGTATTGTTTGCTACTGAGATTTCCCCAGAAATCTCACCCCCTCCATGTAATCTCAATCCCACAGGTTTATTAATGATGAAAGAGGATGATGAAGTATGAAGAGAAGTTAAGGATTTGATAGTATAAATGTTATGTGAAGAATTGTTGTATGTAAAGTTGCTATATGACCAATATAAGTAGTGATGGTCATGATGTAATGAAATAGTAAATAATGGAATAAATGTATAAAATTTTATAGAAATTTAGTTAACACGTCAAGCTTGGTTTTGACATCAAGAACGCCTTATTTTGATGTATGTACAAAGAGAACAAATTTTCCAAAATAAGGGACTAGAATTTGTTTTCAGAATTTTTGACCAAATGAACAGTAATATTTGATGAATAAACTGTAATAATTGACTAAGAATTTGGTCTAGAAATTATTTTTTCCTTAAATTTCAAGATGTTATCTTCACGTAGCTTTTTGGACCACTTCATTTTGATTTTTCTAAAATTAATTATGATTTTTGGAATTTTGTTGCCTAATCTGGAGTACCACATGAACAGTAACTTAAGAAGAGTAAAATTCCTGATCTAGCTAATGGGCTTCCAAGGTCTTGTAAGTAGTTCTAAATGCTACTGTATGGTCCCGAAGACGTATGAAAGTAAGGATGTTTCACCCTTTATTTCTTCAACTGTCTGAGAGAAAAAGCTTGGAATAAGGAGATTCAAGGTTGGGAATTGCTCATATCAGTTTAAGGGGGAGCATAGCCACCGGAGTATGGTGTGACCTCAAGTTTGAGGTAGTTCTCAATTAGCTGTTAAAATTGAGGTTATAAAGGCTACCAAAAGCTTGTTGTAATCTTGATGTTTATAGTGGATAAGAAAATCTCAGTGGGAAGCTGAGGACTGGACGTAGGTCAAGGAAAGACCAAACCAGGATAAATTATCTGTGCAAATTCTTCTTCCTTAACTCTTTGATTTCCAGTTATTTGTTTTCAAGAAAAGTTTTCAAATCATAATATTTTATTTATCAAATTCTGAAAGAGATTTCAATTTTTTTAAAAGTCATCGTTCACCTAATTCACGCTCTCTTAAGTGATCTAACATATCTACTTGAAACTAACATTTGGTATCATAGCATGTCACTTATTTAAATGATCTAACAATCTCAAGTGAAAAGATGATGGCTGGATTAGTTGGTGAAATATTTTTTAAAGGTTTTGACTTTACTGTTCCTCTTACTTTAGTAAATTCTAGGTTTTTGTATTAGAAAGGTCAAATGACTATTTTCTTGAAAACTCTTGATTTTGATATGAGGTAAATCCTCTCAAATGAATTTGATTTTAAACTGAAAAATGATTGGAATGATTGTGAAAAGAAATTATTTTCACTGAATCTCATAGCAATGAAGTTTTATATAATGCTATTTTTGAAAAGGATTACTTGAAAGTAAAACATTGTTCTAATGTCAGATAAATCTTTAATATGCTTGAATTTGTTTATTTCTCTGATCTTTATACTAGAAATATTGATAGTTCATCATAATCAGAAAATGATTGATCTACTGATGATGAACAATGGAAGAAAAAAGTCTTGAAGGATAAATCCAAAATGACTTCCATGAATCTGTCAACTTAGAACAACAAGAGGAAGAAGAGAATCAAGAAGATCTCATTACATATGAATTTGAAAGATCATCTTCTGGTGCTCAAAATACCCATTGGTAAAGAATTCTAATTCTTCTTGTAAATTTGTGAAAAATGATTTCAAAAATTTTTACGATATGACTTTATGATCAATCATTAATTCTATTTTGAAAAGTGAAAATATTTTATGCTTCAATGATATTACTGTAACACATAGCAAAAGGGAAGAAACTTTGCATAATAATACTAAAGTTTCTCCACTCGACCAACACAATACTTGCAAGTATGTTTATAAAGCATATCATTCTGTTATTTGCAATTATTGTGGTAAACAATGTCATATTTCTCACACATGTCATCTGAGAAGAGATCCAAATGTGAAAAATAAATTTATCTATGTTCCTAAAGGACAATCAAGGTCCAAAATCAATGATCAAGGACCTAGTGTTAAGTGGGTACCAAAGTGTCCTTACAAAAGTTCAAATGCAGAATATCTATAAGAAGAATGGACATAGTATAAAGAGAAATGGGCATTCAAGAGTCTCTTGTGCATCAATAAAAGTCACACCACCTAGGACACCTCACGGAGCATCCATTACTGGCATATTAAAGGAAATTCATAAGAAGCAATGTAGAAAGACCCTAGGAGCACTTTTTGCCTCAAGAATAGACTACCACAGTACCATTCAACTATCTTGAGGAGAACATAAGAAGAATGATCTCTCAAGATTCAAATTTGAAATCAATTGAGAGGACATTGCAAGCATTTGTTAGAAGCAATCAAAATGCAATGAGTATGCAAAGGCAATCCTTCTTCCACATGAGGTAAAGGTACAATGGTAAACTTCGCACATTATCTTGCTTAACACATTTCAAAGTTTATTTCTGTATCTTTATAAATAAGCATTGCAATTGCTTTCAATTTATCTTTATATACTCCTAATATGATTTGATATGTAAATATCTTTTAAAAGGAGAAAAAACAATGTTCATAAACATAAATCTTTATGCACGTTTTAGAAAAAGAAAAATATCTCTTTCATTCATAAATACATGTTCATCTCACTATGCTCAATTATCTCAATTTGGTTATATTTTATGAGCATGTGAATTGTGATGTATTTCCTACAACTAACATGTGATGGATCCAAGAAAGATGGATACCATGAAAGAAAAAGATTGATATTGTAGGAAAGAAAAAGGCTGCACCTCAGGAATATGACTACACAAAGACAAAGCTACATCATGAGGAAAAAACCTTTAGATTTTGATGGCGCTGAATCCTACAAATCTGAAGAATCAGTAAGCAGCCCACATAAGTCAAGTATACACTAGAACAAGAGCAATAATAGTGAAGTTTATTCCAACCCAACCTTATAAGTACTATATCTGGGTAATGGGACTTGTTCCTGATTAAATTTCACTAGCAAATATTTGATTATAATATATTCTGATTGCTAAATGGATTATAGTATGATATATGCATGAGTTTTCAAATATAATTTAGATTTACAATAAAATACATATTCATATTTAGAAATATTTATTTTTCAAATCTCTGCAACAAGTCTTAAAAGTTTTTTAAGACATATTTTCCTTTTTTCATCAATATTGGAAATTAATACATTTGAAAGGAAACTTTGAATTTAAAAACATGATATTCAATTGATATTTAATATTTCTCTCCAATTATTTGATTCTTAATATGGTTAGGAAGTCAATTCTTCATATGATCATTTTTCATTGAAAATGCATATTTCATTTAAATAAAACATTATATTATATCACCCCAAGTTAGATGTATAATATCCTTACTTTTATACGTCTTAGGGACCATTCAATAGCATTTAGAACCACTTACAAGACCTTGGAAGCCCATTAACCAAATCTGGAATTTTACTTTCTCGGGTTACTGTTCATATGGTATTCCAGATTACACAATGAAATTCAATAAATCATAATTAATTCTAGAAAACTCAAAACGAAGTGGTTCAAAAATCTACATGAAGATAACATCTTGAAATTTAAGGGAAAAATAATTTCTAGACCAAATGATTAGCCAATTGATACAGTTTATTCATTGGAGTTTACTGTTCATTTGGTCAAAAACTCTAGAAATAGTTTCTGGTCCCTTATTTTGGAAATTCATTTCTCTTGATATACACATCCAAATGAAACGTTCTACCTATGCACTTAAATCTATGGATGTGTACTGCATGATCATAAAATTTATTGAAATAATTCCTTCATTTGCTAGGTCAAACTGAAGCCATAACAAAACTGCTTCAGGACCTACGTTTTTACCATTTCAGTTTCCTTTCTTTAACTTTCCATAATTATTCCAGCATACATATATCATCCCTTTTGCCTTTTCTAAATTCATATACATAACGGGGTTATACAATAATTGTTTCATACAATCTCATCACATAAATAGATACTTTACATGGCTTTGACATACATGGAAAGTGCATAGCATATTCTAACATCTTAAATACTTCACTTTTCTTCTTCCATGCTTTAACTCTTCTCCATGCATACATTATGCATCATGCTTGACCTAAATTGGTTGGTTATGGAAGAGTGAGATTCTAGGGAATCTCAGTAGCAAACATTACCACTTAAATATGCAAGATGGATGCTAATGCATGATATGTAATTTCATTAACTTTCTTTGATTAGTGGCATGCCATCATACTATATACTTTTACATAAAGTGCATGGCCATGGAAATATGTTATTCACAATACATTCAACATCATCTATCATGTCACAACATCATTCAAATAACATATACATGTCAGCACATAAGGATACCACATCAAGCACATAAAGAGGTAAGTTCACTACCTTGCATTTAAGCCTTTCTCTTGACCTTTAGCCCTTGCTCCCTAGCTTTCCAACCATGAAGTCTTTATGTCCATCACTTTCCAACATATCCTTGGATGTTTCATGGTCCTAAACACAATTATATTCATCACATAACTCATTAGGACTCATGAATTCCAACCACGTTCAAGACTAACTTTGTTACACTCTTTATTGTCATAACTTTCTCTAATTTTCACTAATCCACTTGGCTCTTTAACCAATTAATGTCTTGACTTTATCCCACACAATTTCATCTTTTTAGTCCATTTATGAGCTTAGAATCATGAAATTCCAGCTCCTTCATGGCCTGCTGTACAGAACTGAACATAAGCATACAATTCTTTCAAAAATTCTCATTTGATTCTAATGCTTCCCATACTTGTTTCTCCACTTTACCCCACACAACTTTTCATTTTAAAAACCATTGGAAGCATCAAAATCATGAAATTCCAATCACTTTTCATGCAAGTGAACAGTAACCATAAGGAATCTCAAAGACTACAACCTTGAGATTTTAATGTTTCCAAGGTTCAAAACCTTTCCAATCCCACACAAAATCATCATACAAACTCAATGGAAGCATTAAATCATTGAAATTCAATTTCCTTCCCTCATGAACAGTGCAGACCGAACAGGGCACACCATGGCAAAGTCAAGAATATCAATTTGATTCAACAACCAACCACTTAACTAGCTTGTTTAAGCTTCAATCATATGGTTCTAACTTTAATTTCTTCTTTCCCCTTTCCTTTAAGGTCTTTGGGCAGCACCACCCCTCAGAGAAAACTCAAACTTTTCTCCCATCAAAACCCTAAGTTCAAGCTCCCAAATCAAAGGAAAATAAGCTAGGAGAGATTGCTTACCTTTAATCTCTAGCTTGCTTGAACTTTGGAACCTTGAATTTTCTTTGTCTTGGCTTGAGTTTTCATTTTGCAAGAGTTTTCCCAAGGGTCCATGAGCTTACAGTTTGGCTGCAGAATGGAGGGGCATTTATAGCCAAAATCCAAGAAAAATCAATGGCCAAGATTGATTTGGTTACTATTTGATCTAAAGGCTCACATTTAATCTTGGATTTTACTTTTTCATAAAAGAATAATTATGACATCATGTGGGACAGCTCAAGGGACACCTCAAGGGGTTATGTGGCCTGCTCACCATGCCAAGAAGCTTCTGGAAAAATTCCAGTCCAATCTGGTACCGATCGGAGCAGTTTCACAACAACCGAACTGTTTTCTGTTCTGAATTTTTCTATAATATACCAGGATATGTATTATGTCCTGAAAATCAATTTCTAGGCTTCTCATACCCTTGACATGGTTATACTGAGTATTTATCTGCCATCCATTCCTTGGAAAATAGCCAAAATACCCATGGTGTCCTTTCTTATACTATATTAACCCTAAGGGCATAATCGTCATTTTACCCCTCTTTATACTGCCTCAGGGTGTATATGGGCTCAACTAATCATATTTATACCATGTGCCACGTTTTTAGCCTATCCCAGATAACCAAAATGCCCTTCATCCATCTCTGGTACAATCTGGGCATCCAGGGGTATTTTCGTAATTTCACACTTTTTCTAGACACTAGCCCCTTCTACTGATGGACTGGTACCCTGGGTTTTAGGCCCTTCTTGGCGTCATCATGGGCCTATATGTGAGGTCATCTAGCCTCATTTCATCTAGGCCATATACCGATAAGTTTTGTTATCGGATCACGGGTGTGATCAAACTCCCGTCAAAATTCATTAATATATAAATAACTTTTTATACAGAACTTCTTCCAGAGTTCTGTCAGATTCATAACATCTGACACTGTAGGGCACACTTTCCTGTAATTCCCCCACATATATCTGATGTCCATAGAATCTGATAAAAATTCAGATAACTTTTAGACTATCAGATAATTTTCTGCTGTCTTGAGCCCTAATAAAATTTATGTATCATGCCAGATTACCCAATATGACTTTCTCTATTTACTGATGGAATGTGGGACTAAAATACTTATAGGAAGTTCTAAGCCTTTTCTGGCTAAACTTTTCCATAATTACATTTATGTCCCTGACTTTTTACGTAATTACATTTAGGTCCCTAAACTTTTGGAAATTATCACTTTTGGCCCAACATTTATTTCTACTTTAACTTTTGGCCATTAACCTTTTCCAATTTTCGTTTAGGTCCTTCTCTTTCTTCAAGATTTATCCAACCTTTATTATTTCTTCTGATCTTTGTCATAATCCTTTCCAAACCTCTTTCCACTATCAGTATTATACAGATAGGGAAAAATTTAGGATATGACAAGATGCGCGATCATTACCGCATCATGTACTACATCTACTCCTGTTACATGATTACATCCTCAAGTCCTCAAGCTTCAGCTACATGAACCAGTAGGAATATATCACTATGGCAAGGATCATCAATAGAGAAAAGCTTAACTTTGGAGCTTTCATCTATAGCCATATGAGGGATTTTTGCCTGAAGAAGATGAGGACTACTCTGATGCCTTTCTCACAGCTTGTCACCTTCATCCTCAAGAATTAAACATTCATCATCTAGAGGGCAGGAAGAAATAGGAGATCGGTGCCTTTAGAATGACGTAGCTAAACAAGATGAAGATCAAGCTGCCATCTAATGCCAAGAAGGGTAAGGCTCCCAGAGATCCTCAGGCCAAGCAACCCTCTACTAGTACCTCCCTTCCTCAAGATGAAGGTCATTCCTTTGCCAGACCACAAGTTTCTATAGCTCCATCCTTTATGGGAGTATATATTTAGAGTTACCATCAGACAGAGTTTACAGAGTTAGAGAGCACATTGTAACTTCTAGGAAAGAAGTTGAATTGGTTCATGAGAGACGTAGCTATGTGATCCAGACTATACTTGAATCTCATATATAGGATTTCCAAGCTTTCAAGGAAGAGGTCTTAGAGCTACACGAGGTTTTATCTACGTATTCATGAAGAAGTGTCTAATGTCAAGAACCTTATATTGGAATACATCCACAACATGGGACCTTTTTTCTCTGAAGAAGAGCTACAGGACCCTTCACCTTCTTAGTCGACCAGCCTACCTCAGTGCCTTCCACTACCACAGTCTTAGAGTCTCCATCTACTCCCTCATATACCTTGGCTTTGGCTATACCTATACCACCAATTGATTCAACTTTAGACCTGCCCTAACCCCAGCTTCCCTTAGTCATCCCTTCCTTATTAGCACTGAAATTTTTGGATTATGTCAAAAAGAGGGAGAGAATAAGTGAAGAGAAGAAGGAATCCTCCTCCACGGGGTCACTTGATTGATGACTAATGATTGTTTTTATATTGCTTATGTGTATTTTTGAATCCTAGGATATATGTTTCAATACTAAAGATATTATTGAGTAATCCCTCAATGAGATTGGGATTTGTAACTGAAGTACTCGTTACTTTGTACCAAATATAAAAAGTTAGTATTACATAATCCTGATCTAAATCTTAAAATCCACATAGTAAATAGGGCCTATAGATCAAGCCACTGTAAGTACTCCTCTATAGTTTGATCTTAACAATTGGAAATGCACATATGAACTTATCTCCTGTGATAAAAAAATATAAAATAATAATTGAATAGTTAATCATTATCATTCCACTATTATATATTATGATCATCCTACTAATTAATTATCAAGAATTAGTCATATTGAATATAAACGATCAAACCTAAAATATTGTGGACCTATACTTATGGCCATATATGTATGTATCTTAGGAAAGATATACATAAAACTTGAATCTAGATTACCACACAATTGGGTCACATTTATATATACTCTCCTCTTATCCTTAATATAGGACTTAATTGAGGAGTTGATCTTGTCCTAAATATAAGACCTATTTCTTATATTAATCAATTTTTAAATTATCTCCATTGATAAAAAAAATTGGCAAATCTATCACGTGGCAGTGACAAACTAGCGCGTGGTGCCTAGAGTAGGCAGAGTTCTTTTTTTTCTAAATTTTTCCTTCTTGGGATGTGTGAAGGAGTTTTTCCAAGATCGCATGTTATTATTTATACATTTGAACCCCTAAAATCTCAAGTAATGTGGGGCTCTTTCTTTGGCATATCCACACACAATAATTACAACATCAAATACATTTAAAATCGTAGAGAATATGTATACATGATTTTTGTGGAGCTTGCTTCACCCTAATATCAAAAAGTATCAAGGTAACCCTATCTCCGAGTTCATACAGACCCTTGAACTATGCATATAAGCTTTCATTTGATTTGCGAAGGCCATTGGTATCCATGAACAAGCAAGTAAGTCTACCTTTCATCTCTTTTCGGCATTGGGATTCAGGAAGCTCTATAACTATAAATATGGTTTTCAAGAAAGAATCAAATAGAGATAATGGCTATGGGTTGCCTAAATCAATACCTATAATTAGGTATATATAGGCCAACATGTGCAATATGATGAACCATTGAATATTGTGAATATAAAGAGCTTGCTACCCATAAAAAACTATCTATGATAGAAAAGGAATAAACAAATAGTTTAAAAGGTATATTATGGATAATAAAACATATCCAAGCTTACACATGGAAAAACATGTTAGGAATGATTCAACCCCACTAGCATGGTTATAGGATTTAATCCCTGATTAACACAAATAACACAACCGTCAAATTAAAAATCTCAAATGGGCTTTCGGGCATTGAACCTGAGATGAACAACACTAAAGCCCAAAACACAAATAGAATTATTGAATAGTACTCATAATATAATAAGTAGTAAATGTGGATCCACAATGTCACATGTATAATCTCGAAAGGCTTCATGCCTTATACTAGCACTTACAATTAATTCAGTAATCACAATACAAGTCAAGTAGTCAAATCTATAATCATATGGAGTATGCAAAAGAAAGGAACCCTATATGGCAATATACACTGCTCATCACATACAAAAGTGACAGAGGAAATCCAATAAGCTATAGAAGCTTAGGTCTCTGGATTCTTCCCTGAGGTAGTGACCCTAGAGCTTTCACTTAAAAAATATTAATAACTACAGAGTGAGACAGTCTTAATAACCAGTAGTCCTACTCATCATACATTCTAGCTAGTGCTCGTGAGTTGCCAAGTAGAACAATTATTACAACATGACATAATAATGCACTAACTAAACTCTTCCTTATCACTCCTAACTAGGCCCATGGGATAAGTTACTTTCCAAGTGACTAGTTACTCTAAAAGCTCACTATTTGTGTAATATGGGTGATGAATCCCTATTTTATCATATTATTTCCTATCCATTTTAGGGACTTTATCATTTTTAATAGGCATTATTGTAGTAGGTGTGGTTATTTTGTGCTTTAATTGATTATATGATTTAAATTATTAAAAATATCATTTTCTTGTGTTTTTATTGATTTTATTTTTTCTCTTGATTAAATTGATTTACATGAAGGTATTTTGCTTTTTTGTATTTCAAAAAATAGAAAAAATAATTAAATTATAACTATGTCTGTCATATCCTAAATTTTTCCTATCTATAAAATACTGATAGTGGAAAGAGGTTTGAAAAGGATTATGATGAAGATCAGAAGAAATAATAAAGGTTAGATAAGTCTTGAAGAAAGAGAAGGACCTAAACAAAAATTGAAAAAGGTTAAAGGCCAAAAGTTAAAGTAGAAATAAATGTTGGGCCAAAAGTGGTAATTTCTAAAAAGTTTAGGGACCTAAATGTAATTAAGCAAAAAGTCAGGGACATAAATGTAATTATGGAAAAGATCAGCCCCGAAAGGGTTATAACTGCCCAGAAGTTTTTCAGTCCCACATTCCATCAGTAAATAGAGGAAGTTATGCTGGTTAATCTGGCATGATACTGAAATTTTATTTGGGCTCCAGACAATAGAAAATTATCTGATAGTCTAAAAGTTTTCTGAATTTTTATCAGATTCCATGGATATCAGATATAAGTGGGGGAATTATAGGAAAGTGTGCCCTACAGTGTTAGATGTTATGAATATGACAGAACTCCGGAAGAAGTTCTATATAAAAAGTTATTCACATATTAGTGAATTTTGATGGGAGTTTGATAACACCCGTAATTCGATAATAGAATTTATCGGTATGTAAGCCTGGATAGAATGAGATCAGATGACCTCATATATAGGCCCATGATGACGCCAAGAAGGTCCCAAAACCCAGGGTACCAGTTCATCAGTAGAAGGGGCCAGTGTCCAGAAAAAGTGCGAAATTACGAAAATGCCCTTGAATGCCCATATTGTACTAGAGATTGATGAAGGGCATTTTGGTCACCTGGGACAAGCTAAAAATATGGCACATGGTATAAATATGATTATTTGAGCCCAGATACACCATGAGGCAGTATAAAGAGGGGTAAAATGACGATTATGCCCTTAGGGTTAATATAGTGTAAGAAAGGACACTAAGGGTATTTTAGTCATTTTCCAAGGAATGGGTAGCAGATAAATACTCAAGTATAACCATGTCAAGGGTATGAGAAGCCTAGACATTGATTTCCAGGATAGAATACATATCCTGGTATATTATAAAAAAATTCAGAACAGAAAACAATCTGGTTGTTGTGAAACTGCTCCGATAGATACCGGATTGGACTGGAATTTTTCTAGAAGCTTCCTTACACTATGAGCACGCAACCTAGACCTCTTAGGTGTCCCATGAGATTTCCCACATGATGTCATAATTATTCTTTTATAAAAAAGTAAAATCCAAGATTAAATGTGAGCCTTCAGATCAAATAGTAACCAAATCAATCTTGGCCATTGATTTTTCTTGGATTTTGGCTATAAATACCCCCTTATTCTGCCCAAAACCATGGCCTTGTGATACCTTGGGGAAACTCTTGCAAAATGAAAACTGAAGCCAAGACAAAGAAGATTCAAGGTTCCAAAGTTCAAGCAAGCTAGAGATTAAAGGTAAGCAATATCTCCTAGCTTATTTTCCTTTGATTTGGGAGCTTGAACTTAGGGTTTTCATGGGGAAAAAGTTGAGTTTTCTCTAAGGGAAGGTGCTGCCCAAAAACCTTAGATGAAAGGGGAAAGAAGAAATTAAAGTTAGAAACATATGATTGAAGCTTAAACAAGTTAGTTAAGTGATTGGTTGTTGAACCAAGTTGATATTCTTGACTTTGCCAAGAGTGAACCTGTTCGGTATGCACTGTTCATGAGGGAAGGAAATTGAATTTCAATGATTTAATGCTTCCATTGAATTTAGATGATGATTTTGTGTAGGATTGGAAAGGTTTTGAACCTTGAAAGCATTGAAATTCCAATATTGTAGTTTTGAAATCCTTCTCTATTACTATTCACTTGCATGAACAGTGATTGGAATTTCATGATTTTGATGCTTCCAATGGTTTTAGAATGAAAAGTTGTGTGGGGTAAAGTGGAGAAACAAGTATGGGAAGCATTAGAATCAAAATGAGAATTTTTGAAAGAATTGTATGCTTATGTTCAGTTCTGTACAGCAGGCCATGAAGGAGCTGGAATTTCATGATTCTAAGCTCATAAATGAATTCAAAAGATGAAATTGTGTAGGGTAAAGTCAAGACATCAATTGATTCAAAGACCAAGTCTATTTGTTAAGATTAAGGAAAGTTAATGGGCTTAATGTTCAAGAAGTTATGTTAGTTAAAGTGAGTTTAATGCTCAAGGAAGTTAGATTATGATGAATGATTTTGTGATGTTAGGAATTGATTTGTATGCTCCAAGAGATGCAGCCACATTTTCAAGAAAAGTGAGAAGAAAGAAGTAAGATAAGGAGAAAGAGAGTCAAGTGCTCAAGGTAGTAAACTTATCCTAAACTTGTATGCATTGAATGTTATGCTTGATTGTGCTATGGCTTTGGTGAATTGTGTTGAAATTGTGCTTATGTATGAAGCTCTATTTCTATGATTACTTTGACCAATTTTATTTCATATGTTACATGGAAGCATGCACATTACACAATGATAACACTTTCACAAGCAAGCGCAAGTAGTTACATTAATGCATGCATTGTTTAGTAATGTTTGCTACTAAGATTTTCCCAGAAATCTCATCCTTTCCATGTAATCCCAATCCCACAGGTTTATGAATGATGAAAGAGGATGATGAAGCATGAAGAAAAGCTAGGGATTGAATAGAATATGTGTGTTATGCGAAGAATTGTTAAATGTATTATTGTTGTATGACCAATATGAGTAGTGAGGGTCATGATGTAATGCAAAATAGTAAATGATAGAATAAATATATGATATTTTACAGACATTTAGATGACATGTGAAGCTTCTTTTTGACACCAAGAATGCTTTATTTGGATGTCTGTACAAAGAGAACAGATTTTCCAAAGTAAGGGACCACAATCTGTTTCCAAGATTTTTGACCAAATGAACAGTACATTTTAGCGAATAAACTGTATTAATTGGCTGATCAATTTGTCTGAAAATTATTTTTCCCTTAAATTTCATGATGTTATCTTCACATAGCTTTTTGAACCACTTTATTTAGATTTTTCTAGAATTAATTATAATTTTTTGAACTTCATTGCGTAATCTGGAATACCATATGAACAGTAACCGAGAAAGAGTAAAATTCCAGATTTGGCTAATGGACTTCTAAGGTCTTGTAAGTGGTTCTAAATACTACTGAATGGTCCCTAAGGTGTATAAAAGTAATGATATTACATTTCTCTATTCTAACAATTAAGAACAATCCTCTAATTTATTAGAGATGGGACTAGAATAAATTACTTACCACATTGCTAAGCTTGCCAAGTCCCCTAAGCTCCATGGACTGCTCCTAGCTCCACCAGAACTCCTCCTTTCTTTCTCTTCCTTTCTTTCTCTCTTTCTCTTGTTCTCTCTTCTTTCTCTTGTTTTTCCATGCTTGGCCGTGAATAGAATGGAGGGAGGGGTGGTCTATTTATAGTTGAGAGGAGGTAGAATGGATGGTCCAGATTGAATCGCGATGAATAGCTCAGATCACTTAGCTTCTTCAAGAAGCCTTGCCTGTATCATCACGATGGCATCACCCTCCTCAATGATTCATCAAAATGACATCAGCCATGGGACACCTCACATGCAAGGTGGCACAATGGTAGGGCCCTTGGAACACCTCACCAGCTGACTCAGCCTTTTCGAGAATTCTAGAGTCTTTTCCCGAAATGAACGATTGAGATTGTGCCACGTGTCCTTTTGCTTTTTCTCCTTTTCCTAGAATCCTGCCATGTGTCCTTAGCTTTTCTTCTTTTCTTAGAATCATTCCATGTGGCATCTTGTGGGTCCCATGAGGACACCTTTCATGCCACCTCATGGTCTAAAGCTTTATCTGATCACTTTTCCCAATTCTATCCTTAACTAGGTAACTTTACTTTATTGAAAAAGTACTAAAATATTATTTTAATGTCACTTGGACCCACATAACTCTTGGGCCACATTTTTGGACATATGGGAATGTCATCTTGGGTATCTAATCAAGCACAAGCACTCTAGTGGCTTGATTCCCAAGAAACATCCCTTAGTAAATTACCAAAATGCCCTTGGAACCTTCACTATTTACAATTTGGTCCCTAATCTTTTACTTTCTTACAATTTAGTCCCTGAACATCATATGTATACTTCTGGGACTTCTGCTCAATAGGGCTTAGTAACATACCTTTTTCAGGTTACATACTGGGCTTCTATGTCTAAAAATTGGGATATGACATTCCCTATATTGTGGTACCTCTACAAATTGACCCCAAGCCACCAGCCCAAACAACTAGAGAAAGCTATATAGAGAAGGTACACTTATGTAAGAGCATGCTCCTTATTACCTATGAGAATTTCAATTTCAAGACCCTCAAGCGACATAAAGGGACCAGGCTGTCTTTTTCCTTATATTATCCTTCTTTATATTCTAAGTTTTATTGTTTGAGAAAAGTGTGGGGAGGGACAAGTAGAATAATTTATATTTATTTCTTTATATCTTGTAACAATTTCTTAGAATAGGTTGCATTTTAAGAATTTTTTAGTTTTAGGTTAGTTTTTCTTTGAATAAATCTCCCCTTTAGCACACGACTCTTTAACCATCTTCCCTTCTCCCTTTGATATATGCTTTAGCCCTGCATTGAAGATAACACATGGTTTAAGTAATTGGCCACACTATCTTTTCAATTTCATTGTTGATTGTGATAGTTTAGTTAGTCAATATTCTGCGACTTATCCTAGAAATAAGTAATATAATGCATTAAGAATAATTGAAGTCTTTAGTGAGGTTTGTGAATAGGAATGAAAAGAGATAGCCCTGTTAGAAGGATTCTCAGCCTTAAATTCCTAAATTGAGTGAGTACATCCTACATTAGTTTCTCTTCAGAACTTGTCTTAGTTCTTTTATCTACTATCTAACTCATGTGCAACTCTTTAAAATGATTGAGGTTATCATATTCTAAATCCCTTTTATCCCAAACACAAGCCCATTACACATTATATTCGTAGTCACCCCTTTTGAGCCCATTGCTTTTCTTTTATCATCATTTTTATATAAAGTCATATATGCATGAACATCTTTTTGAAAAAAAATATTTATGTCAAAAAATATTATTTTTGAGAAAAGAGAGAAAAACATTTTGCAGAAAAGGAAAGCAATAAAGAAAAGAAAGATAGTGTAAGCAAAATACAAAGAAAATAAAAAAAGGATAAAAAGAAAAAAGAAAGGAAGAATATACCATTATCGGCTCTTATTAGCACAATTATCATCCCTACACTCTTGTGACATGAATTAATGATATCTATTTATTATTACTTCCATATACTACTTTCTATTCTTCATACTCTATTCCACATGACCTATTTCCAACATTACAATATTATAAAGTCCTCTTGATTAAAAAGTACATATGTAACTGATGGCAGAGACTTAGAACTATTACAAGCCTATAGTAGGGGCTAGTCTAGGCAGGTTTGAGTGAAAGAACCCTATAAAGGTGAGATGAGTGAAACAATTATATCCTTGAGTGTACTCTCTTTTGTCCTGTTCCCCTGTCTTAACTGTGTTCATAGAGATTGTTCTTATTGCATTTATTATTATGTGACTATCGCTGACTTGAAGGATTTTATTGATTCTATTATTACTCTTCTATTTGTTTTTAGTTGTTTATCAGGATGTTTTTCAAAGCTTTTTCGAGGAGTGCAAAGGTTAAAGTATGAGAAATTTGATGAATCCCTATTTTATCATATTATTTCCTATCTATTTTAGGGACTTTATCATGTTTAATAAGCATTATTGTAGTAGTCATGGCTATTTTGTGCTTTAATTAATTATATGAATTAAATGATTAAAAATATTATTTTCTTGTATTTTTATTGATTTTAATATTTGTCTAGATTAAATTGATTTGCATGAAGGTATTTTTCTTTTATGTATTTAATGAAATTGGGAAAAATAAATAAATGATGACTAGGACACATATCAACTACTACACAATTATATTATATAAGAAAGGTTAATTGATGAATTACAAATTGAAGGAGAAAATTATAAAATCTAATTAGAGAAAATCAAAATACCTCTAATAATATTATATTATATTTATTATTGTAGAGAAATTAGAGATATTATAATATATGATATTATTTTATTAGTATCTAGGTTTATCTAGGATTTTCTATTACATGTATAAATATCCCTTCTGACTATCAATAAAGTACAAGTATTATTTAGCTAAAACTACATAGTACCAGAGCCTGGTTAATTACTAGGGTTATTTTATTTTATTTATTCCTTTTTCCCTCTATTTCCTCATTCAGCAGGAAGCTTCAGCACTGATAGGAGGGATTTGGTTTAGCGACAAGAACACAGGAAGCAAGAATGAACTTGGACACATCTAGCAACACCTACAGGCCCGTTGTCCTCAACACCCTCTAATCGGTGTGTCCTATCCAGTTCGATCTCCTTTTGACTGTCGCATGGATCTCACGCGTCGCTGAAGTTTCCATTGAATCTCATGCAATCAGCGATGATGATGCTTCCAAAAAGTTTCTCTGGCTGTTACTTTCTTCTCCAATATTGACCCCCTATTTTCAGCATAATCCTTAGGGTTTCACACCCTGTCAGTGTGGTTTGCAGTTGAGACCTCCAACGATGGCTTGCAGGAGGTGATCATTACCTTTGTGTTTGGTTATTTGTTTATGGTTATCCCCTATGAGGTTTACAAATATGGTTCTAGTGAGTTGCAGGACATGGTCAATTGTCTCTGTATTTGGACATTTATTTCTGCTTATCCCTAGTTTGACAGCCTTCAGTTTGATTTGCTTGTCCTATTTATCCCAAGTCTATTGATTTTATTTTTATGGCTGCACTAAAGACTGCATCAATTTCTGAGATGATTCCACTAGTCACTAAGATTATTGAATATAAATTAATTTGGAGAAATTATCTAGATTGGAGTAAATATATTCGTATCTATTTTCAAAGTATTGAGAAAGAAGATCACTTGATCGACGATCCCTCGACGAGAAATATATCTCTCGCAAGTTATGGTTAAGGGATGATACACAACTACTTTTATATATTCGTAACTCTATTGATAGTGAAATCATGCCTTCTATTACTCATTATGAATTTGTTAAAAAACTAATGGACTACTTTGTACTCTTGTACTCAGAAAAGAATAATATCTCTCGAATATACGAGGTTTGCAGATCTTTCTATTGCGCAAAGATGCCAGATGATCATCCCCTTATGTCCTTCTTTATGGACTTTAAAGGAACATATGAAGTACTAAATACACTCATGCCTATTTCTAATGAGAGGAAGGTCAATATGACCTACCAAGAGCATATGGCTACTATGAGTTTTCTTATTGCACTTTTGCCTCGATTTGTGGCTACTCGTTCTCAAATTTTATCTGGGTCTCAGCTCCCCTTTCTTGAAGAAGCTTTCTCTCGTGTACTGAGAATAGAACATACCTCTTTACCTATCATATCCTAATCTTTCCCTATCTGTATAAGACTGATAGAGGAAAGAGGTTTGGAAAGGATTGTGATGATAAATAGAGAGGAAAAATGATGATTAGACAAAGGCATAAAGAAGAGGGACTAAACTAAAAAGTCTAAAATTCTATGGTACAAAATGTAAAGTAGACATACACTTTAGGCCATCAAGTGTAATTATAAAAAGTTGATGGCCTAAAGTGTAATTTTTAAAAGTTTAGGGGTAAAATAGTAATTATTGAAAGTAAGCCAGAAAGGCCCAAAGCTGCCTGAAATCAGTTCAGTCCCAAATTTTCCTAATAAATAGAGAAAATTATTCTGATCAGTTTAATGCAACACAGAATTTTGATTTGAGGTCCTTAAAATTGATATATGTCATATCCCCAATTTTCTTTTCTAATGTATATGTACAGTTGATATGTAATAGACATGAGATTCTTGAAGTAAACTGAATTAGATTGAGGAAGGAAAGAGAGGGACTGGTAACTAAGGAAAGTTCAAGGACCTAAATAAAATTTGAAAAGGTTTAAGGCCAAAAATAAAGGTAGAGATAAAAGTTGGGCCAAAAGGTGTAATTATTAAAAGTTTAGGAACTTAAATGTAATGTATCAAAAGTTCAGGGAAAAATATAATTATGAGAAAGTTGAGCCAGAAAAGACCAAAAACTGCCCAGAAGCAGTTCAGTCCCAAATTTTACCAGTAAATAGAGAAAATTATTCTGATCAGTTTCACGTAACACATATTTTTGATTTGATGTTCTGATTAATTGATATAAATTCCTGAAGTCGGGAAAAATTATTACAATATTTTTTAGACTTCATAATTAGATAAAACTTTACAGTAAATTCCTATATTTAATATGAGAATTTATAAAATTGACAGAGTCAAAAAAATAATCCTGTAGAATTCTTAAGAGAATTTACAGTGTAATAAAATACCCGCTAAATACCTTCAGGAGAGGTTTCTCGGGATTTGTGCCATAAAGGTAATGGACCTATATCAAGGCCCAAAATTACATCTTACAGGCCCAGAGAGATGGTTGGACAGTTAAGTGGGCCAGAGTCCAAGCAACCCTGGAAAAATGTGAAATTACGAAAATGTCCCTGTGTAGGCATATTATACCAAAGATGGATGGAGGGCATTTTGTTCATTATGAATAGGTAAAAAATGTCCAAGAAAGTATAGGGGGATTAGTTAGAGCTAGTATATACTCCGATGAAGTATAAAGAGATGTGAAATGACAATTATGCCCTTAGGGTTAATATAGTGCAAGAAAGTGCAATAAGGGTATTTTGGTTTTCTCAAGGGATGGTTGGCAGATAAATACTCAGTCTAATAATGTCAATGGTAGGAAAAACCTAGATACTGATTTTCATGATAGAATACATATTTTGGAATATTATAAAAATTGGGAATATAAAATAATTTGGTTTTTGTGAAACTGCTCAAATCGGTACTGGACTGGATTGGAATTTTTCATATAAGTATTTCTACTTTTCTTCAACCAAACACAACCATAAATGAAACATCCTTACTTTTATATGTTTTAGTGACCACTTAGTAGCATTTAGAACCACTTACAAGACCTTAGAAGTCTATTAGCCAAATTTAGAATTTTACTCTTTATCGGGTTACTGTTCATATGGTATTCCAGATTACGCAATGAACTTCGAAAAATCATAATTAATTTTAGAAAAATTGAAATGAAGTGGTTTAAAAAGATACGGGAAGCTAACATCTTGAAATTTAAGGAAAAAAATAATTTCCAGACCAAATAATTAACCAATTAATACAGTTTATTTGTCAAAGTTTATTGTTGATTTGGACAAAAATTCTGAAGACAGATTCTGGTCCCTTAATTTGAAAATTCATTTCTCTTGTTATACACATCTGAATGAAACATTCTACCTATGAACTTAAAGCTTTCGATGTGTGCTACACGCTCATAAAAGTTTGTGAAATAATTCCTTCATGTGCTAGGTCAAACTGAAGCCACAATAAAACTGCTTCAGGACCTACATTTTTGCCATTTCAGTTTCTTTTCTTTTACTTCCAATAATTGTTCCAACATGTATAAGCCGTCAAATAAGCTTGAAGCCCAATTTAGTTTCTTGGAGTTCAAGATAAATTTTAGGATATTTTATGAATTTTAAAAAGAAGAAAATCCAGGTCAAGGATAAGGCAAAATGGCATATCCAAGTGGGACCCACACCTCTTCCACATAGCACCAAGAGCAAGAGAGAAGAGTTTTACCATGTGCTTCATTTTATTAAAATAATGTAAGAATTAAGTTAATGATGATTAAGAATAATTAATCCAAAATGCAACCAATAAAATTCATGATTAAGGGCTTATAATAATTAGGAACTTGAGGGGTAAAATGGTTTCTAAGCCCTTGAAATTTCACTATAAATGCCCCTTCCTCCTTCACAATTTTGTGCACCTAGAGGGCCCTTGAGGAAACCATGCCAAATGAAGAGAGAACTCAAAATAAGATCAAGGAGAAGCCACCCAAGCAAGTACCTGATAAGACACATTTTGTATATGGTTTCTATGACATTTTAAAGAGTTTTATAACAACTTTACCATTCATTTTATGCCTTAAATTGTACTTTTGTAGTAATACATGATTGTGCATGGAAATGTGTTAATTAAGGGTAAAATAGTAAATAACTCTTCTAAACTACATATATTCTGTTATTTACTGATTTTGACTTTTACAGTGAGCTTTTATGTTTGATTGCAGGTATTTTGGAAGAGAGCAAGGATCAATAAAGAAATCACAAGTCAAGAAAAGTGAAATCACGCTCCTGTACCTGTTAGTCAAGATCGAAGAGTCTGCCAGTCTTTACCTTGATTTTTCTGGAAGTCTCTCTGTGTTTACAGGTATAGACCAAAACATAGATCTAGTCGCGACTAAAATATGAAATCGTTGAAACTGCGCGTTTTGAATTTGGTCATGTATAAATAAAAGTAGAGGAGGGCTACCATCAAAGAGGAGGCTAGTTTTTGACCTGATTAGGCTAAGAAGCAGTACTCAAGCGCTCTCTAATCACCTTCTCCACATCTTCCTTCATTCTACCTCTCCACATCTCTACACAATCAATCTACTGTCTTCTTATCATTTCTTTATGGCATCACATATGGACAGCGATTGTAGTACAGTAGGAGTCATGAGAGGCTAAACCTTTAACCTCTTGGTAATAGATCTAATATCTTGAGCTCATGGATGAAAACAGGGAGTTTTTACTGTTCTAATTTGCATCTTCTCATGTTATAATTGCTGCTAGATCTAGAGTTTTCATCTTACGAGTAAGTTTTGAATATCGATTGATCATTCTCATATTAGACTTTGTAACTGAATTTGGATAATTTGAACGTTTGCTTTTTAATAGAATATTTCAGTTTCAATTTTAAGAGAGTTGGGTTATTACCAGCGATCGTGTTAATTAATTCAATTGCTTGAAATCTAGAGTTTTTGATCGATGACCATTCGAGGGCATTTTCATCATCTAATTCAACTTACACACTAAGTGGTTTCTGACAGTTCGCTAATAGTTCTTAAACCAGCTTTGATCAAAGGGGTTTAAAGAAAATTAGGGTTCTAGACTCAATCGATCAATTGAGGTTTTCTTTGAGACTTAGTGATTTCAAAACTCTAATTTTAACGTGAGAGCAAGGATAGATACGTTTTCGTCATCAAGAGTCTTTCATAACATATTTCTCAAACAAACCAACTCGTTTTCATCTTAATCAAAAATCCAAAAATATTTACTTTTCTGCACCATAATTTTATTGCATCAATCACTAAAACCCCAAAAACTATTTTATCCCTGCTCAGGTTTTTTATTGATTTTGATATTCAATCTGCTAGGTTTCCAAATAAAAGGCTCCTTGAGAAGAATGATAGAGTTGTGTCTTATGCAATATTATATTGAGTTTTTGATGGATCAGACCACGACAATTCGCTCATCTCATCAATGGCCCCATTGCTAGGGAGCCAAGTAATTGGCTCCCTAGTAATTGTTTGTCAATTGCATTAGCTACCTGAGTCAATTTTTTGTTTTTGTTTGCATTTTAGTTTTTAGTAGTTTTTAAATTGCATTGCATTCTACACTTTTTTGAGTTTCTGCAAAAAATCAGTCTATGTGACTTTAAGTCATGACCTAAACTCACCTGCGTCGTGACAAGTACTCTCTGTGACTTTAAGTCGCAACAAAACACCATTTGTGTCATGACTTAATTGCTTCCCTGTGAAAATTGACTACTCTACAAAAACCAGTCGCGACTATTGCTCTCTGTCATATCCCAATTTTTAGGCCTAAAAGCCTAGTATGTAGCCTAAAAAATAAAGGCTACTATACCCTATTGTGCAAGAGTCCCAGAAGTATACAGATGATGTTCAGGGACTAAACTACAAGAAAGTGAAAATTCAAGGAAAATAGTGAAAGTCCATGTGGGCATAAAGAAGAAGTAAGAGGTGTTTCTTGGAAACTGAGCCACTAGAGTACTTGGGCTTGGTTTGAAACCCAAGATGACAATCTAAGGTCCAAAAACGTAGCCCAAGAGGATTATGTAGTTAAATAGGAATTAAAATAATATTTTAGTGATTTTCCATAAAGAAAGGTTACCCAGTTAAGGATAGAACTGGGAAAAGTGATCAGATGTGACTGTAGACTATGAGGTGGCATGTAGGTGTCCTCATGGGACCCATAAAGTGCCACATGGAATTATTACAAGAAAATAAGAAAATTTAAGGACACATGTCATGAGACTAGAAAAAGGAGAAAAAGTAAAAAGGACACGTGGCACAATCTCGGCCGCTCATTCAAGGAAAAGACTCTGGAATTCTCTAGAAAGACTGAGTCAGCTGGGGAGGTGTCTCAAGGGCCCCACCATTGCACCACATACCCCCTGAGGTGTGTCCTAAGGTGTCCTTGGATGATGTCATTAGTAGTGAGCCATAAAGGAGGGTGATGTCATCGTGATGACGTAAGCAAAGCTTCTTAAGGAAGCAAGCAATCTAAGCCATTCATTATGATTCAAACTGAGCCATCCATTCCACCTCCCTCCACCTATAAATAGACCCTTCCCCCTCCCATTTCAAGGCACACCATGGCCAGGAGCCAAAGGAAGAAGAGAAAGAAGAGAGAAAGAGAGAAAGAGAAAGAAAGGAAAGGAATGAAGGAGTTCTGGTAGAACCAAGAGTAGTCAAAAGAGTTGAGGGACTGGGCAAAGCTTAGGAATGAGGTAAGTAAGTTATCTAGTCCCTGTTATAATAAAGTAGAGGATTGCTCTTAGTGGTTAGAATAGAGAAATATCTCTATTAATAAAGTTAGCTATAGCTAGAAAGAAAATTAGAGGAATGTCGGAGTAAGGATACTACCCCTAGTTAACCATGACTTAAGTAGAGCTATACTGGATAATAATAAAGATATTATTATGCTATGTATAGGCTCTAACATATGAAAAGAAGGGACCTTAGGGACCTTACCTACTTGTATGCTTATACTGCTTGGATGTTTTATGTGATATTTTCTTACCTTGATGATGTGAGGCATGTATGATTAAGTAATGCTCTGTTTCTTTTTATACTTTGGCCATATGTTATAATTAAGTAACATGGAAGCATATATGTTATCATGATGCAAGCTTGATCATTAAGTACCCACATAGTAACATCAAGCATATAGTTGCACACATTGTATGGTTTTCGTTTACTACTGAGATTTCCCCAGAAACCTCACCCCTTCCATATCAATCCAATTACAGCAAGTCTTCTCAATATGGAGGATATAAAGATGCATGAAGAAATGTTAATTGCTTAGCATGATTGATATGTGATTCATGTATGTAAAATTGCTGGAAATTGTCACTGTGAACAGTAACTCGTGGTGAGGCAGTGACATTTGAGCTATAATTATAAATAGTAAATGATTGAATAAATGTATGATATTTTTCTAGTAAATAGTATACATTCTAAGATTCAATTTGATATATATAATGTCTTATTTGGATATCTACATATAAAGATATGATTTATCAAAGTTGGGACCAGAATGCTGGAATCAGGGACAGGACGCTGGAGGAACAGTGATTTCAGAACGTTGACCAAAGTTGACCTGGTCAAGGTGTGGTCAACGAGTTATTTTTTCCTGAAATCGCATTATGTTAGCTTCGTGTATCAATTTGAAACACTTCATTTAGATTTTTCTAGAATTAGTTATGATTTTTTGAAGTCAGGTCACTCCTCTGGAATTTGCATAGTAAACAGTACTCGCTAAGAGTAAAATTATAGATTGAGTAATTTGACTTCAACAACCTTAGAAGTGGTTCCAGATGCTACCCTTTGGTCCCTAAGACGTAAGGAAAAGAAGGATGTTTCACTCTCTTTGATATTTAATCGCGACTAAAATACGCTTTTTGTAAGGAATTGGAAGACACGCAGCGGAAATTAATTTAAAAATTTTCTCCATTCCTTGCCAGGATCTACCGTACGTGTTTAAGTCAAGTGGGAAGAAGCATTACCCTCAGTGTTTCTCAGCGACTTCCACAGCTTCTCTCCACGGCTGGTGATCTCTTTCCGATCGCAAGAAGACGTCCACAGCTTCTCTCCACGGCTCGTGCTCTCTTTGATCGCAAGAAGTCGACTCCTCATATCGTCTTCCTCTACTGGTATCCACACGAACAGCATTCCAACCACGAACGACGTGCTAGCATCTCCTGTCCCTCCAAGGCTTTCTCAAGAATTCGTCCTCTCCGTCTCTACTTCAGCAGTTTCTTATCTGCAAACCTTTTACAGATTCCGTTTGGCCTTTTGTGTTATGTGTTGTCCACCGAAAACGTAGCTCCTAAAATCAGATATATAGGATGCTCTGCATTTTTTCTCAACCGAATTGGATTTTAGAATTAATCTATATTAATTCCGAAAATAATATAATATCACATATTGTATAATTTAATAAGAAACTAATTAAATAAATAATGTTTATATTAAATCTGTCCCACAGATTTAATTCACCTATTTATTTAATTTAAATAAAGATAAGACTAGACTATATTTGATTTATTCTCATAAATCGAATTTGGGATATCCTATCAATTTGAATTTCAAATTCAAACGTGATAGAGATTTAATTTATCCTTATAAATTAAATCTTGTAAATATCTCTTATATGAGATATCCTATCAATTTGAATTTCAAATTCAAACGTGATAGGGATTTAATTTATCCTTATAAATTAAATCTTATAAATATCTCTTATATGAGATATCCTATCAATTTGAATTTCAAATTCAAACGTGATAGGGATTTAATTTATCCTTATAAATTAAATCTTGTAAATATCTCTTATATGAGATATCCTATCAATTTGAATTTCAAATTCAAACGTGATAGGGATTTAATTTATCCTTATAAATTAAATCTTGTAAATATCTCTTATATGAGATATCCTATCAATTTGAATTTCAAATTCAAACGTGATAGAGATTTAATTTATCCTTATAAATTAAATCCTATATATCCCTTATATATAATGTATATATACGAATATAAATATAAATAAATATATACATCAACCCTGGATCATTCATTGAATCTAGACACGTCTTAGATTCAATGAATCTGGACATCATAGCTCGTGTTGGGCTATTTTGTGTGCGACCCTGTAGGCCCATATGAAGTTAGCAGTGGGCCATTTGCTATACTGGCCCACAAGTCGCAAGCAGTCTCTAGCAAGACATAACGACTACCCAAATCATATGAGGATCGATAAACGATGTAACCTTTTATACAACCATATCATGTCCCTTCTGTCACGCGATATTTTGGTCATGGATAAGGCATGGATAATGTCATCCTCCTATTCCTGACCCTTACTTTCTCGATCCCTTAGTAGTCCGACTATAGAAATGGAACTACCTTTCCATTACAGTATGGCCATACATTTCTCAAACTCACTCATTAAGGGTTCCAGTAATATCTCTCTACGAATGTGAGGGACAAATTCCATCTTGACCATTCACATTCCTCCGCATGAAAAACCACTAACCCCGAACATAGTCTTTATGATCACTCGGTCAAAAGTGACTTTTGACTAGGTCAAAGCTGAGCATTTGTCATGTAGGAATCCATGATGATCTCAGGTCAAAGGGCATAGTGACATGGTTTGTATATGAGAGAAGCTTATGACGTAACCCATGCAGCTCTCTCATAGCGGGTCGGTCCAACACCTTGTACTCTTACATGTGCCTATGATTTTGATTTATATCTCTATACATCTTCAAAGTCATACCGGTCTTATTTTATCTCTGCTCCCGTATAGATGACCGACCAGGGATATTTAGGATAAGATCATGAATTATCCAAGGATGGTCATCACAATAACATGCAAATAATATGATAACTCAATTAATAAATTCATAAATCAATAATGTTCATAAGACAATGATTGGCCCCTAGGGCATATTTTCCAACACTTTTGTCATGACTAACTGAAAATTTTCTATTGTGCAACTTCCATGACTGACTATAACTGATTGCATTGATTATTCTCTATTGTTTCTACATTGCATGCGTAAAAGAACTAAACCATTGTTTCCTTTTGAACCTGAAATTGAGAGAAAACTTAGGAAAATAAAGATAGAATTTAGGGAATTTAGAGAAGAAGAAGCAAAATCTAGTTCCTCCTCTAGTATTCCAGAGTCAGAAACTATACTGAATATGGCTAATATTAATCTTAATGGGCATGGAGAAAATGAAATACCAATGAGTAAAGAAGATAATAGAAGTGTGAGGGAAATTAATCATTCACATGTGAATTATGATCCTTATGGTTTCTATACTGAAGAAGCTAATTTTGAGATTAAAGGAGCTTTGATTGCAGCCTTACCTAAATTTTATGGTTTTACAGGAGAATGTAAACACAAGCATTTACAAACCACGTATATGATCTATTCTTCAATGAAGCCTCCAATGACTGCATTGGATAATTTTTTAAGGAGGTGTTTCCATTTTGCCTTGGAAGGGAAGGCTAAGGAGTGGCTATACAATTTGCCAACTCATTTCTCTACTCTTACATGGGATCAACTAAAGTTAACGTATCTTAAATAGTTTTTCCTAGCTTCAAAGACCACTCGAATGAAGAAGGAGATCACTAATATTCTGCAACAGGATGGAGAATCTTTAAATGAGTATTGGACAAGATTTCTTAACCTATTGGCTCGATGCCCTCACCACAACATGACAAAGCTGATTTAGTAGACATTTTCTTTGATGGTCTACTTCCTCATAATCAGGTTTCAGTGAATGCTGCAGCAAATAGATCCTTGAGTGATAATACTCCATAATAAAGTTAGGAGTTATTCTAGAAAATGGCCAATAAAGCCCATCAGACAGGGGATCCAAGGAGAATGCCCACATCTTCTTCAAGTCATTCAAAAGAGATCTTAACAAATATAGCAGCTCTGGGAAACATAATGGAATAGAGGATGAATTTGATTGAAAGAGAGATGGATTCCACAAAATAAGTTTATGTAGTCGATACCTCACAAGCCTTGATTATAGGATATGAATTATGCGGTTCAATGATGCATGCTACCAGTATATGTGACAAACAGTATGAAGTAGTGATAGCAATGTATCAAGGGAGAGATGATCAATACCAGAAGAGAGACCCATACTCTAATACATACAACCCTGGTTAGAGAGATCACCCAAAGTTTAGGAGGAGAGTGGGGAAAATAGGCCAAACTAATTCCAAAGAGGTGGTGCTTCCTAAAGCAACTACCAAAATAATGCAAGGTCTATAGTTCCAACTCACACTAATACCTTATTAACATCAAGGCCAGATGAGACTTCTTAGTTATTGAAGAGTATGGCTGTGCAGATGAAAAATATGGATGGCAGAATGACCAATATAGACAACAAGCTCAAAGAGAATGATAGTCAATTCACCTCCAAAGCTTTAATCCTTCAAAGTATGCAGAAGGATAATGCTAATATGCATAGGAAACTTGAAGAGTTAAGTTCCAAGAATGCAGATATCACAAGTCACTTAACTCAAGTCTCCAATACAGTGAGTGATATTCAAGGAAAAACTAGTGGCAGCATACCTTCGAATACAGTCATTAATCTGAGGGGTCTAAATGATATATACTTCAGAAGTAGCAGAAAGGTGAAAATTACGAAATCTAAAAGTGCTAAAGAACATTAGCTTATAATGGAGAAGCCAACCCAAGAGGAGAATTCACAAGCCCAAGTGGAGATACAAGAGATGCAAGAAGAAGCAGCAACAGTACTAAGTCCAGCCTACAAAGGAAAGCAACCTAAGGAGAAGCCAGAGTCGAGCAAGCAAGGAGCCTCTATGCACAAAGGTAAGGAGATAAGTATAAAAGATCTCCCTTTTTCTAACTCTTACTTTACTGGAAAGAAAAAAATTGACCCTGATTTTGCAAAATATGCTTATACTCTATTCAATAAGTTAGAAATAAATATCCCTTTGGTTGAGTTCATTAAGAGAAACCCTAAATATGGAAAAAAATTGAAAGAACTATGTGCTAATAAAAAGAGGTTTAGGCCTCTTGAGAGAATCCAGGTGAGTGCTAATGTGTCATCACTCTTTAATGTTGAACTACCTGTTAAGTGCCAAGACCCAGGATCCTACACAATCCCATGCACTATAGGAAATATTCCTATTAAGGGAGCATTACTAGATCTAGGGGCAACCATTAATGTAATGCCTTGGCCGATATATCACGCTTTAGGTATCAACAATTTTAGAGACACAAGCGTAGTGCTCCAGTTAGCGGATAGGTCAATTAGGTATCCTAAGGGAATCTTTGAAGATATGCTAGTACAGGTCAAGGACTTAGTATTCCCAGTTAACTTTTATGTTTTGGACATGTCCAATGAGTTAGTAAATGATAGCACTTTGACCCTAGGCCAACCTTTCCTCTAGACTTCCAAGACCATCATTAGTATGAAATATAGTTCTATCATAATGGAAGTTAGAGAGCATGTGGTAACCTTCAAACATCAATGAAGCAATGAAATTTCCTCCTGATAATTATGCTTTTACTGCTTTGAATGCCATTGATTATGCTGTTGAAGAGACTAGGGATGAACATGAATTGAGTTTGTATGATAATGATAGAGACAATACATTTGCAAAAGGTTTGCTGAGTGATTTTACAGGATCCCAAGATGTTATGGAAGCTGGAACTGCAACAATTTAAGAACGGTTGAGTTTCTATGACCCAAGGTTGTGACTAAATGACCTCCACGTCACAACAAAACATTAATTTGAGACTCACTGTGAAGTTGAGCCATGACCAAATGGCTTTAAGGTCATGACACAAAACTCCAGAGATAAACATTTGTGACACAAAGATGAAGACGTCGTGATAAAACATCAATCTGTTAAGGAATAGCCTTTCTAAGTGTCATATCCCAATTTTTAGGCCTTAAAGCCCAATATATAGCCTGAAAAAGGGATGCTACCAGACCCTATTGAGCAGGGGTCTCAATAAATAGAGAAAATTATGATGATCAGTTTGATGCAACACAAGGTTTTGATATGAGGTCTCGAAAGATTTATATTAATTTTTGAAGAGAAGAAAAATTAATATAGTATTCTCTAGACCTCAGAATCAGATGAAATATGGCAGTAAATTCCTATAATTAAGATAAGAATTTTTAAAATTGACAGAGCTCAAAAAGGAGTTCTGTAGCATTTATTACAGAATTTACAGTAGATTAAAAGACCCGATAAATAGGTTTCGGGGGAATTTCTCGGGAATTGAGCCCATGAAGATAGTGGATCATACAGAGGGTCCAGAATGTCACCTTATAGGCCCAATGATATTTTCAGATAAATATGTGGCCCAGGGCTAATAAAGACTGAGAAAAATAAAGAATTACGAAAATACCACTGAAGGTATGCCACTGTGTTGTGTCATTAAGTCTGAGTCAGATGAAGGGCATTACGATCATTTGACTAAGGTTAGATAGTCAAGAAAGGGTATCTGGATAGTTGACCAAGGTCAAGAGATACTCTGGTAAGGTATGAAAAGACAATAGTGCCCCTAGAAGGACTAAAAAGGTAGTAAGGGCATTTTGGTAATTTACTAAGGATGTTTCTTGGGAATCGAGCCACCAGAGTGTTTGGGCTTGGTTAGAAACCCAAGATGATATTTAAAGGCCCAAAAACGTAGCCCTAGAGTAATGTGTGCCCAAGAGGCATTAAAATATTATTTTAGTGCTTTTTGAATAAAGTAAAGTGACCCGGTCCAAGATAGAACTGGGTAAAGTGATCTGGAATCATGAGAGGACATAAATGGGGCCCACAATGCGCCACATGGCATGATTATAGTAAAAGAGGAAAAACAAAGGACACATGGCATGATTAGAGAAAAAGGAGAAAAAGCAAGAGGACACGTGGCACGATCTCGGCCGTCCATTCAGGGAAAAGACTCTGGAACTCTCTGAAAAGGCTGAGTCAGCTGGTGAGGTGTCCCAAGGGCCCCACATTTCGCCATATATACCCTTGAGGTGTCCCTTGAGGTGTCCTAGATGATGTCATGAGTGGTGAGTCATCAAGGAGGGTGATGTCATCGTGATGATGCAAGCAAAGCTTCTTGAGGAACCAAGCAATCTGAGCCATTCATCGCGAATCAATCTGGACCATTCATTCCACCTCCTCTCACCTATAAATAGGCCACTCCCCCTCACTTCATTCCCACGGATTTGGCAAGAGCAATAAGAGAAAGAAGAGAGAAAGAGAGAAAGAGAAAGAAAGGAAAGGAAGGAAGGAGTTCTGGTGGAGCCAGGAGCAGTCTAAGGAGCTGAGGGACTGGGCAAAGCTTAGGAATGTGGTAAGAAAGTTATATAGTCCCTGCTCTAATAAAGTAGAGGATTGCTCTTAATGGTTAGAATAGAGAAATATCTCTTAATAAAGTTAGCTATAGATAGAAAGAAAGTTAGAGGAATGTCAGAGTAAGGATATTTCCCCTAGCTATGCATGAGTTAAATAGAGCTATACTGATAGAGTAATAATGAAAATATTATTATGCTATGTATAGGCTCTAATCCATGGAAAGAATTAACCTTATAGCAAAGGCTAAGAGCTAGAAGGAAAGCTACATGTCAGGTAGTGAACTAATCCTAAACTTGTATGCATTGAATGTTATGCTTGATGTGCTATGGCTTTGTTGAATTATGTTGAACATATGCTTATGTATGAAGCTCTATTCCTATTATTACTTTGGCCAATTGTATTTCATATGTAACATGGAAGCATGCACATTATGCAATGCTAACACTTTCACAAGCAAGCACAAGTATTCACATTAATGCATGCATTGTTTAGTGCTGTTTGCTACTGAAATTTCCCCAGAAATCTCACCCCTTCCATATCAATCCAATTACAGCAGGTCTTCTTAAGATGGAGGAGATAAAGATGCATGAAGAAATGTTAATTGCTTAGCATGATTGATATGTGATTCATGTATGTATAATTGCTGGAAATTGTCACTATGACCAGTAACTCGTGATGGAGGCAGTGACATTTAAGCTATAATTATAACTAGTAAATGATTGAATAAATGTATGATATTTTTCCAATAAATAGTATACATGTCAAGCTTCGATTTGATATATAGAACGTCTCATTTGGATGTCTACACATAAAGATATTATTTATCAAAGTTGGGACCAGAATGCTGGAATCAGGGACAGGACGCTAGATAAACAGTGTTTTCGGAACATTGACCAACGTTGACCTGGTCAAGGCGTGGTCAACGAGTCATTTTTCCCTGAAATATCATTATGTTAGCTTCGTGTATCAATTTGAATCACTTCATTTCGATTTTTCTAGAATTAGTTATGATTTTTTGAAGTCAGGTCAATCTGCTGGAATTTACACAGTGAATAGTACTCGCTGGGAGTAAAATTCCAGATTGTATGATTTGACTTCAATGGCCCTAGAAGTGGTTCCAAATGCTACTGAATGGTCCCTAAGATATAAGAAAAGGAGGATGTTATAATTTGGTATCAGAGCATAAGATTCTGGCATAAAACAGAAGGTTCTGGCTCAGTGATGCTCTGGAGTAGATAAACTAACCCCTTAAAACAAGTTAGAGATGTGAACTACAGAGGTTTCCTCCCTAGTATGAGATATGGGGATGGTGTTCACTACCTAGAGAATAATTTGAACAAGAGATAGTGACACCCAGACAGATAGAATAGTACCCCATAACTTACAGCGGTACGAGGTGATCCTCAAGGAAATGGCTAGTCTTAGTCAGCTGTTACCGCCAAGGTCTCGTGTTTCTTAGCACGATGTGGTTGGACTAAGTAGGATAACCTCTGGGGAGCAGTTTCCTCTATAGATAGAGATAGAAGCTGACCAGTCCTAGGTCAAGGAAAACTGTCAAACGCTACAGTAACAATGATAATGAAGGTACCAACCTAGTTGAAGTTAATCAACTAGGGGATTGGTATAAAGTATAATCAAGCCAAATAATATAAAGTAAGATATGAAAGGTTAGATGATGTTTAGAAGTAGATCCTCTATGTGAGTAGATCTACATTACGAAAGAATTTGTTCAACTAGTGTTTCCTGAACAAAAGAATGAGGCTTGCCTAGAAATGATTCTAGCATGTGGCCTAAAGTTAGAAACAAGATGGGCCGCTGATGTCCCCAAAATAGAGGAATCACAGTCTAGTCTAGAGTAGACTAAGACTGATAAAGAGAAAGGTAGCCACAGTTTTAAAGATAAAGTGACTCTCCTATTCCCTATGTAAGAAAGGGTAATGAAGGGTTGAGTCTATACCCTAGTAAGAGGGTAATGTGGTAGCCTAAGTCAGATAAATAGTTATTTCTAATTCCTAAATGAATGTTTGGGATCTGGACAATATGATCAGACAATGATAGGCAATGAGATTAAGATGATGATTAATAGTGAATCTATAGATAGATGATTATGATACTCAGGATATAGCCCTTCAAGGGTAAGGTATATAAGTGATGAAAGTGAAATGAAATGAGAAGCATGTATGAAAGATGGTACAGCTCTAAAGAAAGAGCATACATAAGTTAGTATGGTTGCAATAGAGCTAGATTGCTCTTGCAATAGAAAAGGATTTCTTTAAGAATAAAGCCAAGAGATGGGACAGTATAACTCAGATAGAGTAAGGTCCCTCTAATGAGATGAATAGATGATGATAGATATGTGCATAGTAGAGCCTGTGTAGCTCTTTGCAGTAAAGGATATAGTAGAGCTATGAAATATGAGAATGGTGTGAGAAGTTCCAGAGTGATAGAGGAAATGAGTAAAGTCCTGACAGATAATATTGGCTTATGTGATCATTTTAGGGGAATTATCTGTTGAGTTAACAACTATGTGGAAGTGATTGACCTTGTAACTTTGTCTGCTGGTTTAGATCTTCCAGAGATGAGAATACAGTACAACAGAATTGCAGTAGATTCTGGAGGATTGCAGTTAGATCCTAGTATGACTCCTAGAGAATAAAATTTCAGGGTCGTAGTTAGATCCTGAAGAGGCTTACGGTTGATCGCAGTAGATCCCGAGGGTCGCAGTAGACCTGGCCTAGAGAAAGAAAGTATTGAGCCATAAGTACAATATTTTTTTGGAAGGACGAATACCAAGGAAAAGCTAAGGTGAAAAAGCTTCACAAGTTGGTTAGCTCCTAACAGAGAGAGTACCCATGATGTTAGATAGCCTTATTACTATCAAGGACTGAACTCAAAATCTCCTTACACATACAGGAACTGAGTGATCAAAGTTAAAGTTATTAATCCTTAGTGCCAAGGAGTTATGAGCAAATCTCATAAGATATGAGAAAGGGTCAAATGAGAATAAAGAGATCCCTATGCTAAGATGACAGAGAATAAGAATGAAAGACAAATAGATCCTCTAGATGAGGATAAAGAGGTAAGAATGCTAGATAGACCCAAGAGAGATAGCATAAGATGGGTCTAAGATAGTAGAGTACCAGGGTTGGAGCCTGTGAGCACTAGTGCTTCAGATTTATGTCTGCACATTTCAGTTAAGCGTGCTCAGGCAAGAGTAGCCCAATGATGGGTGACCCCTGGGAAGTGATGAAAGAGATATGAATGCCACAAGAGGTTGGCATATATGTACATAAAATTATAGAAAAAGCTATGAAAAGTTAGAAAGGGTTATGAACAGAAAAAGAATAGAACCCTTATGTCAAGTCTAAATGAAATGGATTTGAAAGGAAATATTTGTAAAGGCTAGCAATATTTTAAGAGAATGTTTTATGACAAGGCCATATAGACTATGATATCACCAAATGTGGCCAGATATGCTATGATACAACATAAATGATATGTGATGAGATATGCTATGAAAAGTACGTAATGAGATACATTATGAGAAATATATATTAAGAAGTACACTATGAAGTGGCTTTATAGCTAGCCCTATAACAGATTGAGAGGCTCTATTTTTGAAAGGAAAAAGATGTTTGAATGATGAGTTATGTGTGAAAGAGCAAATGAGAGCTTTCACTCCTTGCATAAAATGCCAGGCATTATGTTATGTTATGCTAAAGCTTCGAATGTTAGAGCAGTGCAAGCTCTGAGTGTTAGAGTTGTGCAAGCTCTGAGTGTTAGAGCTGTGCATATTAAGAGAAGGAATGCTTAAGCTCCGCTGTTAGAGCTTTGCATTCATAAGCAGGTATGTAGTCCTGCAGCATGCTAGCCGGGCATTATGCATGTTAGAGTATATGCTCATATATGCTATTATGTGCTCCTGTTTAGCAGTAGAGCAACAGAAGAAAGAATAATGATATAAGTCATCTCTCTGTATTATGATGAGTTAGTAAAGATAATAAAAGCATATGATGATATGAAAATGAGAGATGAAGTTTTGCGAATATTTAGAAAATTTCGCTGGATACTCAGATGAGTAATAAGTGACCGCACTAAGAATCATGATGAGTAGTCAACAAAAACTCCAGAATATAGGAGTATATGAGAAAGTTTAGTATGAAAGAAAGAGACATTCTCCTCAGATGAACTCTTCATCGAAGGATGAATAGAGATTTAGCCCTAAAATTTCTAGGACGAAATTTATTTTAAGGGGAGGAGAAATGTCATATCCCAATTTTTAGGCCTTAAAGCCCAATATATAGCCTGAAAAAGGGATGCTACTAGACCCTATTGAGCAGGGGTCTCAATAAATAGAGAAAATTATAATGATCAGTTTGATGCAGCACAAAGTTTTGATATGAGGTCTCGAAAGATTTATATTAATTTTTGAAGAGAAGAAAAATTAATATAGTATTCTCTAGACCTCAGAATCAGATGAAATATGGCAGTAAATTCCTATAATTAATATAAGAATTTCTAAAATTGACAGAGCTCAAAAAGGAGTTCTGTAGAATTTACTACAGAATTTACAGTAGATTAAAAGACCCGATAAATAGGTTTCGGGGGAATTTCTCGGGAATTGAGCCTATGAAGATAGTGGATCATACAGAGAGTCTAGAATGGCACCTTATAGGCCCAATGATATTTTCAGATAAATATGTGGGCCAGGGCTAATAGAGACTGAGAAAAATAAAGAGTTATGAAAATGCCACTGAAGGTATACCACTGTGTTGTGTCATTATGTCTGAGTCAGACGAAAGGCGTTACTATCGTTTGACTAAGGTTAGATAGTCAAGAAAGGGTATCTGGATAGTTGACCAAGGTCAAGAGATACTCTGGTAAGGTATGAAAGACAATAGTGCCCCTAGAAGGACTAAAAAGGTAGTAAGGGCATTTTGGTAATTTACTAAGGATGTTTCTTGGGAATCGAGCCACCAGAGTGTTTGGGCTTGGTTAGAAACCCAAGATGATATTTAAAGGCCCAAAAACGTAGCCCTAGAGTAATGTGTGCCCAAGAGGCATTAAAATATTATTTTAGTGCTTTTTGAATAAAGTAAAGTGACCCGGTCCAAGATAGAACTGGGTAAAGTGATCTGGAATCATGAGAGGACATAAATGGGGCCCACAATGCGCCACATGGCATGATTATAGTAAAAGAGGAAAAACAAAGGACACATGGCATGATTAGAGAAAAAGGAGAAAAAGCAAGAGGACACGTGGCACGATCTCGGCCGTCCATTCAGGGAAAAGACTCTGGAACTCTCTGGAAAGGCTGAGTCAGCTGGTGAGATGTCCCAAGGGCCCCACATTTCACCACATATACCCTTGAGGTGTCCCTTGAGGTGTCCTAGATGATGTCATGAGTGGTGAGTCATCAAGGAGGGTGATGTCATCGTGATGATGCAAGCAAAGCTTCTTGAGGAACCAAGCAATCTGAGCCATTCATCGCGAATCAATCTGGACCATTCATTCCACCTCCTCTCACCTATAAATAGGCCACTCCCCCTCACTTCATTCCCACGGATTTGGCAAGAGCAATAAGAGAAAGAAGAGAGAAAGAGAGAAAGAGAAAGAAAGGAAAGGAAGGAAGGAGTTCTGGTGGAGCCAGGAGCAGTCTAAGGAGCTGAGGGACTGGGCAAAGCTTAGGAATATGGTAAGAAAGTTATATAGTCCCTGCTCTAATAAAGTAGAGGATTTCTCTTAATGGTTAGAATAGAAAAATATCTCTATTAATAAAGTTAGCTATAGATAGAAAGAAAGTTAGAGGAATGTCGGAGTAAGGATATTTCCCCTAGCTATGCATGAGTTAAATAGAGCTATACTGATAGAGTAATAATGAAAATATTATTATGCTATGTATAGGCTCTAATCCATGGAAAGAATTAACCTTATAGCAAAGGCCAAGAGCTAGAAGGAAAGCTACATGTCAGGTAGTGAACTAATCCTAAACTTGTATGCATTGAATGTTATGCTTGATGTGCTATGGCTTTGTTGAATTGTGTTGAACATGTGCTTATGTATGAAGCTCTATTCCTATGATTACTTTGGTCAATTGTATTTCATATGTAACATGGAAGCATGCACATTATGCAATGCTAACACTTTCACAAGCAAGCACAAGTATTCACATTAATGCATGCATTGTTTAGTGCTGTTTGTTACTGAGATTTCCCCAGAAATCTCACCCCTTCCATATCAATCCAATTACAGCAGGTCTTCTTAAGATTGAGGAGATAGAGATGCATGAATAAATATTAATTGCTTAGCATGATTGATATGTGATTCATGTATGTATAATTGTTGGAAATTGTCACTATGAACAGTAACTCGTGATGGAGGTAGTGACATTTAAGCTGTAATTATAACTAGTAAATGATTGAATAAATGTATGATATTTTTCTAGTAAATAGTAGACATGTCAAGCTTCGATTTGATATATAGAACGTCTCATTTGGATGTCTACACATAAAGATATGATTTATCAAAGTTGGGACCAGAATGCTGGAATCAGGGACAGGACGCTGGATAAACAGTGTTTTCGGAACATTGACCAACGTTGACCTGGTCAAGGCGTGGTCAACGAGTCATTTTTCCCTGAAAGATCATTATGTTATCTTCGTGTATCAATTTTAATCACTTCATTTCTATTTTTCTAGAATTAGTTATGATTTTTTGAAATCAGATCACTCTGCTGGAATTTACACAGTGAACAGTACTCGCTGGGAGTAAAATTCCAGATTGTATGATTTGACTTCAATGGCCCTAGAAGTGGTTCCAAATGCTACTGAATGGTCCCTAAGATATAAGAAAAGGAGGATGTTATACTAAGACCCTGAGTTACGACTAAAAGATGTACTAGTCACGATAACAAGTTCTAGAGACACACCCTGCCAACTGGAGTTGCAACGAGAAGCTGAATGGTCGTGACCAGAGATGCCAGACGCAACCAAGGAACTCCAAACTCCTTCAGTTCCACACTCTACTATTTTGGTTAAAGGGCCAATATATTCTAACTCTTCTCACCCTCATTATCATTCTAAAATTACATCTCATACCTTAAGGTTTTTGAAAGATTTAATCTCTAATAATAATATAGGTTTACAAAAGAATGATCCCAAGTATGTTGCAGTCGTAGACAAACCTCAGCTTGGTGCGACACTTGGGGAAGCAGATGATAAATTGGAAGATCTACACAAGCTAGAGAAGAGCAACTACAGGGAATATACAAAGGATGCGAAGGAAAAACTTCCCAAGTCTGTTGTTGCTACATGCCAACCACAATTGAGAAAGTTCAAGTTTAAAGAGGGAAAATTCAAGACAAGCTTGGATGAATCTCAGCATAAGATACGCAATTGTGGAATACTAAGGTGGAGAGATAGGCCAATGGGCAAAACCTTCCAATCAAATAGCCATCTCTCAAACTTTTATGATTTCCTACCGCCCCTTGAGGCTAGGTTGTCCCTTTCCTATCTCTTTCCTTTTACAAATTTGCCTAATGTGGTATATGCTTGACATGTCAATTTGATGATTAGAAAGAGATGAACCAGTAAAAGTAGTAGTTAATTTTTCTGCTTAATGTTTCAGTAGGATAGTTTCATTTTCTGTTTATTTGTATTTACTCTAGGTGTCTTTCGGTTTTGAACACCCCCGTTACTGTCCATGTGTTGCATACTCATTGATTGTTCTCTAAGGAACTTACACACTCATATGCATGATCTTAGCTTACCCATCCTCTTGTCTCTACCTTACTAGTATTGCTTTGCATGACTTGAATTTGACTGTGTGCTGAACTGTTAATTTGCATTAAGTGATTAGGCTACCCACTATTTTGGAGCTAGATTTAATTAACTTTACAAAGTGATTGTGATCTTTTCTACTTTAGTTCTATTGACAATGAGGACACTGTAAAGTTTAATTGTAGGGGAGATGTCTTTGCTTCTGTGCTACTCAATGTGTGTTTCTGTGCTACTCAATGTGACATTCTTAGATTAATCCAATCTTTCATCACAAAATTTTTGTTTTTGATCTTAATGTGTGATGAATTGCTAAAAATTGGATCCCCACTTTAAACTGGGTTGATAACTGGAAAGGTGTTAGCACGAAAAATGTTTTGGAGCATTGACAATTATCACTCAGTAGTCTTTGTGAAAATTGGTCGCGACATATGTGCTTTTTGGTCACGACCTGTAATAGAATTTTGGACTTAACATGCTCTCTGTGAACTACAATCGTGCCCTATGTACATAATAGTTGTGATAATAACTCTATTGATTTGAGTCGCGACATGAGTACCTACCTGGTCATGACTGTTCCTCTCTGTGTATTTGCGTCGTGAAAGGTATATTCCATGGTCACAACTAAATGTTTTGAAAATTTTTAGCATGCACCTCTATGACAAGTGGTCACGACCTTCATTGTTTTCAGTCGTGACCTATGCTTGAAAAATGCCCAATTACCTTCTCTTTGCCTTGTGCAAAGCTGTATAGAATGATCCCTTTTGAACTATTGAGATTCTTTCACAAATGACTCATTGTCCCCTTATTGCAAAACCCTTTTAATATCACATACACATGCAACATAACTCAACAAAGGCATAGCACAACTAAGCATAACATCCAACACATACAAGTTTAGGATAGTTTAATATCTTATTGCTTCACTCTCTTTTATTCTTTTTCTTGTCCTATTTCCTTACTAAGTGGATTCCTCCTTGAGTACACAAAATAGATCCTAAACATCACATATTCATCCATTCATCATGATTCAATTCAACAAACATATAAGGACATTGAACTTAACATAATCATTAACCTCTAACTCTCTTAATTTGTTGTTAATTGCCTTTTCTTTTGAATTAATTTGTACCTTGACTTTATCCTACTTAATTTCACCTTTTAAATCCATTTATGAGCTTAGAATTATAAAATTCCAACTCCTACACCAATTCTAGACATAACTGAATAGCACCCTCAAGGATTTTCAAAAATTCTTATTTTAATTCCAATGCTTTCAATACTTATTTCTCTACTTAATACCACACAATTTTTCATTTTAAATCTATCAGAAGCAACAAAATTATAAAATTCCAATCACTTTTCATGTGTATGAATAATAACAGAGAGGGTTCTTAAATTTTCATTTTCCAATTCCAATGCTTCCAAATTTCCATTCTTATTCAATCTCATACAAAATCATCCTTTGAATTCAGTGGAAGCATTATAACAATGAAATTCAATCTCTTCCTATCCTGAATAGCACTTGGTTAAAAGGCCCTCATGATAGCGAAGTCAAAATTGTACATTAATTCCATAACTAATTATCCAAACTAGCTTATGTAAGTGCTAATTACATAATTTTTGCTTAATCTTCATTTTCTTCCTTTGTTCTTGATTTTTGGCCAGCATGCTTACTCAAGGGAAAACTCAACTTTCAACCATTAAACCCCAAGTTTTATCCTTCCAAAACACATATACATAAACTAGGAAGGATTTCTTATCTTAATCCTTAGCTACCTTGGATCAAAGTACCTTGAGTTTACTCCTTTAATGGTCTTTCCTTAGTTGAGTTTTCAATTGGCCATAGCTTCCCCTTGTCTACTCAAATGGTCACGTTTTTATGAGGAATAGCAGGGGTATTTATAGCTAAAATTTTGTCACATTAGGTCCATAATAACCCCACTTTTTCTAATTATTACAATGGCTTAATCTTGAATTTGATTGGTTAGTTTTTGAATTAACTAACCTTAATCACAATTAGGTTAATTCTTATATTATTTTAATATAATTAAGAACATGGGATAATCCTTTCTTCCTTGCATTCACTCCATGTGGAAGGTGTGTGGGGTCCATAAAGACACCTCACAGTGCCACCTTATGTCATTTTCACCTTCCATTAAATTTCCTTTCCTTCTTTCCTTTTTATTAATTCATAAAATAATGTAAAAATTCTATTTGGCTTCTAAAATTTCTCTTTGTATTTTGGCCCTTACTTGACACCATATTGGACCAAAATTGGCTCCCACTAAATATTTGGCACAAATCCCAATGCACTTCCCTTTAATTTCATACACTGATATCCTTAAATTACCCTGATTTTGAGATAAATCCTAAATACCTCTTTTAATAGTTCTAATATTTTTATAAATTTATTCTAATATAAAATAAATTTCTTGTAAAATCTCATATATTTTTTAGGTCCAGAAGTCCTGATAAAAATTCCATACGTGTCTTTAAATCCTTATAGTGTCTCATTTCACCTTAAATTCCATAATTAATTCTACAAGACTCCTTTTTAAGATCTATCAATTTCATAAATTCTTGTATTATTTTTAATAATTTACTATGAAATTTTATCTAATTATAAGGTAAGGTGCTATACTAATCTCTAAACTTCAGAGATTAATATCAATTTATTGGGACCTTAAATCAAAATTTTGAAAAATATGCCTGGCCCAATTTTCATTCTCTATTTACTGGTAAAATTTGAGACCAAAATATTTCTGGGCAATTTTAGACTTTTTCTGGCTCAACTTTGCATAATTATCATTTTACCTCTGAACTCTTGAAAATTGCACTTTAGTCCCTCAATTTTTCATAATTACACTTAATGGCCTATAACTTTTAGGGTTCTCACTTTAGTCCCTTTCATTTTCAAAATGACAATTATGTCTTTAGAACTTTCATGAATTACAATTTATCCCGTTTTGCTTAACAACTTTATACCTTCTCTCTTTCTTTAGCTTAAAACTTATCTTATCATTATCTTTTCTTCTAAGTACTATCACATCCCCTTAAAATAAATTTCATCATCAAAATTTAATTAGTACATTAGTCAAATTATTATGGATATATCTCCTCTTTATATCCTCTTATACTTTTATGACTAAGGCTTGGGGTATATATTTATTATCTTGACATCTGACGAAGTGTTCTCATCACTTGCATAACTTCAATCTTTCTTGCCATACATCTATTCGTTTATATGACAACTCACTATACTGGACTTGCGAGTAATATCCATTTATTTCATATCAAACTCCCTCAAATTCTACTATATTTTGGGGTTTCAGTCAACTATTCTTCATACTTCTTTTCCTTACAAACTCTATCATTCTACTAATTGCTTTTATTGTCTTTAATAATACTGCACAGTATAGAGAGAGGACATATGCAATTATCCTTTCCTTACTTTCCTTACTTTCTTTATGAGTAAAAGCTCATACTCTAACATGTATAATGCCTGGCTAACATATTGCAGGTCTATGTAATCTGCTTATAAATGTATAGCTCTAACATTAGAGCTTAAGCATTTCTTCCCTTAGTATGTACAGCTCTAACATCCAAAGATTTAGCATAAATACAATATAGTGCCTAGCATTTAATACAAGGAGCGTAAGCTCTTACTCACCACTACTTTAATATCATTTTATTCAATCATTATATCCCTCCTAGAGAGAGCCTCTCTATCTATTTACAAAGTTAGCTACAAAGCCACTTCTTACTATACTTCTCAGTACACACCTTTCTCATTGTATATCACATTACATGTTTCTCATAGTGTATCTCATTACGTGTTTCTCACGTTGTATATTGGTGTATCTTGCCGTATCCTGTTGTATCATGGTGTATTTTGCCTTATCATGACGTATCTCGAGATACCATAGTCTAACATTCTCTTTAACCTATAATTTTGTCAGATTCTTAGGAGGATCTTGCTCTTAAGCCTTTCTAACTTCCTCCTGCAATAAAATTGTAATATGAATCTTTCTTTTCAAATCCACTCTATTTGGATTTGACACAAGGGTTCTAGTCCCTTACCCTTTTAATCTTTCTAACTTTCTTAACTCTTTCTATCATTTTGCATAACTTTGTACATGACTCGATAAATATGCACAATTTTTCATAACATTTTAAGGACTACCTATCATAGTTAAAATGTTTTTGAGCTAACTATCTCTTTCTCTCTCCATAGTTCCTCTATTTGTAACTAGTACAAGTACTTCTAGTATCCCTTATTTTACCCTTCACTAGGCACTTATGTCAATTAACACTATTTTCTTAGCGTACTATAACATATTTCTAATCTTGTTATTCAACACTATATTTCCTAGTAGGTTACTCATCATTGGATTTCTCTATCGTGAGCATGCTTAACTGAAGTGCGCTGCTTGGTTAGAGCTAGATTATAATTTATATGACTATGAGCTCTCACATACTTTCTTTCATAAAGTAATGTTCTATCTTTACTTTGCTTTAACCCTCTTCTCTGGGTCTCTCATTATCCTTATATGGAGGACATATCTACTCATACTTGTCTATTTTTAAGACATACAGGGTTTTCTCCTCTGTTCAATAGGCATACTCCTACAATCTTTTGAATGCCAATACTCAGATTTATACTTGGGCTCCTCTTCGTTCATGAGAAAATAAGTTTAGTCTAGAGGCTAGCTGAAAACACTATGGATACTCTCTCTGTATGAGTTAATCAATACCTTATCATTAGTGATTGTCTTATTAGAAAGATATCAAATTGTCCTATTCCTCTTCTTCATAACCCACATTATTCTGTCCTTTGGCTAGGTTATTTCACCATTCAGAATCACCCGCTGTCATCCTAAGCCTTTTTAGGAACTATCGTATTCTGGGATAACACTCCCATGTAAATCTTGTTAAGATCAACTATAATTCTTCTGAAAGACTTCAAGAAATAAACTAGATTACAGGGTTAGCTAATCCCCTATTGTTGATAACTTAAAAGATAATTCTCCATTACTATGTTTCGTAACCCATATTACTTATCAAGACTTCACTTAATCTCTCTTTTACTCAAGAGTGCTTCTCTTCTTTCTTACTTTAGTATGGCTTACCATTAGCAATCATGGCCTAGCCATTTGCAAAAGCCATTGCCAATTGCCTTTTGTTATTACAGTCATATCATAACTTCTTATCTAATCTAGCTCTATTTGAGAGCCATATGTTTTAGACTAATTCTTATCTGAAGAGTGATATGAAAGTAATATCTTTACTATTATATGTTGTCCTTTTTGTATACCATATCTCTTGATAGAGTTATAACACTACCATTCTCTTGGTATTTACCAATCATATGGTAAGTGATTATCTAACTTGCTCAGATTGTCTGTTATTCTAGGCACCTTCCTATTACTTACCCACGTTAGATTTCTTATCTAAAACCTCATTTATAACCTAATAATCTTATGGGATTTGTCTGTTAATACTTAGTTTAGTTTCATATAATATGGGGTTTTTCTCACATCTAAACTAATTTGATTGGTTCTTATTCAGACCTTATAATTCTAACTAAGCTTTGTCTTCTTTTGTTAATTAGAAGAGAATTTGACTCAACCTAATCAATAATAAGGTTATTTGGAACACAATCATGGGTACTTTTGTTACATTAATTAACTAACTTGAGAAGTTCACCAAATCTCTAGTTGTCATCTTCCTAAAGGAATATTGTATTCTTTTACATATAGCTCAGCAATGTTTCTTAGGCTAAGTCTACTGTGACATTCAGGATCTATTATGATCTACCATCAGCCTTTTCAGGATCTACTATGACCCTAGTACAATATCTTTGCTAGCTATATTGGGATCTACTATGATCCTTTGGAATGCACTATGATTCCATTATACTATATCTTCATCAGTAGGAAACTTTGAACCATAGGACTAAGTGATCTCTACACAGTTGGTAATCACTATGGATAATTTCCAAGGACTATTTCCATTTACTATTACAATTATCTTAAGCCTTATTAATTCTCTAACCAATCAACAATCCCTTTAAGTTCTATTTGTGCCTTATCAAGACTTTCTCTAATAGGCATAAGTAAACATATTAGGTCTAGAGTAGTTTTACAGTATGCATTCTGGACATTGCCTTTTAAATCTCATTGAGCTACCACCCCTTAAGCCAATATGAATAATGGTATAGTACTAATAGGAAGACCAAGTTTCCCTATACAGTCATTGTTACAAACGAATAACGGGCGCCTGAATCACCTATCCCTTTACTCAGTAATCATTAACTCATATTCAATCTTGAATAATCTCAAGCAACTTTCTTGCCTCTTCTCTGGTCAGGGAAAAACTCTTTCTCTATATCTGAGATCTTTCATCTATCGTATTCTACATATATTCTATGGCAAAATGTTCTAGCTTGTAGCATTTGTAGCAACTTCCTCGACCTGCCAATCAAAGCCTATCTTTGTGATCTTTATAACATCTCATATTTAGAAGGCTCTGATTGTCTATTTGTATTTCTAGCCTACTGCTTTTCTCTTCTACTCATACTATCACTTTTCTTGCTTCTTATCATCGCTTCTGAGAACTAAAGGTCCTCTGGACTCATCTTTATCATAAATACTGAGAGGATTCATCTATTAGAGTTATCTTTACCTTTTTTAGCATCGTAGGCTTCTCAAAAAATTGTTTCAGAAAAGATTATCATATGTGCGAATTATTTTCTGACTTTATAGAGTAACTTATGTACCTTTCTATTGTTTCTTTCCATCTTTCTCTAACTGGCAATCGAACAACAATGCCTTGCTTTCTGTAGGATATTTTATCGCTTTGGAGATTTCTTCCAAACGATTTACCCAACTCTCTGTTGCTTGGGCATCTAATGCACCTTTGATCCTAACTAGATTATGCTTATGGAATTATACATTCTAGAGTTGTATACATTCTATAGTAGATCCTGACTATCTACAAGTCCTAGTATGTTCCTATATGGATTATGGATCCTTGATAATTTCTCTCTCTAATCATCATAAATAACAACAGATGTTGTTATGGTTATCTTGATAGTAATATCTCTTTCTGGTTCCTGATGAACCTGAGTTACTAGAGTCATATCTATCATCTTCTCCTATTTATCGTGTTATTTAGAGTGCTTCACGCTTGGTTTACGGCCTTCTTTGTGATAGGGTTTCTCCATCTTAAGAACATTAGCTCTTATCTCAGGCCATTTGCTAGGTATATCTCTAGGAAAGTCTCAATCTCATACTTCTAAATCTTTTGTTTAGTAAAGACTAACTGAAAAAATCTTCCATAGCGTATATCAACTCATGATTATCATAAAAAGGATATACTCCTCGTATATATTACTTGCTTGTGCCCCATACTAAACCTCTAGCTGATAAATTTAAATGAGGTTGGTGCCTTCATTTACATCATTCCCATAGGGTCTAATCTATGCTCCTAGGGATTTTAGGTTCACATAATGATTCTGTTTAGTTCCCCTAGCGTTATCTTAGACTAACTCTTGTATCTTAGGTTTCATAATCTTGCACTGGTTAATTTCTTGGACCTTGGACTGGTCCACTTCTGTGTCTGTTAGCAAAAGGAAATTGTTCCCTATCGATATTCCATTTAGTCCAACCACTTCGTGTTAAGAAATAGGAGACCCCTGAGGTATTGGTTGAGTAAGACTAGTATACTATAATTGTATCCTTGAAGACTATCTCAAAAGGCTCTGAAACATGGTATAACGCAACATACCCATCTGAGAGTCACTGTCACTTTTTGTCGTATCCTTATTTTCAACCTCAATTATACTCATTTGAAAGTCATTGGAACTAATTACATAGCCTTTTTCCTTAGAAACATTCATTTTCAAAAGAATTGCTATCGGGTACTGTTCACGTACTGTTCATTTGGTAATTCCAGAACATGTACCCAACTTTAAAAATTCATAATTAAATGTAGGAAAATTGAAATAGGGTAGTTCCAATTTCTAATAAAATCTCTTTCATTGAACTTTGAGGGAAAAATATAAAACTGAGGTTCCATTATCCCAATAAAATAAGTTTATTCATTGAAAAACACTGTTCATTTGATAAAATCTAGAAGTTCCAGTTTCTTTGCCTTAACTTCAAAATTTCATTTCTCTTTCGTTACTTGTCCAAATGAACTGTGTTAACTATGGATTTAAAGCTATAGATGTTTTCTTTGAGTTCATAAAATTTCATGGAAAAACTCATTCATTTACTATACGAAATTAATTTCAAAATGTTACTGCCTCCAGTTGCTTACTTTATCTCTATTCCAGATTTTAACTTCAACTTAGAAAAATCATAACATTTTGAATACTTAACCAATTAAGGCGCATTCTTGGTGTTCACTTAAAGCTCTGTATCTTAGCTATTATCATATCAAATTTCAAGTTTAAACTCATTGGTTAAGGCGTCATAACCATCATCACGGCCTCAGAATACAATGACAGAATCATACATCATACATCCATCATATCCTTTCATAGTGACATGTAACTCATATAATTGATCATACAAGTTCAACCATCTATATTTAACCTTTTTCCTTGTAAGGTTCTAGAACCTATGACATGGTTATGCATATAGCAAGAATGAGTTTTTATGGAAATTCCAATAGCAAGGCATACAACTATAATATCATACATGATTAATTGGATGCTTAACATGTTATCATGAGATGGGAGCTAATTCATAATGATACATAAGCAAACTCTAACATGCATATTGTCATGATATAACCTGCAAGGAGTTGCAATCTCATGCTCAACCAAACATGATAATCAACAAGCAAGCATACAATTAAGCAAACATGAAACTATAGCTAGGTATTATTGCTACCTCTTAGTTATCCTTGTCAAAGTCTTCTTGAGATGATTTCCTTCCTTTACAAATGTCAAAACCTAGCCATTACAAAGCAATATCAAGTTATAACTCAACTTGAAAACAAATCCAAGACTAGGTTTTCAATAACTTCCATTCTTTCTCTATTTTATGTTTCATACTTCCATCTTTCCAAAATAAATTCTTATCATTCATTTCCATATAATTTTTCATGTAGAATCCAAATATGAAATCATAATTTCTAAAATCAAAACATCCCATGAGCTGTGTCAAACCGAAATGAAACCCTTGATTTCCAAAAAATCACATTTTGATTCCATTGCTTCCAATACTTGTTCTCCTACTTTATCCCCACACAATTTTCTATTTTAAACTCATTGAAAACATCAAAATCATAAAATTCCAACATATGAACAGTGTCATGTATAGTAACAGCCATGAACACAAACTTCCAACTGCATGCATACTTGAATTCCCAAGCTTATACCACTTGATTCTAGCTTGTTTAAGCTTATCTAAACTATCCATAACATAAAACTCATATTCTAACTATATATGGACAGAACTTCCAGAAGCAACCACAAGGGAAATATGGCACAAAAACCCCTTAAAATCAAGAGCTACCTTGCTAGAATAAAGCTCAAGATCAAGGAAGATGTTTACCTTACTTGTTGCTTCAAGTTGTGCGCTTCTTTCTTGGTTGAATGAAAATTTTGCAAGAGTTTCCCTATGGTTCTCAAGCATGCCAAATGGGGTCTGAAATGAGGGGCTATTTATAGATAAATTTGGGTGGAAATGGATGGCCAAGATTGATTTGGTTACTATTTGATCTAATAGCCCATATTCATTATTGAACAAACTTGCCCTAGAAGCCATGCTTTTTGATGCCAGGCATGACACAAGGCCATGTTTGGCTAGAAAAATTTAAATATAATTATAGGAAAAATTCCAGTCCAGTTTGGTACCGATCGGAGCAGTTTCACAAAAAATAGACTGTTTTCTGTTCCTAATTTTTATAATATTCTAGGATATATATTCTATCCTAGAAATCAATTTCTAGGTTTCTCATACCATTTAAATTGTTAGATTGAGTATTTATCTGCCATCCATCCCATGAAAAATGATCAAAATACCCTTGGTGTCCTTTCTTGCACTATATTAACCCTAAGGGCATAATTATCATTTTACCCGTCTTTGTACTACCTCAATGTATATATTGGCTCTAACTAATCATATTTATACTATATGGGGCAGTTCTAGCCAGTCCAGAATGACCAAAATATCCTCCATCCATCACTGGTACAATATGGTCATTTAGAGGTATTTTCGTAATTTCGCATTTTTCCTAGATTGCTCTAGACTCTGGCCCACTTAACTGTCCAGTCACCTTATTGGGCTTATTATGGCACCATTTGGGCCTTGGTATAGGCTCATTGCCTTTATGGAATAAATCCCAAGATATCTCTCCAGACCATATTTATTGGATATTTTATTCCACTGTAAAACCCCGTAAGAATTCTACAGGATTCCTTTTCTAACTCTGTCAATTTTATAAATTCTTATATTAAATATAGGAATTTACTATAAGGTTTCATCTGATTCTAAGGTCTGTAAAATACTGTAGTAATTCCTTCAAACTTCAGGAATTTATATCAATTAATCGGGACCTCAAATCAAAATTATGTGTTACGTTCAATTGACCGGAATAATTTTGTCTATCTACTGATAAAATTTGGGTCTAATCTGATTCTGGGTATTTTTGAACATTTTTCGGTTCAACTTTCTCATAATTACATTTAGGTCCCTAACTTTTGATAATTACCACTTTTGGCCCAGCTTTTGTTTCTACTTTAACTTTTTGCCTTTAACCTTTTCTAATTTGTGTTTAGGTCCCTGAACTTTCCTTATTTCTTAATCCCTTTCTTTCCTACCTCAATATGATATAGTTTATTCCAAGAATCTCATGTCCATTTCATATAAACTGTACAGTTATATCAGGTAAGAAAATTGGGGATATGACACTTTTAGTTGCGTCCACCACACTAGCTCATCGTGACTAACATCCTCTGTATTATGTCATTCCAACCAACTCACTTGATAAGTGGCGACAAGATTATTCTATAGTCATGGCCAATGGTATTTATTGTCACAACCAAAATGGCTCTGTCAATATTCATTATAACCTATGTCCTAACTCATCACGACCTAACTTCTCTGTGTAAACAAGTCACAACCTTAACACCTTTCCGTCATGACTTAAGCATACCTTTCTCTATACATTCTCTTCCTAAAGTGTCTTATCTGAATCTTATTTTAAACAGTAAACCAATCATAGGGAGGTGATCTTCTTGGTTCACTTAAGATTTAGATTTAAGTAATATTCGCTTTCTCACTAAATACCATAACCTTAACATAATGTTAACTTGGTTTAGGGTCTGGGAACTATCTTATCTGATGCTAAAAACTTTGCTCTGATACCAAAAATATAACGCCTAAAAATTCTAATATAAAATGAATTTCCTGCAAAGTCTCATAATTTTCTGAAACCTAGAAGTCCTACTAAAAATTCCATATGTTTCTTTAAATCCTTTATTAGTGTCTTATTTTATCTTAAATTCTATAATTAATTCTACAAGACTCATTTTTAAACTCTATCAATTTCATAAATTCTTATTTTATTTATAAGAATTTACTACAAAATTTTATCTAATTATAAAGTCTGAAAGATATTGTACTAATCTCCAAACTTTGGAGATTAATATCAATTTATCGGGACCTTAAATCAAAATTCTGAGAAATATACCTAGCCCAATTTTCATTATCTATTTACTAGTAAACTTTGGGACCAAAATATTTTTGAGCAAGTTTGGGCCTTTTCTGGCTCAATTTTTCATAATTACCATTTTGCTCCTAAACTCCTGAAAATTGTACTTTAGTCCCACAACTTTTCATAATTACACTTAATGGCCTATAACTTATGTCTATTTCTATTTTATACCATGGAACTTTTAGGGTTCTCACTATAGCCCCTTTCTTTTTCAAAATGACCATTATGTCCTTGGAACTTTCATGAATTACAATTAGCCCCTTTGGCTTTACAACTTTATACCTTCTCTCTTTCTTTATCTTAAAACTTATCTTATCATTATCTTTTCTTCTTATTTCCATCACAATCCTTTCATAACCTTTTTCCTCTATCATCTTATATAGGGAAAATTTGGGATTTTATATCAAGTATGGGAGGTAAAGATTAGAGGATGATGTTAGAGTTTGTTTGTGTGGTTATGTTGTGAACAAGTTGTGGAATGTATATATATAAAGTTAGTTCATGAAAATTCTGCACATGAACAATAATCAGTTGTGAGCAATGATATTTGGTATGTAATTAAAAATAGTTAGAGTTCAAATAAATGTATGATATTTTAAGAGTACTTAGTAGACATGTCAAGCTTTATTTTGACACCAAGAAAGCCTTATTTTGATGTATATAAAGATAACAAAATTTTCAAAGATAGAGACCACAAATTGTTTTCAAAAGTTTTGACTAAATGAACAATGATGTTTGATTTCAAGTTTATATTGATTTGTTGAGCATTTGGTTTGAGACTTTTTTTATCTTAAAATGTATTATGTTAGCTTCATGTAGACTTCTAAATCGCTTTATTTTGATTTTTTTATAATTAGTTATGATTTTTGGAGTTTGTCGCTTAATCTAGTAATACCACATGAATAGTACCTGTGAGTTGGAAATTTCTAGATTTTCAAATTGAACTTCAACAATCATAAAAGTGGTCTTAAATACTACAGAATGGTCCCTAAGATGTACAAAAGTAAGGTGTTACAAAAGGAAATTGAACCCATTGAACTCTGATGTTGTTAGGAAAGAAATTAGTTTACTTTAATAGTAGGGATCCTCTATGCTATTTCTGATAGCGAATGGATATCTCCAGTTCAGGTGGTAACTAAAAAGAGTAAAATCACAATGGTTAAAAATGAGAATAATGAACTTATACCAACTATGTCAAAATTCATGGAGGGTATGTATTGATTATAGGAAATTAAATTATTCTACTAGTAAAGACCATTTTTCCTTACCCTTTATTGATCAGATGCTAGAGAGTTTGGCAGGAAAGAGTCATTATTATTTTCTAGAACCATTTAGGTTATTGTTAAATTCCTATAGACTCGAGGGACCAAGAAAATACCACACTTATATGTACCTTTGGTATATATGCCTATAAATGAATGCCATTTATTTTGTACAATGCTCCTGGCATGTTTCAGTGAGGTATGCTTTCTATATTTGCTTATTTTATTGAAAAATGCATAGACGTGTTCATGGATGATTTTACTGTATATGGCAATTTATTCGATTAGTGTTTGGAGAGTCATGATCAAGTCCTTGCTAGATGCATTGGGAAGAAACTTGTTTTAAACTTCAAAAAGTGTCATTTTATGGTCAACTATGGAATAGTGTTTGGACATCTCATATCTAGCAAAGGAATTGAAGTACACAAAGCAAAGATTGAAGTAATCTCCTCACAACCCTACCCCACTACTGTAAAAGAATTACAATCCTTTTTGGAGCACATCAATTTTTATAAGAGAGATTCATTAAAGATTTCAACAAAATTGATTTGTCACTCTCTAGACTCCTTCAAAAGATACATGTTTTGTTTTTTCTGCTGATTGTAAAGAGGTATTTGAAAATTTGAAGAGTAGGTTGATTTCCCCAACTATTCTAACGTCACCAGATTGGAATCTTCCTTTTAAAATATCACATTATGCTTCCAATTTTGCTGTGGGAGCTATTTAGGTCAAAAGGAGGGTAACTTGTCTAAGGTGATTGCTTATGCCTCTAAGACACTTGATAATATCCAAATTAACCACACTACTACTGAAAAAAAAAACTATTTACAACTATAATGGCTTTGGATAAGTTTAGAAAATACCTTATTAATTTAAAAGTTATTGCTTACACAGATCATACAGCCAAATACTTATTACATAAACCTTAATCCAAACCAAGACTCCTATTATAGATGTTACTACTTTAAGAGTTTGACATCAAAGTGAATGATTGTCATATCATTAATTTTCTTATCTGATATATATGTACAGTTTATATGTAATAGACATGAGATTCTTGAAGTAAACTGAATCAGATTGAGGAAGGAAAGAGAGGGACTGATAACTAAGGAAAGTTTAAGGACCTAAATGAAATTTAGAAAAGGTTTAAGGCCAAAAGTAAAGGTAGAGATAAAAGTTGGGCCAAAAGGTATAATTACTAAAAGTTTAGGGACTTAAATGTAATTTATCAAAAGTTCAGGGACAAAAATATAATTATGAAAAAGTTGAACCAGAAAATACAAAAAACTACCCAGAAGCAATTTAGTCCCAAATTTTACTAGTAGATAGACAAAATTATTCTGATCAGTTTAACAGAACACATTTTTTATTTGAGGTCCCGATTAATTGATATGAATTCCTGAAGTCGGGGAAAATTATTACAGTATTTTTTGGATCTCAGAATTAGATGAAACTTTACAGTAAATTTCTATATTTAATATAATAATTTATAAAATTGACAGAGTTAGAAAAGGAATTCTGTAGAATTCTTACAGAAATTTACAATGTAATAAAATACCAGATAAATACTGTTGGGAGAGGTTTCTTGGGATTTGTACCATATAGGTAATGGACCTATATCAAGGCCCAAAATGGCATCCCAAAAGGCCTAATAAGGTGGATGGACAGTTAAGTGAGCCAGAGTCCAGAGCAACTACGGAAAAGTGTAAAATTATGAAAATGCCCCTGTGTAGCCAGATTGTACCAGAGATGGATGGAGGGTATTTTAGTCATTCTTGATAGGTCAAAAATGTCCAAAAAATTATAGGGGATTATTTAGAGCCAGTATATACTCTAATGAAGTATAAAGAAGTGTGAAATGACAATTATGCCCTTAGGGTTAATATAGTGCAAGAAAGTGCAATAAGGGTATTTTGGTCATTTCTCAAGGGATGGTTGGAAGATAAATACTCAGTCTAACAATGTCAATGGTAGGAAAAACCTAGATACTGGTTTACATGACAGAATACATATTCTAGAATATTATAAAAATTAGGAACATAAAGCAGTATGGTTTTTGTGAAACTGCTCAGATCAGTACCGGACTGGACTAGAATTTTTCCTATCAGTATTCCTACCTTTCTTCAGCCAAACACAGTGCTAAATGAGGTCATGCATGGCATCATTAGAAGGTTTCTAGGGCAAGCTTGGTGGAAGGCAAGTTATGGACCATTAGATCAAATAGTAACCAAACTAATCTTGGCCTTCCATTTCCACCCAAATTTGGCTATAAATTCCCCACCAAATCAGACTTGGGTCAGAATCTTGAGCACCTTAGGGAACCTCTGCCAAAATTTTATTTGAAGTAAGAAAGAAGCACACAACTTGGAGCAACAAGTAAGGTAACTAGTTCCTTGGTTCTTGGACTTTAATCTAGCAAATTGGCTCTTGGTTTTAAGAGGTTTTTGTGGCATATTTTCCTTGATCGTGCTGCTGGAAATGCTGTCCATATGTGATAAGAATATTAGTTTTATGTTATGGATAGTTTAGATAAGCTTAAATAAGCTAGAATCAAGTGGTATAGGCTTGGAAATTCAAGTATGCATGTAGTTAGGGTTTTGTGTTCTTGGATGCCACTATATCAATCACTGTTCATAAGTTGGAATTTCATAATTTTGATTCTTCCAATGAATTTAAAATGGAAAATTGTGTGGGGATAAAGTAAAGAAACAAGTATTAGAAGCATTGGAATCAAAATGTGAATTTTTGGAAAATAGTTTATACTTTTCGGTTCTGTATAGCAGTCAAGGATGTGTTTTGATTTTGGTAATTTTGGTTTCATATTTGGATTCTACATCAAAAATTGTGTGGAAATGAACCATGAGAATTTATTTTAGAAAGATAGAAGTATGGAACTTAAAATGGAAAAAGAATGGAAGTTAGTGGAAACCTAGTCTTGGAATTGTTTTCAAGTTGAGTTGTAACTTGATGTTACTTTGTAATGGCTAGGTTTTGACATTTGTGTGGGAAGAAGATCATTTCAAGAACAATTTGACAAGGATATCTTAAGAGGTAGCAAGAATACCTAACTATAATTTCATGTTTGTTTGATTGTATGCTTGCTTGTTAGTTATGATGTTTTGTTGAGCTTAAGATTATGCCATCATGATGATGAAGTATGAATGATTGCAAATCCTGGCAACTAATGTCATGACAATATGCATGTTAGAGTTTGCTTATGTATTATTATGAAGTAGCTCCCTTCTCATGATAACATGTTAAGCATCAAGTTAATCATGCATGATATTATAGTTTGTATGACTTGCTATTGAGATTTCCATGAAATCTCATTCTTTCCATATACATAACTATGTTATAGGTGCTGGAACATCTCAAGGGAAAATGGTAAATATAGATGGTTGAACTTGTGTAATAAATTATGTTGATCACTTGGCACTATGAGAAGACTTGATGGCATAACTAGCATGATATAGTGTGTTTATAATATGAGGCAGTCTCCTTATGACAATAATTACGACAACTTACCCAACGATTTTGGACTTGAAATTTGGTATGAAAAGAGCTAAGATACAGAGATGTAAATGGATATCAAGAATGCATCAATTGGTTAAGTTTACGATTTACTATGATTTTTCTAAGTTGGAGATAAAATCAAGAATTGAGATAAAATGAGCAACGAAAGGTAGTGACGTTCAACAGCTAGTTTCATATAGTAAACGAACGAATTTCTCTATGAAATTTTATGGTCTTAAAGAATACATCTGGAGCTTTAAATCCATAGGTAATACATTTCATTTAGACAAGTAACCAAAGAGAAATAAATTTTTAAAATTAAGGCAAAGAAACTAGAACTTCCAGATTTACCAAATGAATAGTATTTTTCAACGAATAAACTGATTTCATTTGGAAAATGAAACCTCATTTTTACATGTTTTTTGTTCAAATTTAAATGAAATAGGTTTCATTGGAAATTGGAACCACCCCATTCCAATTTTTCTAGATTTAATTATGAATTTTCAAAGTTAGGTATGTGTTCTGGATTACCAAATGAATAGTACCTATGAATAGTACCCTGAGAAGAAATCTTTTGAAAATGCATATTTCTTAAGCAAAGGGATATGTAATTGGTTCAAATGACTTTTAATTAAGTATAATTGAGGTTGAAAATAAGGATACGACAATGATCGTGCTAGAAATCTAAACTATATTATAGACCATATAAGTATACTACCATTGGAGACAATGGGAGTACTTATTCTAACCTCATTTATGATTCTTTCCCTGATCAATGGATATATGTGGTGTCTGTTGTAGAGCCTTGGTATGCTCACTTGGTAAATTTGTTGGAAATCGTGCCCTAGGGGCCAATCATTGTCTTATGAACATTATTGATTTATGAATTTATTAATTGAGTTATCATATTATTTGCATGTTTACTATGATGACCATCCTTGGATAATTCATGATATTATCCTAAATGTCCCTGGTCGATCATCTATGTGGGAGCACAGATGAAATAAGACCAGTATGACTTTGAAGATGTATAGAGATATAAATCAAAGTCATAAGCACATGTAAGAGTACAGGGTGTTGGACCGACCCGCTATGAGAGAACTGCATGGGTAACGTCATAAGCTTCTCTCATATACAAACCATGTCAATATGCCCTTTGACCTGAGATCATCATGGATTCCTACATGACAAAACGCTCAGCTTTGACCTAGTCAAAAGTCACTTTTGACCGAGTGATCATAAAGACTATGTTCGGGCTTAGTGGTTTTTCATGCGGAGGAATGTGAATGGTCAAGATGGAATTTGTCCCTCACATTCGTGGAGAGATATTACTGGGCCCCTCGATGAGTGAGTCTGAGAAATGTATGGCCATACTGTAATGGAAAGGTAGTTCCATTTCTATAGTCAGACTACTCAGGGATCGAGAAAGTAACGGTCGGGAATAGGAGGATGACATTATCCATGCCTCATCCATGACCAAAATATCGCGTGACAGAAGGGACATGATATGGTTGTATAAAAGGTTACATCGTTTATCGATCCTCATATGATTTGGGTAGTTGTTATGTCTTGCTAGAGACCGCTTGCGACTTGTGGGCTAGTATAGCAAATGGCCCACTGCCAACTTCATATGGGCCTACAGGGTCGCACACAAAATAGCCCAACACGAGCTATGATGTCCAGATTCATTGAATCTAAGACATGTCCAGATTCAATGAAAGATCCAGGTGAATGTATATATATTTATTTATATTCGTATATATATAAATTCGTATATATATATATTATATATATGAGATATATGAGATTTAATTTATAAGGATAAATTAAATCCCTATCACGTTTGAATTCGAAATTCAAATTGATAGGATATCTCATATAAGAGATATTTATAAGATTTAATTTATAAGGATAAATTAAATCTCTATCACGTTTGAAATTCGAAATTCAAATTGATAGGATATCTCATATAAGAGATATTTATAAGATTTAATTTATAAGGATAAATTAAATCTCTATCACGTTTGAAATTCGAAATTCAAATTGATAGGATATCTCATATAAGAGATATTTATAAGATTTAATTTATAAGGATAAATTAAATCTCTATCACGTTTGAAATTCGAAATTTAAATTGATAGGATATCTCAAATTTGATTTATGGGAATAAATCAAATATAACTCAGTCTCATCTTTATTTAAAGTTAAATAAATAAGTAATTAAATCTGTGGGACGGATTTAATATTATTTTATTTAATTAGTTTCTTATAAAATTATACAATATATGATATTGTATCAATTGGGAATTAATATAAGATTAACTCCAAAATCCAATTAGGAAAGTGTAAAAACGCATAGCATCCTCTATATCTGATTGGAGGAGCTACGTTTGAAAATAACACAGAACACAAAAGGCCGAACGGAATCTGCAAAAGGTTTGCAGACAAGAAACTGCCGAAATAGAGACGGAGACTTGTGAAAGCCTTGGAGGGACAGGAGACGCTAGCACGTCGTTCGTGGTTGGAACGCTGTTCGTGTGGATACCAGTAGAGGAAGCCGACCTGAGGCGTCGACTTCTTGTGATCGAAAAGAGACCACCGTCCGCGGAGAGAATCTGTGAAGGTCGCTGAGGAACACTCCATCGATTTCTTGCGATCAGAAAGAGATCACCACCCACGTAGAGAAGCTGTGGAATTCGCTGAGCAACACTAAGGGTAATGATTCTTTCCACTTGACTTAAACACATACGGTAGATCCTGGCAAGGAATGAAAATTTTTAAAGTTTATTTCCGCTGCGTGTCTTCCAATTCCTTACAGTGGTATCAGAGCCATGCTGTTTTGTGTTTAAGTTAGGCTTGATTTGTGATTTATATGATATATGTTAGTAGTAGCCGATCATATAATAAGCGTTGTATGTGTGACATATATGGAATCCTTGTTGTGTATGACATAAAAGGAATCTAAAAGGAAATTGAAATCGGTGGTGATGCTTTTTGATTTGATCAATCCGCATAGATGGGGTCTAAGAAAACCGAATTCGAATTTGTGATTATTTATGAAAACCGAATTCAGATTCGTGATTATTTATGAAACAAAAACAAAAAAAAAAATTTCTTCCGGGGCGCTGCCCCAGAGACCCCGCCCGCTAATCGGCTAGCGGGACCGCCGTAGCTACCTGTTCGTAGCGCAACATAACCGTAACAAATGTTACTTTGTAAATGTTTTTTGCCCTTCGATTAGATCTGAATATTGATTCTTGAATGTTTGGGTATGGTGAACAATATGGCTCTAGATTGCAAGTGTTGTAATTTTTAAAAATACGGCCTGCGTGTCGTGCCTTCCTCTATATACTCTCAATGTACCTTCTCCTCTCATCTCACTCCCCTCGAATGTTAAAAGAGGTTTCTATATGTAATTTCTCTTTTCTTACTAGAGAGCTCCTCTCATTGGCTTGAGGGGACTTAGGATAGGTGAGCCATATTGTATCACGTTTGAATTATGCATCTTATGATTAGATCAGCACATGCATATTACTTGTATGAGTTACAAACTGGGATACATGCATCCTCATAAAAACAGATAGTTAATTAAGCCCTCTAAAAGAAATCTTAAGTCATAATGCTGTCAATTTATGAACACTTGTCAAAACCTTGATCGCTCAATTGTGGACTCCACCAAAGTGGGTGCTTTTGAGTTATCTTGGGGAGATAAGCAAAGAGTAATGGTGCTACTCTCATAGGTTCATTATTGTTTGACTTAATTGAGATTAACAAAACGGTTTTGGATCTCAAGGCATTAGATGGGATTAGAACATGCCAGATCATATGATGATAGGATCCCATGAATATCTAAGAGTTACATTTGATGTAATTGGTAAAGGTGTTACCTACCTAAATAACTTAATCTAAGCGTCCTGCCAAAGCGGACTTAAGTTTGAGCCAAATATGGATCTTAGCCCACTAACTATTGCATTGAGGGTTGTTTATTTAGTGGGAGATTACTAATTACATTGCATATTTTAATTGTAGAATCATGACGACTAGTAATACTGCTACATTATCGCTGCGATCTGTCCTTGAGAAGGACAAACTCAATGGGACAAACTTTCTTGACTGGTTTAGGAACTTGAGAATTGTTCTCAAGCAGGAAAGAAAGGCGCATGTCCTAGATCAACCCATTCCTGAGGAGCCAGCCGCCAATGCTCCCAGAGCTCAGAGAGATGCTTATATGAAGCATAAGGAAGACTCTGTCGATGTGGGATGCTTGATGCTAGCCACCATGGTTCCGGAGCTCCAAAGAGATCTGGAACACATGGAGGCTTATGAGATGATTGTGCATCTCAAGGAAATGTTCCAGCAACAGGCAAGGCAAGAGAGGTATGAGACCACTAAGGCCTTACATTCCTGCAAGATGGCTGAAGGTGCATCAGTCAGTGCTCATGTCTTAAAGATGAAAGGGTACATTGATCACCTTGAACGGCTTGGATTTCCCATGAGCCAGGAGTTAGCTACAGATTTGATCTTAAACTCACTCCCGGAAAGTTATGACCAGTTTGTTATGAACTACAACATGAACAACATGGAGAAATCTATTTCTGAACTGCATGGGATGCTTAAAACTGCTGAGCCGAGTCTTAAGAAGAAACCCAGTAGTGTTTTGATGGTTCAGAAAGGAAAGGGTACGAAAAAGAAAGGCAAAGGCAAGGGGAAGGGTCATGGCTCATCAGGTAAGACCAAAGAGTCAGGCAAGCCCGAAACCAAGCCTGCACCAAATAAGGCAAAGCCTCCGAAGGAAGGAGTCTGCTTCTTCTGCAATGAACCGGGTCATTGGAAGAGGAATTGCAAACTCTACCTCGAAGATCTGAAAAAGAACAAGAAGGATAGCGGGGCTATCGCTTCAGGTATTTATGTTATAGACATTCATCTTTCTACTTCCACCTCATGGGTATTAGATACTGCATGTGGTTCTCACATTTGTACGAATGTGCAGGGACTAAAGGACAGTAGGAAGCTGAAAAGGGGTGAAGTTGACCTACGAGTTGGAAACAGAGCAAGGGTTGCTGCGTTAGCTGTAGGCACTTATGAATTAGTTCTGCCCACTGGGCTTTTGTTAGTTTTGAACAATTGCTATTATGTTCCTGCTTTAAGTAGTAACATTGTTTCACTTTCTTATTTGGATAAGGAAGGTTTCACTTCCATTGCTGGGAATAGTAGATGTTCTATTTATCGTAATGATGTTTTATATGCTCATGGTGATTTGCATGTTGATCATTACATATTAAATTTGGAACAACCCAATCATGGAAATATCTATAACATAACCGCCAAAAGGGTCAAACCAAACGATTTGAATCCCACATACCTCTGGCACTGTCGTCTGGGCCACATAAATGAGAAACGCATTTCCAAACTCCATCAAGATGGATTTCTAAACTCATTTGATTTTGAATCATATGACACTTGCGAGTCTTGCTTGTTAGGAAAGATGACAAAGTCACCTTTCACTGGGCACAGTGAGAGGGCCACTGATTTATTGGGCCTCATACATACAGATGTGTGTGGACCGATGAACACAAATGCCAGAGGAGGTTATTCGTACTTTATAACATTCATAGATGATTTCAGCAGATATGGGTACATCTATCTAATGAAACATAAATCTGAATCTTTTGAAAAGTTCAAGATATTTCAAAATGAAGTACAAAACCAGCTTGGCAAAACAATTAAAGCCCTTCGATCTGATCGGGGTGGTGAATATTTGAGCCAAGAGTTCATAGATCATCTTAGGAATTGTGGGACACTCTCACAATTGACTCCTCCAGGGACACCACAATGGAATGGCGTTTCTGAACGGAGAAATCGAACACTATTAGATATGGTTCGATCCATGATGAGTCGAACAGATCTTCCGCCCTCCTTTTGGGGCTATGCCCTAGAGACAGCTGCGTTCACACTCAATCGTGTTCCATCTAAGGCAATCGAAAAGACTCCGTATGAGATATGGACTGGGAGGACGCCTAGTTTGTCTTTCCTCAAGATTTGGGGATGCGAGGTCTATGTTAAGCAACAAGCCTCAGACAAATTAGCGCCCAAATCCTCAAAATGCCTTTTTGTGGGATATCCTAAGGAAACCAAGGGATATTACGTCTACAACCCTGCTGATAACAAAGTGTTTGTTGTCAGAAATGGTATCTTTCTTGAACGAGAATTTATCTCTAAAAGAACCAGTGGGAGTAAGGTACAACTCGAAGAAGTTCGAGAGCTACAAGACACCACAGAACTGCAGATGGAAAATAGAGAAGACTCACAACAAGTTGTTGAGACTCCTCAAGTCACGCAAGGTCCACGAAAGTCTAATAGGACACGACTTCAGCCTCAGAGATATGGATTTCTGATTTCTGATAGTCGTGATGTGTTGCTCATTGAGCATAATGAGCCGACTACCTATCGAGAAGCTATAGTGGGACCAAACTCCGAAAAATGGCTTAGTGCCATGAAGTCTGAGATGCAATCCATGTACGACAATAAGGTTTGGACCTTAGTCGACCCGCCTGAAGGTGTAAAAACCGTCGGGTGCAAGTGGGTTTTCAAAGAGAAAACTGACATGGATGGCAATGTAAATGTCTTCAAGGCACGACTGGTTGCAAAAGGTTTTACTCAAACTCATGGTGTGGACTATGATGAGACCTTTTCCCCAGTAGCAATGGCCAAATCAATCAGAATCCTCTTTGCTATTGCAGCATATTATGACTATGAAATATGGCAGATGGACGTCAAGACAGCCTTCCTTAATGGAAAGCTCCTTGAGGATGTGTACATGACACAACCTGAAGGGTTTGTGCGTTCCGAGGACTCTGGTAAAGTGTGCAAGCTTCAAAAGTCCATTTATGGACTAAAGCAAGCCTCTCGGAGTTGGAATCATCGTTTTGATGAAGTAATCAAAGAGTTTGGATTTCTTCAAAACATTGATGAACCTTGTGTGTACAAGAAGGTTAGTGGGAGCACAGTTGTGTTTTTGGTACTCTATGTCGATGACATCCTACTTATTGGGAATGACATTCCTACCTTGCAGATTGTCAAGTCTTGGTTAGGAAAGTCTTTCTCGATGAAAGACTTGGGTGAAGCCACCTACATCCTAGGAATCAGGATCTATAGAGATAGATCTAAAAGACTTCTAGGACTCAGTCAGAGTACATACATAGACAAAATACTGCATAGGTTCAGTATGCACGAATCAAAGAGGGGTTTCATACCCATGTCTCATGGTACTCACCTCAGCAAAGATCTGTGTCCTAGTACATCTGATCAGCGAGGTCGCATGAGTAAGGTTCCATATGCCTCGGCCATAGGATCTATCATGTACGCCATGTTATGTACTCGACCGGATGTCTCGTTTGCCTTAAGTATGACTAGCAGATACCAACAGGACCCTGGTGAGGGCCATTGGACTGCTGTCAAGAATATCCTTAAGTACTTAAGAAGGACTAAGGACTTATTCTTGGTCTATGGTGGATTGGATGATGAGCTCTGTGTAACTGGTTACACAGATGCGAGTTTCCAAACTGACCAGGACGACCAAAAATCGCAGTCTGGATACATATTCCTCCTCAATAATGGAGCAGTAAGCTGGAAGAGCTCTAAGCAGGGCACTGTAGCAGATTCTGCAACGGAAGCTGAGTATATAGCAGCATCTGATGCAGCTAAGGAAGCCGTTTGGATCAGGAAGTTCATCACAGAACTAGGGGTGATACCTACCATCTCAGATCCAATAACTTTGCTCTGTGACAATAGCGGTGCTATTGCACAGGCCAAAGAGCCTAGGTCACATCAAAGGACCAAGCATATACTCAGGCGATTTCATCTCATCAGAGAAATCAACGATAGAGGTGATATAAAAATATGCAAAGTAGCAGGAGAAGATAATGTTGCTGATCCTCTAACAAAGCCGCTTGTGCAGGCAAAGCATGAGCGTCATGTTAGGTCAATGGGAATTAGTCAAATTAATGATTGTACCTAGTGCAAGTGGGAGGTTGTTGGAAATCGTGCCCTAGGGGCCAATCATTGTCTTATGAACATTATTGATTTATGAATTTATTAATTGAGTTATCATATTATTTGCATGTTTACTATGATGACCATCCTTGGATAATTCATGATATTATCCTAAATGTCCCTGGTCGATCATCTATGTGGGAGCACAGATGAAATAAGACCAGTATGACTTTGAAGATGTATAGAGATATAAATCAAAGTCATAAGCACATGTAAGAGTACAGGGTGTTGGACCGACCCGCTATGAGAGAACTGCATGGGTAACGTCATAAGCTTCTCTCATATACAAACCATGTCAATATGCCCTTTGACCTGAGATCATCATGGATTCCTACATGACAAAACGCTCAGCTTTGACCTAGTCAAAAGTCACTTTTGACCGAGTGATCATAAAGACTATGTTCGGGCTTAGTGGTTTTTCATGCGGAGGAATGTGAATGGTCAAGATGGAATTTGTCCCTCACATTCGTGGAGAGATATTACTGGGCCCCTCGATGAGTGAGTCTGAGAAATGTATGGCCATACTGTAATGGAAAGGTAGTTCCATTTCTATAGTCAGACTACTCAGGGATCGAGAAAGTAACGGTCGGGAATAGGAGGATGACATTATCCATGCCTCATCCATGACCAAAATATCGCGTGACAGAAGGGACATGATATGGTTGTATAAAAGGTTACATCGTTTATCGATCCTCATATGATTTGGGTAGTTGTTATGTCTTGCTAGAGACCGCTTGCGACTTGTGGGCTAGTATAGCAAATGGCCCACTGCCAACTTCATATGGGCCTACAGGGTCGCACACAAAATAGCCCAACACGAGCTATGATGTCCAGATTCATTGAATCTAAGACATGTCCAGATTCAATGAAAGATCCAGGTGAATGTATATATATTTATTTATATTCGTATATATATAAATTCGTATATATATATATTATATATATGAGATATATGAGATTTAATTTATAAGGATAAATTAAATCCCTATCACGTTTGAATTCGAAATTCAAATTGATAGGATATCTCATATAAGAGATATTTATAAGATTTAATTTATAAGGATAAATTAAATCTCTATCACGTTTGAAATTCGAAATTCAAATTGATAGGATATCTCATATAAGAGATATTTATAAGATTTAATTTATAAGGATAAATTAAATCTCTATCACGTTTGAAATTCGAAATTCAAATTGATAGGATATCTCATATAAGAGATATTTATAAGATTTAATTTATAAGGATAAATTAAATCTCTATCACGTTTGAAATTCGAAATTTAAATTGATAGGATATCTCAAATTTGATTTATGGGAATAAATCAAATATAACTCAGTCTCATCTTTATTTAAAGTTAAATAAATAAGTAATTAAATCTGTGGGACGGATTTAATATTATTTTATTTAATTAGTTTCTTATAAAATTATACAATATATGATATTGTATCAATTGGGAATTAATATAAGATTAACTCCAAAATCCAATTAGGAAAGTGTAAAAACGCATAGCATCCTCTATATCTGATTGGAGGAGCTACGTTTGAAAATAACACAGAACACAAAAGGCCGAACGGAATCTGCAAAAGGTTTGCAGACAAGAAACTGCCGAAATAGAGACGGAGACTTGTGAAAGCCTTGGAGGGACAGGAGACGCTAGCACGTCGTTCGTGGTTGGAACGCTGTTCGTGTGGATACCAGTAGAGGAAGCCGACCTGAGGCGTCGACTTCTTGTGATCGAAAAGAGACCACCGTCCGCGGAGAGAATCTGTGAAGGTCGCTGAGGAACACTCCATCGATTTCTTGCGATCAGAAAGAGATCACCACCCACGTAGAGAAGCTGTGGAATTCGCTGAGCAACACTAAGGGTAATGATTCTTTCCACTTGACTTAAACACATACGGTAGATCCTGGCAAGGAATGAAAATTTTTAAAGTTTATTTCCGCTGCGTGTCTTCCAATTCCTTACAAAATTTTCTTGAAACTGACATAATCTCATCTCATTTAACTAAATTTTAGGCACAAAAGATCAAAAGTGAATCTAAATACTATCTTTGGGACAACCCCTATTTATGGAAAGGATGCTCATATCAAGTCTTAAGAAGATGTGTCCCTGATAAAGACCATACCCAAGTTTTAGGAGCTTGTCATTCCTAGGTCTATCGAGGGTACTTTGGGAGTAAGAGAATTGCACATGGAGTTCTCAAGTTTGGTTTCTATTGGCCTACCTTGTTTAAAGATTCTTTTGAGTTTTGCGAGGTATGAAATAAGTGCCAAAGACTTAGGGGAATTAGTAAGCGTCATGAAATACCTCAACACTCGATTCTATTTTGTGAGATTTTTTATGTATGGGGAATAGATTTTATGGCACCCTTTCCACCCTCAGCCAGTTTCCATTACATACTATTAATTATAGATTACCTATCTAGGTGGGAAGAGGTTGTCTCAAAGATACTGGATGATGTCGAAATAGTCTCTAAATTTCTAAGGTCTCACATCTTTAGTAAATTTGGCGTACTGAATGTACTAATTAGTGATCAAGGCACCCACTTGTGTAATAAGTTGATCAATAACTTATTGGTAAAATATGGTGTGATTCACAAGGTCTTTGATTGGATGATGCTCTGTGGGCTTAGAGAAATACTTACAAGACACCACTTGGTATGTCCTCATATCACATTATTTATCAGAAAGCTTGTCATATGCCTGTGGAATAGAGCACAAAACCTATTGGGCTGTACAAGCTTGTAACGAAGACCTAGAAGAATTTATTTCACAGAGGATGCTTCAACTTCAAGAGCTGGAGGAAATGAGATTGGATGCTACATTAGCTCAAAAATTTATAAGTTGAAGACTAAGTTGATCCATGATGCCAATATTCTAAGGAAGCGTTTCAAGGAAGGTGATAAAGTGATGAGGTATCAAGCCCAATTCAAATTTAAGCATGGAAAGTTTAAAACGAGTGGGGATGGGCCTTACACTGTATTCAAGTCCAAGATTTTGGGAGATAGAGTTGAAGGAAGAGCCAACAGGAAAGATTTTTTAATCTAATGGCTTCCTCTTGAAACTCTATTAAGAGTTACTATTGCCTCCATGAGAACAAGTCATCCCTTTCCGTTCTGTCTTACTTTTCATATGCCTTTATAGCCTATGATATTATTTTGCATATGATGGTTTGATGCATCTTGAAGGGGATGATTCAATAGGAATAGTTATTTATTTTTTATTTATTTGTGTTTCAATCAATTTCTCTATTATCCACTTGCGTTCTATTATATGATGTTGTCTTTATCACCCACACACTCAATTGCATGTTGTAGCTTACCCATCCTTTCATCTTATCTTTTCTCAAATTGCTTTGTATGATTGGAATGTGATTGCATGCTTAACTATGAAATTTTCATTGAGTTGTGTGTTGGATTGATATACTCGGGTTGGATTTAATTGATCATATTCTAAGCTATTATCCGTATTATCTGCTGAATGCTAAAATGTTATATACTTTTCCCCATTGACAGTAAGGACACTATCAAGTTTAAGTGTAAAGCAGAGGTCAATATGCTCTTGTATGACTCCTATTGTTTATGTTCAACCTCTAAAATGCCAAATCTTTTTTGAAGAATCCAATCTTTCATAACATTTTTTTGTCTTTGAATTGTTAAGTGATGAATTGCTGAATATTGGATTTTTATTTTAACTGCTTTGATCTTAACAAAAAGGTTTGAGTGTTAAAAATATTATGCGCTTTAAACATTTTTGTTTGGTGGTTTCTGTATTTATTGTCGTGACCTAATTTTTGTTTGATTGTGACTAAAGATGGATTTTTGAACTGATTGAGCTCGCTGTGTTCTGTGGTGGCAACTAAAAGTACCTTTGGTCATGACTAAATCCTTTGAAGTGTGGTTTTGTGCTTGCTATGATTAGTAGTTACAAGTAGATTAACTTTAGGTCACGATAAAAAATCTTAAGGTTTAGAAGTTTACTCTCTGAGTAATCTGGTTGCTACCTACACTATTCTTAGTCATGACTTGAGTTCCCATTTTGAAAATATCCTTCTTCCTTCTCTTTGATGCATACAATGTTGTATAGAAGGACTTTTTGAACTACTATAGTGCTTTTACAAGTTAATCATTGACCTGTTATTTTAGCCTTTTTGCATCAACAGTTTTCTAGAATCTATTCCCACACTTAAGCTTTTAAAAATCTTGGAAATTGAAATATAATCACCTAAGATTTTACTAGTAATCTCGGGATTCGTACATGAGCTTGAGTGCTTGATTTGATACTCTTAATCATCATTTTAGAGGTTTTCAATTGTGATAAGTGTAATGCCTAATAAATAAGGGGTGTTGTTTGAGACTTTAGTGTTAAGCAATTTAGATACACACCTTTGTTGGAATGATTCTCGACCTTAATTCCTATATTAAGTGATTATTTATTTAGTTTGTATTCTCTAGAACTTGTCTTAGCTCTAAATAAAAAATTACTTGTGCATTTATGATTATTGAATATGATATAGGCATTCATTTATACACCATTTGGCCCAAAAACAAGCCATAAATACTAGAATTTGTCTTAGCTCTAAATAAAAAATTACTTGTGCATTTATGATTATTGAATATGATAGAGGCATTCATTTATACACCATTTGGCCCAAAAGCAAGCCATAAATACTACTCCATTGTTCACCCTATTAGGCCTTTATGTCTTTCATTTTATCTATTGTTCATCTATTTTTTGTTTGAGTGTCTATATTGCATTGTAAATTAAGTTAATTTCTGTTGGAAAATATGTTTTGATGATGTCAAATATCAAAAAGTTTTTCAATAATACTAAGAATATTTTAAATATACTAAAATATTTTAATGTTTTAATGGTTAGATTAATATATATGTTTTGACAAATAATATTTCTGATAAACAAGTTGCTAAATTACTTCTATGTTGTTAAAAGTTTATCAAAAGTAATCTAAGAAGTGTTTATGTGCTTAAATATTGTTAAAAGAATAAATTAGTCAAGATTAATTGATTAATGGTAATTAATCGATTAGTTCTTCGATTAATAAAAGGCAGCCTTCTGTTTCACAAAGAGAAATCAGTTAATCGATTAATATATGACAATTAACAATTAGTTATTCGATTAATATTTTGAAAACATATTTTCAATTGAACAAAAATATTGCTATTAATTGATTAGTTAGTCGATTAATCTATATTAATATGTTAACTTTTGATTAATCAATGAAGTATCTATTCTATAAAAATTCAAATATAAACCAATTAATCAATTGGTTAATCGATTAATGTACATTAATAGATTAATTGTTCGATTAATATGTGTTGAAATATTTTCTCATCCATTCTTCTAAACACATTAATCGATTAGGCATTCAATTAACTTGAATTAATCAATTATTTAATTGATTAACATCAGAATCTTTAGAAATTTGAAATATATCTCTATTATAAGATACAACTCTTTTTATACTTCAAATAATCAATTTGTGATAATATGTTTATGTTTCTCATTATTCGTATTTATAAATCATTTAAGAAACTTTTCTCCCAGAAAGAACTTTATATATGTTTAGAAAAATTAGATCAGAATGATGCTCTGTTCTTCATTTTATACATTGTTAATCGATTAATACATCATATAATTTAATTTTGAAAAACCACCTAATTTAGATTAAATCTTTTGATAAATAGGCAGCTACTAACAAGTTTACATACTCAATCAAAACTTCAATGACTAACGAATCTTTTATTTGAGTATATTCAGAAAAGGCTACGGATTCAAAATGAAGGCTAGATAACGGAAACTTTCTACCTCCGACAATGCATTAAATGCTTACCTACGCATTAGCGACTAACCATGCCTTCACCTCAACAGTTACAAAAATAAGTCTAACGGTTACAACCACAGTAAATGCTATTTAAGGACTTAATATTAAATGAAGACTCAATCAATTGAATGATACAACAACTTCCAAATTCATTATATTTTCAGTTAATCTTCATTCTCATACAATCTCAAAGTCATTGAGCTTTAGCGTGTAACATCATATATACTCTTCAAGAGAGATTATTTCAATTTTCCTTTCATTATGTTAGATTAAGAGATTGTTTCTCTTGAGTTGTAATCATAACCTTGTAGGGAAGTAAAGGGGAGCAATTGAAGGAGTCAGTTGTTGAATTGTTGTACTGAAGGCACCAAGAGCCCATTATAATCTTGGAGATAGTAAAAATCTCATAAGGTCTTTGAAGACTGGACGTAGGACAAGAGTTAAGTCTTAACTACTATAAATTGATTGGATCATCTTGGTAAAATCTTTCCTATCTTACTTCTTGCTATTAATCATATTTATTTATTTTTTTGAAGTTTTTAGATTTCGCTTAAAATTTTCAAAACACCCAATTCACCCTCCTCTTAGGTGTTTTCGTCTAAACTAAAAAGTTCATCCTTATATCTGAGGCCATATAAGCTTCAAGGAATTTGTAGGAAGTATTGTATGTACCTAAATTTGAAAAAAAAAAGATGAATAAAGTTGTAGTGATGTCAATGTGCTATAGCAAAAGAATAAAGTTGAAATAAGTGCTTCCTGGTAATAGAAGGTTAGGGTTTGAGCTTATTTAGATAAAATTTGATTTGCATTATCTTTAATCAAGGCACTCGATTACACCTATTTTCATTTCACTTAACCTTTCCATCATTTCAACCCTAAAAGTCATCTTGATTCTTTACATGAATGTTGTATAGTATAAGAGATTTAGAGATATTATAAGTCTATGGTAGAGTATTTTTTACTTGAATTGGAGTGAAAGAACCCTAACAACGAGAGGTTAGAGAGCTAAACACTTGTATCCCCGTAGAGAATCTATTGCGCTCATGCATTTAAGGTTAATTTCGCTGAGTAGTTAATTATTGGCATTACTCATGTTATCAATTTTGTATTCTTAAAAGATTATTGATTAATTGTTTCAAAAGATCATTGTTGACTATGTCATTCTCTTCGATTTTGCTAGCACTTTCTTAGGTGTGATTTAATTCTTTGTCTAGGAGTACAACGGTTCAAGTATGGGAGAATTGATAAGATACAAATTATATATGGTTTCATTGGCATTTTCAAGGGTTTTGTAACACTTTTACTCTTATTTTATGCATACAATTATACTTTTGTGATAATATTTCATTTTGCATGGCAATGTATTTAAGGGTAAAATGGTCAATTATTTCTTCAAAACTGTAAATCCTTTTATCTTTAATTTTCTTGACCTATATAAGGAGTTTTGGTTTTAGTTTGTAGTCATTTGGAAGAGATTCAAAGACCCAAAGTGCAGTAGAGAAGGAATCACAAGACAAAGGATCAAAAATGAAAGAGCCAACTTACTATGTTTTTAGTCACAACTTTAGTGCCCGCTAGTCACAACCTATAGTCTTTATGAGACTTTCTATGTTAAATGGTCGTGACCAAAAATATGGGTCTTGGCGTGACCAAAGAAGCCAATTAGTGAAGCTATGCATTTTTGCTTAGGTCACTCTGTAATTAAGGAAAAAGGATAAGTAGTCATGAGAGTGAGGCTGGATTTTTGAAAAATTTGTACAATAATAGTCCCAAACTATTCTCTCAACTTCTCGCATCAACCTTAAATCCAATCTTCCATTTTTCTTCATCTTTTCACTAATTTCTCCATTTCTACATCGATTAATTCATCTCTACCACCTTTCTCTTCATATTTCATTCATATTTTCTTGTATATCTCATAGCACCAACTTTGGACAGTGATTGCGGCACAATCGGAGCTATGAGAGGCTAGATCTTTTTGCCTCTTGGTGATGGACAATGCAACTTGAGGGAGTGATTTTTCTATCTTAATCTACACTTATTCATATTTTAGGATTTCTAGATCTAGAGATTTCATATGTATGAGGATTGAATATCGATTGATTATTTCTCAAATTAGATATTTGTATTTGATATGGATGATGTGATTACTGAATTTCATATATATTTTTTAGTTTGATTTCTGGTTAGTTGGATGATTATTGGCGATTGTTAGTAATTAATTCAATTGATTAGAGTCTTTAACTATCGATTCATAGTTAATTGAGGGTTTTTGCATCATCTCATTCAATTTACACACTAAGTAGTTCTCAACAGTGCACTAAGGGCTTTTAATTCAACTTTGATTAAAGTGATTTAATTAATGAACTAGACTCAATCGATTGATTGAGGTTTTATTTAATACATAGTGATTTCATAACTCCCACTTCAAATCAAGAGCAAGGAAAGCTATGTTCTCATTATCAAGAGTCTTTTCTATAATATTTCTCTCACAATCTAAACCATTTTCACACTAGTCAAAAATACCAAAAATATTTACTTTCACTGCACCCTTATTTCTGTTGCATCAAAGTTCGATCAAACCCAAGAACCCATGCTTTTAGTCAGATTTTCAATGTTATCTTTCACCAATTTGCTAGAATTACAATAAAAATGATCCTTGAGAAGAACTATATGGTTGTCTTATATTGCATTATTGGGTGCAATCTTTATTTTAAAAAGATGGGAACGCGACAATCCCCCGCATTTCATGAAGGTTCATTAAACCTAGTCATTTTGATATTTTCTAAGGTTAAAAATAGAATATGATTATTCCAAACCATTTGTTTCATATAGTTGGGGTGATGCTTTTTATTTAATGAATCAAAGTATAAACTAGTTGATATCAAATTTACGAAAAACAATTAGGTGTTGTTGGTTGAGAAGAAACCAAACTAAAGGCCAATATAAAGGTGTTATCTGGGAAATTGAAAATAGTAATATTGAGTTGAGGAATAATTCCTCTGAATTGAAGGATGAAAAATAAATGGCTAAAGAATTTTGGAAGGAGAAATTTGTTGACCTGAATGAACTGTTTTTGGCTGTACAATTCAGCGTGGGTGTAAATAAGTGATAAGTAGATATAGACAAAGGTCTCCTAGATTTTAAAAGCTCTAATTAAGTACATATGTGTACATATATATTTAAGCTAAAAGCTTTTAAAACCAATCAGGTACCTTTTACTACATCTATACTTCAATCATTCAAATGGTCACTGAATTGTACAATGAAAAGACATTCATTCAACTCTGTAAATTTCTCCTTCCAATCCTCTTTAGCCCTACATTTTTCATCCACCAATTTAGCGATCTTAATTCTCAGCTTGGCAATACTATTTCCAATTTCTCATATAGCACCTTGTTTTTGCCTTCAGTTTGTTTATGGCCAACCAACAACACCTTAATCGATCATAACCCTAACCATATGAAGCAAGTGGTATGGTAGAGCCATGTTCCATTTTTAACGTTAGAAGGACTGAAATATTAAATATTGGTGAATGTAGCACCGAATCCAAGGTTATAGCCATTTACATTAGATATGCTAACCAAAGGAATCGACCATCAACATCAAGCAAGCATCTCGGTCAAATAAGATCTAAGTGATACAACACTCAAGAATCATCTAACTTCTTTGGAAGTGTCAAGGATAAAAAAGCAAGTAAAAAAATATATTGTGAAAAAACAATTAGTGGAATAGTCAATCAATGTATATATGATGAAGAGTAATGAAGGCTGAGAAGCCGAAGAAAATACTGAAATAGAGATGCACAACAAACATGAACGAATAATGTTATTAAATCATTCAATACAATGTTCATGGCTACTCTGTTATACTATGTTTCTCATTCTATGTACAGAGTATGTTTCATTCTTTGAGAGAGAAATGTAGAGAGTGTGATCTTTACTATTTATCATCATCACTCTTCTAGAGAGAGCTAGAAAACTTTCCTTCTTTATCTGAGAAACTCAAGAGTGGGACTCTTAAGTGGGATTGTAACTTTACTGGAAGTGAAATGGAGTGAGAGAGAGGCAATCTCTTGTACTGAAGTGCCAAGAACCCATGAATCTTAGAGGATAGTGGAACACTCAAATGAGCTCTAAGGACTAGATATAGGCCAAGTGGATGGGTTGAACCATTATAAATCGTCTGTGTGCATGTATTCTCTTCTCTCATCAGTGATATCTTTCTAAACTCAATCTTCGTTTTACAATTTAATATTAAAATTTTCAAAATCGCCTAATTTATCCTCCCTCTTGGGTAAAATAGTCATTCTAACATATTTGGGCACTTGTTGAATTTCTATTGCATAATTAGCTTTTAGTTAGGTGTTTAAAATGTTTTAGGGGAATAAAAATTGTAAAAAATGAAATTAATTAAAAAACTAAAAAGTGGATTTTTTTTTAATTGACGTCCACTCTTTAGAGTGGGTTAAAACAACTAGTCTAATTAACTGCATATTTTACACCGGTTGTTTGACGGGTGTAGAAAGGCCCAAACTTTCTACACTAACCTACGAGAAAATTGGACCTAAATCTGATCTTCAAGACCCATTTTAACTGGTGTAAAATATCTTCTTTCTACTAGTATATGTGCTTTTTAATTTGGTACTTTGACTTATTGAACTACAATATGAATGAATATGTATATCCTTGATCCCATGAATAAAAAAAAAATGACCAAGTTTGTTAATATTATAGATTATCTTCTGAGTGGCTTATAAAGAATACAATTTTCTTTGCATAAGGTAGAAAGAGAGTAGAATCATGAAAAACATTTATAAAGAACTCTAACATCATCAACATTGCCTTGTGATTATATATAATGTGATACAATTGTAATAAAGAGGACAATTTGAAATAGCTATACAAAATTCTTCTTTTTAACGTAAAATTGGATCCAGAATTGTAGATTGTCATCGTACACTTGTTGGGTGAAGACGCCCACACTCCTTTATTAGAATGACATTATGATTATTCAAATCCTGATGCCTAAAAGGAAAAACCCAACAGAAAAGAAGAAAACTTCTAACATATATAAATTCTTCATTAATTGATTAGAGTCATCAGTTCAGAAAAGGCTAATTTGAATAAATTTACTAGATATATCGCGTGCGCGTCTCCATCTCCGTCTCCCAACCCGCCCCCAAACAATCCCCCCAACCCAAAAAAAAATACTTTTCAGATGTGATCAAGTTTCCCACAAAAGTTAATATTGTACAATGTAATGGCAAACTACTAATTAATTAAACATCAGATCTTTTAAAAGAAAAGGCATAACAGAAAACAGGACTCAAGAGATGATGAGAAGGAAATTAAAGAGCCTATTACGGACATCCCTTCACTCAATGCCAAAAACGATCAAGGAAACCTTATCTTCCACTTCATGCAAACACTTGACTTTCGCTTTCTGTTTCTTCAAAAAGCCATAGGTATCCATGAAGTAGCAGTTAAGGTCTACCAATATTGCCTCCATTCAGACATAGAGTGCAAGGAAGCTCCACAACTAGCTAGCAGGCTTTTATCTATAAACACAAAACCCTATGGACTTGAATTAAGTACAGAGAATTGGTTATGGCTTCTTGCTTTTTATTTTTTATAACTTTTTGTGCCACTCAGTATCCAGCGCTTTTTTGAACTGTATTATCAGGTATATGAGCAACCGACTAATCCTAATCAAGGCTTTGTGACAAAGATGTCTTTTCCCAATTTTCCCAATAGTCTTTCTTAACAAGGTAAGAAACTAATAATTGAAACTCAACCCTCACACTTTGTGAGAGACTAAGTACTCTTGGGTAGATTTGGCTGTGGCTTCTGAGTCTTGATAAAACTAAGTCTACTGATTGGGTTTAATGGTTTATATAGTCTCAGAGACATGTTAGAGAAAGCTGTGATCTCAGCCATTCAATCAGAAGGATCCCAGAACATTAATTACAAAATCTCATATAATTATGATCTTGATGTTAAATGTGGCATACCATATAAGGATTATTTTTTAATTTATCTTCTTTTAGGACCCCAAAAGAAGCCTCTTTTTTATTTCCCAATTGCGCGTGGTTTTAGTGTATGATCACAGCAAGTATATGCAGTCGATTATCCCTCTTAGATGATGCTAGATTGGCTCGTCTTTAATAATTACTTAATTTGGAGGATAAATGCTTTTAGAAATATTGTGGAATTGGATATATCACTGGTCAACCTTTTACGCCAAGACCAATCAACGCATCATTACTTAATACTTTCCAACGATTGGAAAGTAAATGTCGGAATCCACTTAATTAGATGCAATATCAATATAATGTCTACCATATCCTCCTAATTAATAAGGGCATGTATATATATATATGTATGTATGTATGTATATGTTTGTGTCATGAATATAATATTTTTGTGGATGTCCATATCTAATATTATCTCTAGTATCCATAATCATCTCCTATTATTAGGGAATTTTATATTCTGATAGAATTGATATTGTAAAGTTGTGCCTATAAATAGAGGCCATATATTATGTATTCTACACACCTCTAAGTGGAATAAGATATACCCCCTTGTTTCTCCTCTCTAATTCTCTGCTCTTTCTTTATTTATAACACATTATCAGCACAATTACTTTGGCGAAGGTATAGTACTTTGATAGTCTAATTACTATACATTTTTTTATGTTTATGATTACTATATATTTTTTTTAGTTTTATGAGTTATTGTCTATTGTGGCATCCCAATTTTTATGCCCCTTTGGGCATAAGTCTCAAAAACATACAGAGTGTGTTAAGGGACTAAACTGTAAAGAGAAAGTACAAGGAATCTAGGTTAGTCATTGAGACCCAGAAAGAGAAAAGAGGAATGACTAAATTATAAAGAAAGTCTTTAAGGATTAAGTAAGAGGTTTAAGGGACCTAAATAGAAAATTTAAAGGGGCCAAAGTGAAAATTAAAAAGGTTCCACGGCTTTTGAAGAAAATGTAGTCATAAGTTAAGGAAATTAAGTATAATTTTAAAAGATTAAGGGATATGGATGTCATTCTTGAAAATGATAAAGATGAATAGTAAATATACCTAGAAACACAATAAATCTGAAGCTAGAAAAAGTTAGAAGGGATTTTTTTGATCCGTTTGACCGCAGTCATAATTTTTATTTAAGATCCTAATTATTGAAATAAATTTTTGAAATAACTAAATTTACAGCAGAAGTTTTCTGGTAATGTTAGATAAGATATCTAACAAAGGGTATAAACCTAGAGAAAACATCAAGAGGGTACAAGAATAGGGGATCAGGGCTATGAAATACCCAGGAGAAATATGAAAAGGCAAAAATGCCCCTAGTGTTATAAAAGTGAATGAAGGGTATTTTAGTCATTTTTAAGGATCAAGTAATAAAATCCTTACCTATTCCAATAATGTTAAAGGTAGGAAGAATACAGACACTAAATCTAATGTTAAAAAATAAATTATGAACACCAAAAAATAAAAGCGTTTTGCAGTAGTCAATTTTTTGACTTTGTAGCGGTTATAACCGTTGGAAATTATATTTGCAGCGGTTCAAATAACCGCTACAAATTTAGGTGCTACAAACTCATTTGTAATGGTTAACGTAATCGCTACGCATGACAGTCAAAACTCTTTAAATGTTTATAGCGGTTCATATAATTTAGTAGTGATCAACTAAACCACAGCAAATGTGGCGCCAAAACCATAGCTGTCAACTCTTCGTGCATTGTGGTGTGAACATTATAGCGGTTTGAACTTCTACATTGTAATTGCAGCAAATGTCTTCATAAGCACTATTCACAGTCAAAGTGCTGCAAATTTTTAGCAATTTATAGGAAAACCACTACAAAATAAGACTTTGTAGTAGTTTTCCCTTAATTGCTATAAACTAAACACTGCAACTCTCAATTTTTTTATAGTGAAAATCTCATAAAAATTAGATTCATAACATAGTATAGTTTTTATAAAATAAGACTGTGTCGGTACCGGATTTGATAGAATTTTTCCAAAAGCCTATTCTCCCATGAGTTGGCACCACCTAAGTATGATGATGTCATATGGATGATGTCATGGGAAGAAGTTGATCATGTTGAGGTTAGGTGTTAAATATTAGCCATTGATTTATAAGATGCAATCTTGGCGATCTATTGTAAGATTTGATCTTGGCCATTGATCTAATCTTAAATTTGCCTATAAATACCCCCTCAAACTCCATGGCCAGCACTTCCTTGCAACTATAGGGAACCTCCTGCAAATTTTCTACTCAACCTAAAATCAAGATCCCAATCTTCCAAACTTCAAGGAAATCAAGGTAAATTCTTCATCCAAGCTTTTGGTTATGTAGTTGGAAGATTAATCTCTTGATTTAGTGGTTGAAATGTCATTTTGTTTGCCTTGGGGTATGCTGGACGAAATTCATGAATGAAAGGGAGGATGAATTTCAAATTATAGGTAGCTAAGAGCAGTTGAAATAAGCTAGATTTAAGTAGATTAAGCATATGGAATCAATGTATTCTTGGAATTTTATGTTTGGCATGCTTGCTGCCACTGTACAGAACTATAGGAAGAAAGTTGAATTGGTTGATTTTGATACATCCAATGGATTTAAAATGGAAATTTTTGTGGGTTAAGTAGAGAAGCAAACATTAGAAGCATTAAAATCAAAATGTGAAATTTTAGATTTTTTAGGGTGACCACGGTTCTGTCCAGACTTGGGGTAGAGTTGGAATTTCAAAATTCTAACTCCAGAATTTAATTATACATGAAAATTTATGTACGGTTGAACCTTGGAAATTAATTTTAGATAGATGGAACTAAAAGTCATAAAAATGAACTAAAAGAGGACTTAAGAGAGCTTAAGCTTTGGAATTATGTTTATGTATTGTATTGCGATAAGCCATTACAGCATATCTTTACAATGTATAGGCTTCAACAATTGCCAAAGGAGAACTCCCACGCTAAAGGAAAAGAACAAGGATTCTTCAAGAGGTAGCAAGGATAACCACTTTAAAGTTTGTTATGTTGATTATTTAATATATTGTTTTTATTATGGTTGGTTGAGCTAGTTATGTGATTATACTATGGGCTATGTTACCATGAGATATGACTCTTGTTGCATCTCTTTGCACTATATGTCATGACAATATGCATGTTAGAGTTTGATGATGAGGTTATGTTGCTCCCATATCATATATATATGAGTAAATAATTTAACTTGATGAATGTTAAGTGCTTATCTCTTGCTATTGAGATTTCTTTAAAATCTCATTCCTTCTATGAATTTGACATTGTCATAAGTGTTGAATCATCCAAAAGAAAAGGCTTTAATGTGGACCCTTAAGTGTTCTATGTGATGTAATTTTGTTGCTACACTTTGTAATGAACTAAGGTGATCAATGGCATGTGATCTAAGGGAGGCAGTGACATTGTAGCTCTGTTTTGACTATGTTATTGGACAAATTTTAGTATGATACTTGGCATGCATAAATTTAAGATAATGAACTTTAAATTGACACCAAAATCACCTCATTTGGAATGATAAGTATACAATTTAATATGATTTTTTAAAGTTATAGTTCATAATATGGAAAAATAGAAATAACCCAATTAGTAGGTCCTAAAGTAGCAAGTTTTCAGCTCCATTTTGACTTAGTAAATAGATGAATTAAACTATGAAATTTGTTGAGCTTAAAGTACAATCCCAAGCTTTAAAATAATGGGTAATTTACCTTATTTGGATATGTGAGGTATGAGATATGAATTTTTAAAGTTGAAGCATACAAACTGGAAATTCCATAATAACTATGTGAATAGTGATTTTCAACTAATTATTGGATTGATTGCTCTAATAAAACCCCAATTTTATTTTTTTCCCCTTAAACAACAGTGAAATGTCTTGAAGTAAGAATTTGAACCACCTCATTTCAATATTTTTATTAATTATAAATTTTTGAAGTTAGGTCAGAAATTTAGAATTGTCACATGAACAGTACCCGAGAGACATATTTTTGAAAATTCATTCTTCTCACTTTATGAGGTCTGAATGTGGTTCAATAAGCTTCTAAATATACATATATGTATAGTAAAATAAAGATGATACATCTATATTTTATAGATTGTAATTACTCTTTTTATGGCATCAAGCCATAGAGCTTTCAATTTTTCATCTTACAATTTGGAGTTCATATAGCTTGGATTTTTAAATCCAATGCATGAAGTAAAGCTTTAATTTAATTTTTATATTATAGCTTAAAGCTATAAAGCTTGCATTTTTATCCAAATATCATAAGTAAAGCTTTAATCTTTTATATTATAGCTAAAAGTTATAAAACTTGGATTTTTATACAAAGGTCACAAGTAAAGTTTTGATTTTCATATTATAGGTCAAAGCTATAAAGACTGGATTTTTATCCAAATGCCACAAGTAAAGTTTTGATTTTTATATTATAGCTGAAAGCTATAAAGCTTGAATTTTTATGCAAAGGCTACAAGTAAATCTTTAATTTTTATATTATAAGGCATGGATTTTTATCTAAATGCCATAAGTAAAACTTTAATTTTTATGTTATAGCTTAAAGCTATAAAACTTAAATTTTTATCTAAAGGCCATATGTAAAGCTTTGAATTTTATATTATAACCAAAAGCCAAAATGATCGTATTTTGGATCCAGTGGCCAGAAGTAAAGCTTTGAATTTTATATTATGGATAGAGCCATAAAGATCAGATTTTAAATCTAGTAGCCATAATTTGATATATGTTGATATCATGATTTTATATTATTAACTGGTCATCATCCATAATACTTTGGATTTCTTGATTAGATATCCAGAAGCTATCCTTATACATTTATGATGATCAATTTAATATTTGTTAATATCATAATTTTATATTATTAAATGGCTAGCATCCATAATACTCTGAATTTCCTTATTAGATAGCTAGAAGCTATCCTTATATGTTTTATGATAATCAATTTGATATCTATTGATATCATGATTTTATATTATTAAATAGCTAGCAGCCATAATATTTTGTATTTCTTGATTAGATATCCAGAAGCCACATCAATATTTTTTATAATGTTTCTTTTATAAAAGACTATTATATGGTGATAAACGTCATGGAAAAAAAGTTATGGCACGTCTGGAGGTTTATGGTTCAAATATCAAGTGACAAAAAAATAGCTTTTTAGTTTTTTAAAATATTTGTATAGAATCCTAAAGACTAAAGACTTATAGAGAATGGCACCACACAACTAATAATCCTAAAGACTAATGAGTTATAGAGAATGGTACCACTAAAAAGTAATAGTCATGAAAGTTAATGATTTGTAGAGAATCGGACCACCAAAGAGTAATAATCCTGAAGACTAATAACTAAATTTATTTGATAAAAAGGCAATAAAAGATTATGTGAATTTGAAAATAACAGGGTAAATGAAAATCTAAAAGAACAAATTGGGCGAGATGTCCAATTTGTACTTTGTAAATTTGGGTGAAAAAATCAAATTATCCTTATAGTTGTAAATTTAGGGAGAGTTATAAAAAATATTATGAAATTACAAATCTAAAAACAATTACTTATAATTTTAGAGTCGTAAATATCTTAGTTAAAGTTATCAAAACTATTACTGAAATTGCAAATGCTATTAGTTGAATTATAAACCCGAAACCAATTAGTTCTAATTTCATAATTATAAATATCTTAGGGAGAGTTATCAAAATTATTACTGAAGTTATAAATTTTATTGCAGGAGTTATAAATGACTAAAAGGCAATTTTATATTTTGCCCACATTTGTAAAGGATAAATTAGGTAAGAGGCTTAATATGTCCTTTTTTAAATTTAGAGGCCCTTTTTATCTTTTTGAATTTCAAAAGGTTATTTATTCTCTTTTTCCCAATTTATTTTACTATAATAATGTTAAAATAATTATGCTATTTAGGAGTCTCTACCAAACATTAAGAGTTTGTTATTCATCACTTAAAGGTTCTTATACATGATATATGAAGGTATGAAATTTTGATTCTCTTATTAATCCTATAATATTTATATTCCATACTTTATCATTTAATTATTCAATATCTATTCTATTATGTAGTGGAATTATGGTTAACAATATATTATGAATGATGGCTTGGTATGTTTGTTAATGAGATTCTTGTTCATCATATGAAGCTATATGAATATGTTTATTTAGTGTTTTTTGTTAGATATTTACTTGTTTAAAGTCTTGGATTTATTCTTATGATTATGATTATCTCAATATGATAACAATTGGATTAATATGTTGGAAAGAACAATAATAAAATAGCTAGCATCTATGTTCATTTAATTATGCTACTTCATGATTTTGTAAGTAAAAGGACGTAAAACATATCACTTTGAATTTTACTTTTGTGTGGATGCCCATATCTCATATTATCTCTAGTATCCCATAATCATCTTCTATTATTAAGGAATCTTAGATTATAATAGAATTGAGATTGTAAAACTGTTCGTATAAATAGAAGCCATGTATTTTGTATTCTACATACCTTTAAATAGAATAAGATATACTCTCTTGTTTCTCCTCCTCTTCTTCTCTAATCTTTATTATTTATAACAGTTTGGTCTTTTAAGGACTTGTTTGCTTCTTTATAATTTTTACATTATTTATTTTGCCATTTGTTTTCCATGTCCAAAACATAATATTCTTTGGGTCAAACATACACTCCTTTTTTTTATAGAGTCTATACGGTATTTCCTAACTAATAGCTAAAGATTAATTCTTTTGAGATATAGAAATTAAAAAAATAGGTTTTAGCTCTTTCAACAAAGTTTTTTATATGCACACAACATAATTTAAACATAAAATATCATGTTTAAGCAATTCAGCCAACTATTAACTATGACAAGTTTTATTGTTTTCCATGTCCAAAACAGCAGTAGTTACTCCTTTTATTTTTTATTTTCCTCTTGTTAATGACGTCTAATTTTATTCCCCAAAGTGACATTCATCATTAACTAACCCTAGCTAATTGAGTTGGGCAAATAGCCCATCCTCGGGGGGGCATACATATGTTTCTGTTCCATGACTTAATTAAAACACTTAATTAAAAATTAAAAATCAAACAAGTTTTTTTTTGTTTTCAAAAAAAACAAAACAAGGCCTTAATTTTCACTTATTCACTTCGCTAACGTTGCTTCTGACTAGAGGGTGAACACAAGAATCTCCTCTGCACATTGAAACTGTTTGTGTGACTTGATCAAGGGCTATCACATGTTGAATTCCTCTACTCCACAAACCAACGGTCATCATCATCACCATCACCATCATCATGAGAAGCACACCAATGCTCGTCTGGATCTTCAATGATTAAAACCAGAAAGTTACCTTTGTAACACTCGCAAATTATTACAAAAAGTATATAAATGATTTATTAATTATTATAAAAAATATAATATAATAAAGATTACAAATTTTTCCTTTATCCTTTTCATTTTTTTCATTAAGCAAGCATGTCTTAAAACTCATTTGGCACGACTAAAAAAGCTAGATAAATTTTATGGCAAAAATATTCTCTTTTTTATATACAAAGGAAAACGTTAGATAATGTACTAGATAATAAAAAGGGGACACGGTCAACTGGTTGACATCATTCAGAAAGTACACATCTTCCCTGCTCATTTAAAATATGTTTGGTTATGAGCTTCAAAATTTTCCTCATATGATGAAAAGACAACAGGACATTACGTGTCATGGTACTCCCATACTTTCACATAAAACTTCTTCACACATAAGTCGCAACTATTTGTGTAGGCCATAAATTTGCTCATTGCTTAGAAAATCAAAGGTTAAAATTCACCCACAATCCTAAAATATTTTTCTAAATGCATCCAATCTCCTAAAATATTGAGATTCATCATAAAATATTTTTTTAAATGCATCATCCAACACTTTAGAGTATTTTGTAATACAATTTTGCCCTCAACAATTTAAAATAATAAATGCACATGGAAAAATACTTCAAAATACTAGTTTGAATCATAAAATATTTTAAGGTGTTGAATATGCTTCAAAAAATAACTTAAGGTGTTAGATAAACTATAAAATACCGTGTTATATGCATTTGAAAAAATACTTCGAAGTGGTAGATCCACCTTAACCCTAAAATCAATAATATGCACAACACAATTGTAACTTCATATAGAGCCGTGAGTGAAGTAGCATTAGTCTACCAAGTTCATTTCTCAATATATAATGAGAATAATTTGAGGTTAACATTGCTCTATAACAGTCATGAAAAAATAAACTCCAATCAAGAGTACATAACCTAGACCTTGATACAAAGAAGGATGCCACAAGGGCACCCATGGGACCTTGATACAAAGTTCAATATCCATGGACCATGGTATAGAAACAAGAACCCTAATAAATATTAGCATGAAGGCTACAGCGGCATGCGGCAATGAGGCAATACAACAATTTCCCAAAATAATAACAGTCAAACAATTGAAGATCCTTTTATACATAATGTTTACTATATGAATAAATTTCAAGGTCCTTGATGAATACCCTTCGGCTATGCCGACGCTGATTCGCATGTATATCACAAATGATAAAGTTCCATTCCACTTATCTATCTCCATCACAACAGAATATTTAGCCTGTAATGTGCAGGAGAAATCTCTCAGAATATGGGAAAGGCTGTATTTCTAATTTTATTGTCAGTTTCATTGAAACAAAATAGACAATCAATTCATTTTTCAAAACAGTATTCCTTCAACAAAGTTATTTATTTGTAAGCATGTTTATATTATCCAGAGATTCCATTAAAAAAGGACTCATGAAACTAAATTAAATAGGGAAATTACTATGAGGTCCTAAAGAAAAGACTTAATTACCCAAAATTCCCAAGAAGCATAATTCCTATACTTGAACTTGTCATTTTTAGCTCCTTATTAGAACTTTTGGGTAATTAAGACCCTTACTCGGGATCTCATCGTAATTCCCCCAATTAAATATCAGTTTACCTCAATCCTGAACCAAGATTACTCTAGTAATATTTCCAACCTAATCTTGACAAAGGAAGGATAAAAGAAATTTTGCACGAGAAAAACAGGATGAGGATATAAATTTTATATTCAACACTAAGAGCTTACCAGAAGAATACCAACCTCAATATCGGAGAGTCAGACATTTTGATCTGCAAGGCCATTCTGTTTTCCCAAATTAGCTTCTCTCCAAATTGCCTTCACTTCATCTGTCCGAAAACGCTGAGTAAATGTAGATTCTTCAATTGAAGTTGAAGTGCCATTAGCAAAAGCAAGAAGGCCTGTATATGCTATCATTGCACCATTGTCAATGCAATATCTATCATCAGTGGCAAATAACCTTCCACCTCGTTCAGCACACATTGTTTTCATCATCTCTTGCAATCGCTCATTGCAACCTACACCACCAACGATGAGAACATCTTTCTTTTCACAATGAGCCATAGCACGCTCAGTTATCTCCACAAGCATAGCAAATAATGTCTCCTGCAATACGTTAAAAGAATTCAGCCTAATTTTTTTCTTTCAATATTCTTAGCAGAGGGGCCAGCATAAATTTTACCTGCAGAGAGTAGCACAAATCTGCAGGGGTGCACTCATTCTTCTTTAGCTTTTCTTCAGCAGTTGCTTCAATATAGCTCAATATTCCACTAAAAGACACGTCCATTCCTTTAACAACATAAGGAATGTCTATAAATTTCTCTCCTTTCTTTGCAAGCTGGAAGACGAGAAAACAACAAATGACAAGCTAAGAAATATGATGATGAGAGTAATAAGAATAAAAACAATGGTTGAGAAATGTTCTCTTAGTTCTTTTCTATATATCCAGCAGCATAAGAACATGTAATGCAGTGCAATAGAAATGAAACAGATAAAATATAGGTTCCAACAACAAAAGAAAATGCCAAAAAAATTCATCATTTCCTAATTTGTAAATTAACATAGTAGCACTGCGTCTCAAATACCAAACCCAAAACTGAAAGAAAGTTTGGAAATTCATTTTCAAACTTTTAAGAACTATTCACAACATTCTCCTGACAACGAAAAATAAGAGCTAGCAACATATCTTCCCACAACCCCAACCACCAAGTGGATAGAGGCAAAATAAACAAGATTTTCGTTCTTAAAAAGCAGCTAAATGCTGAATTTTAGAATACAGTGAGTATAAAAGAAGCCTTCCAAAAGTTTAGGGTAAATAATATGTCAAATTTTAGTTTTTGAGTCTCATTCATAGATTATATAATTTATCTCTCCAGGAGTTGTATAAAATTTAGAATCAACACAGGGTATACCAAACATCAAGAGGAAAATGACCAATACAGCACATATTTGCCATAAAATACAGTTCTAGTGAAGTGATGAACCTGCTCAATGTTGTACCCAGGGCTTGGATCATTGGAAAGTGTTAAAACTCTGGCAAACCGGTCCAAGCAATTTCCTACGGCAATATCAATGGTCTCCCCAAAAATTCGGTATCTTCCCTCACTGTAAGCAATGACCTGAGTGTTCCCACCACTTACATACAAAACAACAGGATCATTGGCACCTGTTACAACCCTTCCCATTTCGATATGCGCCACACAATGATTCACTGCAACAATTGGCTTCTTCCAAAGCTGTGAAAGAACACGAACAACAATAGCTGACACTTGTAATGGAGCACCCATGCCAGGACCCTTGGTATAACAGATGCAATCAATCTCATCTGGAGTAATTAGAGCTGTTTTCAAAGCAGACTTGACTAGGGGAAGAATGTGTTGGAGATGGTGCTGGGCAGTCTCTCTCGGAAGAAATCCTTGTCCAGGAGGAGTAATGTAAGTGTGGCGAGGATTTGAAAGAATTGTACCATCTAAAGTCACAATGCCAACACCAATTTTGTTGGCTGAACCCTCAAACCCTATGGCTATCATTCTCTTCATTTCTCTTCTAAATGAGAAAAAGATTATGCTGTATCACCAAAACAAGGAAACAAGAACAAAGTAGTATTTAGCCGCCTTTGATTCCCAAATTCTAATAATGGGATATTCTCTCATGGAGTTAGAACAGAAAAAAGGAAAATCAAACTTATTATGTAGTAGGTGGATGAAAGGAAATCTAAAAATAGCTTCCGCTAAAACCATTTGATGTTTTCGGAATAAAAGTTCATGTCCCCGCCCCATTATTCTCTTGGTAAAGGAAAATTAAACAAGCAAAAATAAGAAACATTTCAAGTATTCAGCTTTGCTAAAACCCAAAGAAGTAGACAAGCTTCTATCAACTCAAAGGCCAATGCGTCAGGTCCCTGAATTTGCTGTCATAATAATGAAGCTGTATCACACTAATTCATACCTATTATGAAAAACGCTGAGTCTGATAAACTAAGCAGAGGGAAGACAACACGGAAGGGAAGATGAAGAGTCGCAGTAGCAGGCTTCGAGGGGAAAAGTGGGAGACAGAGCACCCACGAGGTCAAGGGCGGCGAGTTGAGTCGAGACTGCCCTATCTTAATGTAAAGTAAAGAGACTATACACCCGGGACATCCCATAAAAATTGGAACCATAACAAGACAAAAAGACAAGGCTAGGGACTGTTTGAGTGGCCTTTATAGTTCAATGTAAAGGTCAAAATAGTGGTTTCCTGAAAATTTACAATTCAGTGCCAGGATTGGAAGTATCGCGGTCCCTATTTGGGAAAGGAAGATCATTTGGGAATTTTAAATTAAATCACGGGCACGTTAACAAAGGAAAATGTAAATGCAAATAAGAAACTAACCGCGTAGAAGACGGAGAATGAACGACGAATGCGACGCTTGAAGCTTGGAGAGAGGAAGACGGAGTCGGAGAATGAAAGCGACAGAGGAAGACGGTCAACGGAGGCTGAAGGCGAGTAGGTCACAAGAAAGAACGGGGCTGAAAGCTGAGGGAAACAGAGGAAGCAGCGCGCAGGCGAGGCGTGAAGCTTCGAGTGGTGAGAGTGAAAACTGAGAGATACGGCGCCGCTATGAGTGAGGCGTGATCCGGGATGTTTGTGGGTTTACAGTTAGAAGATATGAGATTTTTTGGCAAAATCAAAAAAGAATTAAGTAACCGTTTGCATAAGATTTTAAATGAAGAGAGATAAAGGAGGGAGGGTATAAGAAAAAAAATAGATAGGGTATAAGAAAAAGTAGGAGAGAGAAAAGAGGGTATAAGAAAAAATAAAAGAGAGTATGTAAGAAAAAGTAGAGTTAATATAGTAATTGATTAGTTAATAAGCTCTTTTACTGTTTCATAAGTTACTCTAATTAACTTATCTAAAATTTTAGTTTTAAATCATGATTTAGTCTAAAAACTCGTTTGAACAAATATAATTATTTATTTTAAAAAAAAATTAAATCAAAATTTTGCCCCAAAAACTTTTTTAAAATTACGTTTAGTAGTTTCCAAACACACTGTAAAGGGTTTGGTAATATGACTTCTCTCATTTTTTTTTCCCTATTTTTCTTCTTCAAAACTAATCTCCACCGATTTTAAAAAAAAAATAAACGATTTAGATTTAATATTTTATAAAATTATTATTATCAAAATAATTGAATAAATTTAAAAAAAAATTGATATGTACAAATCATAATTTCTATGTAGATGAAATAGAAAATTTTTAATACATAAAATATTATAATAATAATTTTATAAAATACTAAATATGAACCGTCTATTTTTTTTTTATCAAAATGTGGAAATGAAATTTTGAGGAACAAAAATGGAAAATGAGAGAGTATATGCTTCCATTTGGGAAGGGGGATTTCAGTTTTTAAGTTAAAAATGATTTTTAAAAAAGAAAAAAGAAAAAACCCCAACTGAACACCGAAATAGCATTATTTAAAAACCACATAAAAAATCGAAAAAACCAGGTCGAAAAACCCAAATTAACTTCATTCTAGTTTTTCCGTTCTATTTTGCTTTCCCCTAATTATAATACATTTTTTCAGTAAAATATACTAACCACCTTCATAATTTATTTAAATTACAGAAACATCTTCCCTATTCTAAAAGCCTATATAAATTTCTGTTGAAATTAAAATGTAAGTTATCCACCCTCACTTATATATTTAAAATTATATTTCTTTCTACTCAAATAATTAGTTGACTATTAAATTTAACTATTGCACTTTTATTTTAACTAATAGCAAAATAACAAGTATTCATATAAAAATTTATAAATTATAATTTATATAATAAGAGCTTATATAAAAATTGTACAAATGATTATATATAGGTGAATTTATAAGTATAAATATTTATTTTAATATCTAATAATAGTAAAATAATAACTGATTGAAAAAATTGATTAAATAAAGATATAAATAATTTGACCTAAGTTTTGTTATATTCATTAATACAATTAATAAGTTTTTCATGTCTACATTAGCTAAATTAGGAGCTTCAGTTCCCATATGATAAAAAAACAATAAATAAATGTAGGTTGTTGCGTTGGTTATTGGAGAAAAACTAAAAGATTAAAATAAATAGGTTAAGACACCTCTACTGCATACTAAAAAAATAAAAGTAAAAAAATAAAAGGAAACACAATTAACCTAAGAGTCAATAAAATTAACTCCTAGGTAATTGGGCTAAAATTTGATATCACTTGTCTTTAGTGGCAAATTAATTATTAATTTTAGCGTTATGTATATGGAAGATAATCCTATATCAATTTTAAAGTAGAGTCAATATGTGGTTTAACTCTTGATTGAATTAAAGTAATTAAAGAAGATATAAGAGTAGAGAAGAAAATATAGTTCGATTATGAGGATGATCTCGAAAAGTAAACAAAGTAGAGAAGTGATTGGAAATGATTAGTAGTATAATGAGGATTCCTAAAGATAGAATGCTTCACCTATCATTGCTCACAAATAATATATCAAAGTTACAAAAAAAATAATAACTATGTTAAAAGGCAAAACTCTATGTAACTTCATAAGTCTAATTATTTATTTCATAAAAAACCTAAAAGCCTTGAATGAATTTAATTCATAAATAATTATTTAAGAACCATTTAGCTTGCAATCCTAATACTAGTTATAATCTACCATATAAGAAAATTAAGAATCTTTTAACGAAAATTCCTTTTAAGGTTTCTAACAAAATCCTTTCAAAAATATGCTTAATCACATAATTCAAAATTAACTTTAAGAATAAGCTATAATAATATATATAAAAGAAATAAATATATGAATGAAGAACAAAAATCATAACTGATAAAAGAATCACAGTACAATAGTTTGATTAGAAATTTATTCAAAAATAAATAAATATATTCATAAGCAAGTATTCAAAATTCTAAAAACTCATGAAATCTTAAAACTTGAAAATAAAATATCAACCTTAGCAAAAACTATTACCACTCCTAGACAATAAGAACATATAATTCAAGCCTACAACCTCTATCCTCAATAAAGAAGAGAACTAGCCACTCATGTAGATAAATGACACTATAATGAATAATGGAAACAAGAGAACAATAGAGGAGACAAGAGATGAAATGATTGTAAGTGAGAATGATTATTGAATGGAGGTAGCTTATAATCCTTTATATAGTCTTAGGCTATGGCTTTAGTGTCTTCTTTGTTGATGTGTAACTCTTCACTGATTTGCTCTAAAAAAGATGATGATTTATCCTTGATTTATCTTTCATTATTATTTCAAGCTGTTATCTATTCTAATATCTCTAAAAATAATCATTTTAACTCAAATATCCTAAAAGCAATTCAAATAAAAAGTAATAGGATAAAGGAGCTAAAATAATTAATAAAAAAGTAGAGAAATATAAAACCCTTGTCTATTATCATTTAATTAAATTCAAATGTTGGATATTGATGAATTATCTTTGAACTAATTCAAATGATATTGGATTAATATAATATAACATAATACTAATATAATATTATATTAAAGGAATGAATTAATATAATAAAATATAATATAATATTATTAGAGGTATTTTGATTTTCTTTAATTAGATATTATAATTTTCTCCTTCAATTTGACAATTCCTCAATTAACCTTCCTCATATAACATAATTATGTAGTAATTGATATAGTTCCTAATTATCATTTATTTATTTATCTCAATTTTTTGAAATACATAAAAGCAAAATATCTTCATGCAAATTAATTTAATTAAGAGAACTAATAAAATCAATAAAACATAAGAAAATGACATTTTTAATTATTTAATTTATATAATCAAGTAAAACATAAGGTGAACAAAACTACTACAATAATAATATGATAAAATAGATATTTATCAAGATTCCTTTCCTTTGGGAGATTATCGCCATTGAAATGCCTCGAGATTGTCGACATCTGAACTTTCAAAATAAAGATCGCACCTAATAATATAGTATAAGATATAATCCTATTGTTCTTCTCAATGACCCTTTAATGTGGAATCCTAACAATTGGTGAATGATGATATTGAAAACCTGATTAAAAGTATTGGTTTTTTAGTTTGATCAAACATTGGTGCAATATATATAAGGGTGCAGTAAAAGTATATATTTTTAGTATTTCTTTGATTAGTATAAAACTGGGTTGAATTGTGAAAGAAATGTGATAGAAAATACTCTTGATAATGAAAATATAGTTATAATTGCTTTTGATTGAAATATGAGTTATGAAATTACTAAGTATTAAATAAAACATCAATCAATCAATCGAGTCCAATTTAGTAATGAGTTTGAACTCCCTTTAATCAAAGCTGAATTAAAACCCATTAATACACTATTGAAGAACCACTTAGTATGTAGATAGAATTAGATTATGCAAGAACTCTCAATTAACTATCAATTGATAGCTAAATATTGTAATAAATTGAATTAATTGCTAAAATCGCCAATAATCAACCAACTGATCATAAATCAAACTAATATATATATATATATATATATATATATGTAAATCAATAATCACAATATCCAAATCAAATACAAGTATCTAATCTGAAAATAATAAATTGATATTATATATTTCATGCGTATCATGAAATCCCTAAATCTAAAAATCCCAAAATGTGAATAAGTTCAATCTAAAAGATAGAAAAACTCTACATTATAGTCTATGAGCTCAAGTTGTACTATCCATCACTAACAGGCTAAAAGATCTAGCCACTCATTATTGATTGTGCCGCAATTGTTGTCTATAGTTGGAATCATGAGATATGCCAGAAAAGATTATGGAAAAATGAAGAGAAATCTTGTAGAGATGAATTAATAGGTGTTGAAGTGGGAAATTTGTGAAAAGATCAAAAGAAATAGAAGATTAGATTGAAAGTTGACGAAAAAAGTTGAAAGGATGAGGTGAGTCAGCTCTTCATAAATCCAATTTCCTCTCATCCTCTGAAATAATTTCGTCTGTAGTTTGCAGAGAGGCCGTTTTGTTGGAAAGGATGAGAATGAAATGGATTAAATAAATAATAAAGCTTCCATTTTATCATAATGAGCTGGTTTCACAAATGTGGGAATTTCCATACCCTCCACCGGTCTCATGGATCATGACTTTCGAACGGCTTTAGAGGGGAGAGTGGGATTCACTCAAGTGATAGACTCATGTAAGAGAGGTGATCAGAGGTTATGCTTCACTTAACTGTAGATTGTTAGAGAGAAAGGATAAAAAATATATCGATAACACGTGTGTTAGATAAAATAAAGAGTGGTAAAGGGTATTTTTGCCTTAAAAATATTGTACCAGGGGCTATTTTGCTATAAAATATTTATTGCCTTTTAAATTTTAAATTAGGATTTAGCTCACGATTTGAAAATTTCAAAGATAACATTACTCTTAAATAAAAATTTTAAAATAAATTGATACTTAAAATTAAAAAAGTTAACATGAATAACATGTAAATTTGTTAACTTAAAATATTTAGTTAATTAATAATTAAATTTAATATAAATAATAGTTAAGATAATAATTGCTATATTTTAAAATTTTTAAAATAATATTAACCTTAAAAACCTTTACTTGACAAAATAGCTGCACAATATTTTGAGGGCAAAAATACTCCTTAACCCAAATAAAAATTATAGAAGACCTAGCATACCCTTATCTCATTGGGAATAAAGCCACCTCCCTTGTGCTGTTCATCCCACACCTCTCATTGTCTCCGATCAACATTATTTAGTAATAATAAAAGCTAATTTCATATCAACATCTATGTTCATGTTTAGATCAAAATTCCCAGAAAAATTTAAAAGTTCAGGCCAACATCGCTTAAATCAAATGAAAAAATCAAAATACAACAAAACTCGAGAATGCAGCGAACTAGAAGAACCTAATGATAACAATATAGGAATAATGTTCCAACAAAGCTTCAGGGTATGAACAAGTCCAACAAAACCGTTTAGCAAGATGAATGAATCCAGCGGCTACACTTCTGAATCTTGACCATGGCGTATGGACTGGAGTAGCTAAGCTGCTCAGGGATTATGGGAAGAACATGCTCTTTGGAGGAGGAAGAAGTCAAGGAGAATGAAGGTAAAATATGGACGGTCATGATTTCATCTGGATTAACGTCATGCGTTTCCTTCCGTTAACGACATGCATGGCTGGCTTAGATTGTGAGATAGTGTAACTGAGAAGACACCGATTCAATTCTCAACTCGCTAGAGGTTTGGGACTTTTCTTTTGTTTGGAATAGGACGCTTTTTTTTGTTTATACTTATATTGACGGGAAAAGTATAGTTTTATTTTCTTTATGTGGATCGCTATATAAACATTTCCTTGAAAATTAGATTTTTATTGAGTTGCAATTAAACTCATCAATATTTTTATTAAACTTGAAGCTAATTAGGGGTGAAGATGACAATTTGAAAGGGTTAAATACATTGGTACCCAATTTATTCGCCATATTTAGCAGGTTAGACTGATAAAATGAACCCTTTTTTTTTGTTACATTGAACCCATTTTTTTAAATGGGCTAATCCAACCCTGTCCCATAAAATTGATGGGTTAAATGGACTAACTTGTAACCCATTCAGCTGACGAATAAGTGAGATATGTGACTATTTAGAGTGTATTAGGGAGTACCATTTTGTTGTGATTCCAATCGCGACGCTTAAGGAAATATTACGTTTGAAGGTAATTGACAACTCGTCCTGCCTGCCTGATATTGGTATTGCTTAGAAAGAATTTTTTTTTTACCATATCCTTTGATTATAGATGAATCAAATCCCTTCTCAAAAAATTTTATACAAAAAAACGCTTAAAAGTTACGTGGACTACTAACTTGGTTTTTTTCAAACCTTATTTTTTATTTTAATTTTCTTTGCCAAATTACTAAACCTAAATCTAAACCTTTTTCAACCTCATCCAAGTGATACATATATGACCTTTGTGGAATGTGGAATGTGGAATGGGGCATTAGACTATGTTTGCAACAATAATATAGATCACATTCACACGGAGCTACTATTTTAAGAATAGATTGGTTAAGTATAATTTAAAGATGCCTAAAATTACAATTTTTTTCCAATTAAATTTTACATGTAAACTCTTCTTAAAATTGAAAACTCTGATAAAATTTTAAATTCGGTTAAATCGTTATTAATAGTAGAAATCACATATGTCAAGATTTGATTGGAGAATTGAATATAAGTAAATAGGCATAAGTTTTGTCCCATACAAATCTCTTAGACTACTTTTGTTTAATTTTAAATTCTTAATTTTTTTTAATTTAAAAAGATATGCTTAAGTTGATGGTTTATGTTTTAGTTAAAAATGGAATATGTGATTTTCATAAAATTCATAAATTTGTATAATTATATCAAAACTCTAATATAAATTTTAAAAAAATTATAATTATTTAAAAATTATTTTCAGTAATTTATTTAAAATTATAATTATAATTATAATTATTTTTAAATAAAAATATTTATTTATTTAAAATTTTATCTCTTTTTAGCACTTCAACTAAAATTTTACTTAAAAATAATTTTTAAATTGAAGTGCCAAACAGGCACTAAAACCCTAACCATCGAAGACCGAAATTTTCCTTCTCGCGCCGCAACGCGTGCGGACCATTTTAGCGACTAAACGCAGAGCTCATCCTCTCCATCACCGTCGTGCGCCGTCGTTGGGGAGGGAAAGGGAGTCTTTATAGCTTCGTCGTAGAGGAATCTATGTGACCTCTTCTTCCCTATGCCCTTCGCCCCCCTTTTCATACCTCTCTTCTACATTTTTCGATCGGTAATGTCCTTCAATCCCTGTTTTGTTTTTTTGAATAATTTCCCAGTGTCGTGGTTGCTCCATACACCCAGTCCATAGGTTTTGTCATTGTCATTTTATAATGCCCTTGTTTTGATAATGCAAGCTTGCTGAATGGAGTTGACAGACACTGAAGAACGCAAGCTGTTCGTGGAAGTTTGAAATAATGGATATATATTAAACGTGGAGCTAACTCATAGCGAAATTTATGTACAAACTTTGCCCGGTCCATGTTATTAACCTATTTTTATCTCATCTTTCACTACTGTACTTTTTCTTACCAATAAACCATCCAAAAGCTTGCAGAAAACGTCCTGAAGAAGAGGAGCTGCTAACGTGTTTTAATGGGTTGTTGAATGGGAGGCCATAATTTTTTTAAAACAGACAGTTCAGATGAAATTTGGATTTTGAATCTCTGCTACATCTTCTCACGATTTGCTCCGGACATTTCGTACTATAGACTGTTCTTCTTCTGGGTTGGTCTTGAGGACCTTGCTTCGGTCATTTCTTTCTGTAGACTGTTGGTCTTTCCCCGTTTCTCCAAGTGTGTTTGCCTTCGCAGGAAACATGTCCCTGCTTGTGCTGTTTCCTAACACTGAGTTGCTTAACAAACCGGAAGCTTTGCACGTGAACATTAATGCTGTTAAGGGGTTGCAGGATGTCCTCAAGATCAACCTGGGTCCCAAGGGCACCATCAAAATGTACTGGCACCGTTTCCCATTTTCCTTTTCCTCTTTTATCCGATGCTCTTCCTTTTACTTGTTTTGCTCACATTGTCGCATTGTCTTTCCCGAATCAGGTTGCTTGGTGGGGCTGGAGACATTAATCTCACTAAAGATGGGAACTCTCTCTTGAAAGAAATGGCGAGTCTGTGTGCTATTTTCTGGTAGTTCTGTTGCTACCCATTAATTTTACTGTTTCAATCTAACATTATTAGGATGCTGCAATACATTTTATTTGTTTGATTTTTTTTAATGCTCAACAAAATGATTAAATGAAGCAGGTGCAAAATTAGTGAATAGGGAAAAAAATAAGGTTTCTTGGAGAGCTCTTTTCAACATTATAATGTCACTGAAAATTTTCCTTTTGGGTACTTGGAAGTACAATTGGCGGAAAGAAGGGTTCAGACTGTATACAACTCTTCATCGACCCTCAGAATCTCATCACACCAGTGCAGTAGTCTCCACCAATATCTTAATAACCAAGCATGCCAAGTCTGGTGATCTAGAAGCAGCACGCCGCATATTTGATGAAATGAGGCATCGAACAGTTGTCTCGTGGAATACCCTGATTTCTGGCTATTCCAAATGGGGAAGATACAATGAAGCTTTAGCTCTTGCTTCATTCATGCATCACTGTAATGTCAAACTCAATGAAAGCTCCTTTTCTACATTACTGAGTGTATGTGCACATTCTGGGTCTCTCTGTCATGGAAATCAAGTTCATTCCTTGCTTTTAAAATCTGGTTTTGTGAACTTTGATCTTGTGGGAAGCTCTTTGCTGAATTTTTACTCATGTTGCTGTAAAACTGATGAAGCTAAGTTGGTTTTTGATGAGCTGCATGATTGGAATGAGCTGTTGTGGAGTTTGATGCTTTTGGTATATGTCCGGTGTAACATGATGGGTGATGCATTGGATGTATTTCATAAAATGCCAACCCGGGATGTTGTAGCCTGGACTATATTGATATCAGGGTATGCTAAGAGTGAAAATGGGAGTGAAAAGGCTTTGGAATGGTTTGAGTGGATGAGAAGTTTTGGGACATTGCCAAATCAGTTCACGTTGGATTGTATTATAAGGACTTGTGCCGAGCTGAGAGTTCTACATCAAGGGAAGACTGTTCATGGGCTCTGTATTAAGTGTGGGTTTGATTTTGATAGCTCAATTAATGGTGCACTTGTTGAACTTTATTGCGATTGTGAAGCCATACATGATGCCATTAGAGTTTATGAGAAAATAGAAGGGCCTTGTTTGAATATTTCAAACGCATTGATAAATGGCCTTGTCTCAACTGGACAAATTGACGAAGCTGAGCTAGTCTTTTCTGGACTGAAAGAGAAAAATCCGATTTCAATCAACATGATGATTAAAGGTTATGCTATGAGTGGACAAGCTGAGAAATCAAAGAGATTATTTGAGCAAATGAGTCCTAAGACTATAACTTCCTTAAATACTATGATTTCTGTATATTCCAGATATGGTGAACTTGGTAAAGCGTTGAAGATCTTTAATGAAACTAAAGGGGAAAGAGACTCTGTGACATGGAATTCAATGATGTCTGGTTACATTATGAACAATCAGCATGAGGAGGCTCTGAAACTTTATGTAGATATGCGTAGATCAGAGATTGACTATACCAGATCAACATTTTCTGTTCTATTTCATGCTTGTGCATGTCTTGGATTTCTTCAACAAGGACAATTATTTCATGGCAACTTGATTAAAACACCATTTCAATCTAATGTTTATGTTGGGACTTCACTTATAGACATGTATTCCAAATGTGGCCATCTCACTGATGCTCAAAGGTCATTCATTTACATTTCTTTAACCAATGTGGCTGCGTGGACCGCCCTTATAAATGGCTATGCATATCATGGACTTGGCTCCCAGGCAATTTCACTCTTGGAATCCATGTTAGCTCAAGGAGTTGTCCCAAATGCAGCTACATTTGTTAGCATTCTCTCTGCATGTGGCCATGCTGGTCTAGTTGATGAAGGCTTGGCAATTTTCTACTCAATGAAAAGATGCTATAGAGTAAAACCAACTATAGAACATTACACATGTGTGGTGAATCTTCTTGGTCGTTCAGGCCATCTAAGAGAAGCTGAGGAATTTGTCAAAAGAGTGCCAATTGAAGCAGATGTGATGATCTGGGAAACTTTGCTTAATGCTTGTTGGTTCTGGAAGGACATGGAAATTGGTGAAAGAGCTGCCGAGAAGTTGCTTAGTTTCAATCCAAAATCAATATCTGCTTTTGTTGTTCTGTCCAACATATATGCTGTTCAAGGCAGGTGGGGACAGAAGCTGAATATGAGGAATAGATTACAGAGTTTGAAATTGAGAAAAGATCCCGGGTGCAGTTGGATTGAATTGAACAATAATATTCATTTATTCTCTGTAGAAGATAGAAGCCATCCTTGTTCTGATGTTATATTTGAAACTGTAGAGCATATTACAGCAACTATAAATTCTATTGTACCCTTCGGCTGTTTATATTATAGTATGGGGGAATAAGTGATGGCTTATTGTTACATGACATAATATGTGGTTCTTAAAGTTGTGTAACAGTAATGTGAATTGATATCTATTGAAAATTTTATTATCCCCCTATTTTATTTATTTATTTATTTCTTTTGCTTTTTGTTGAAGCAAATGAAGTCCTGCGAATTGTTGGCTTTTTTTGTACGACATGTTCCTTATGGGTTGTTGTTTGTCTTCTGACTGAGTCCTAGCACAACTCTTGCTCAAGATGACATAAGTGGAGAATTGGAGATTGCACAACTCTTACTGTGTTCTTTATTGGTGAATAATGAAACAATTTGAGCGTCATATAGTTGAAGATAGATCAATTACTTGTAGTTCAACCGCTGAGTCGCGAAGTACAATATTTAAGTCATGATTTAGTATTAGAGTACAAGCTATTCTCTCTCAAGTTTTTATCTCTATGCATGCAACCCTAGCAGTTGCACCCCCTCCTGTGTGTTACTGCTTTACAGGTAAGTCATGTCTTTATCTTTTGGAATGGCATGTCTTTATCTAAGGTTCTTGTAAAATTTTGTACCTCCTGTTGAAGGCTAGGGTTTCTGATATATAGTTGTTATAAATAAATAACAGAATAATAGAATAATGGGTAGTTATAAAGTTAGATAATAAATTGGAATAAAAGACTAGCCATTAGAGTGATTTGGCCTATGAATCTCTTTCTCTCTTTACCCTCTCAACCCTCTCTTTCTCTCTGTCTCCCCTTTCTCTTTTCTCTTCCCTCTTTCTCTCTCATTCCTAATTACAATGATGTAACTGTTTCCTTAAAGTTAGGTCTAATGGTATTGTTGTAAAGTACTCAATAATTCTCAATCCTTCTGTGCTGACTGGAATCAATGAGGAAGATTTCATCAACAAATGAAAACCTATCATTAAAAAGACATTTGATCATTAGTCTGTCTTTCTGCTTTCAGGGTAGCTTTCTGGTGGTCGTCTGCCCGTAATTTTCTTACTCTTATATTTTCTAATCTTATCCTTTGTTCGGGTGATGGATGTTCATTTGTAACTTAACACATGATTTGTTCTTCTACATATTGGTATCAATTGATTCTTCCCTCTCCTACCATCCTAACCTCATTTTTACTTGTAATACTTCTCCCTTGCCGTAGTCAACAATTTTTCTGTTATCTTTTGGTATTTTATGATTATTTTTGCTGTTTACTTTTTTCCCATAACAGGTTTGCTGTTTTAACTAGAGCATGATTGTTCCGGTATTATACAGTTGTATCAATTAATCAGTTCCCGACATTAATTCATTCATCTTCTGATTGTGCCCTGTTTCTTCATTTTCTTCTTCAGATTGTGCCATTTGTATTACCAAGTTTTTTAACATCACAACTCGAACACTCCCTCCATATGTATTTGTACTTCTTCCAACTAACATTTAGTTTTTTTTCCGGAAATTGGTAAAGTGTAACCCCTATGTTTTAAAGACTATTTAATAGCATTTACAATAACTTAAATATCTATTAAAGTTTAATTATAAAATCTAAAATTTTTAAGTTTACAGTACTATTCACTTAGTATTTCTAAATTTGGCAACAAATTTTAAAAAATTATAATTAGTTTTAGAAAAATTGAAATAAAGTAGTTCAAAATGCTATATGAAACTAACATAATGTATTTTAAGGTAAAAATAATTTTTTAGACCAAATTTGTAGCCAATCCATATAGACTTGCCGTCAAATATTACTGTTTATTCGGTTAAGACTTGTGAAAATATTTCAGGTCCTTAACTTTAAAAATTCCATTCTCTTCGTACAAACATCGAAATAAGGTATTATTGGTGTCAAAACAAAACTTGACATGTTAACTTTGTAATGGTAAAATGTCATACATTTATTCAATAATTTACTATTTTTAATATAACTCAAATGACATTGCCTCCTCATGAGTTACTGTTCACAGTAGCAAACTCTAACTATTAACTTTACATATATATACACATAAATTATGCAACTAATTCCTATCTATTCCTTCATGCATCTTCATCTTCTTCTTCATGTGAAATTCTTACTAGGATGTTTATATTATGGAAAGGGGTGAGATTTTAGGGAAAATCTCAATAGTAAATAGAAACTATACAATCTATGCAACTATATGCTTGATGTTATTATGTGTGCACTTAATGATCATACTTATATAATGATAACTTGTATGCTTCCATATCCATTAATTATAACATATGACCATAGCATAAAAAGAAACAAACATCACTTAATCATACATACTTCACATAATCAAAATAAGCAAATATCATATAAAACATCAAGTCATATAAGCATACAAGTAGGTAAGTTCACTACATCTATTCTTTACTTTTCCTTACTCCATTGTCCTTGCTTTGTGGTCATTTTTACCACATTACTCAAGGTCTAATAAAGCATAACATCATACTCATTATAATCCATTTCTAAGCCAACATAATATACTAACTAATCCTTTAGCCTATAAAATCTCTATCTTTTTTTTTAAATTTTTATTAATTGGTTTGACTTTTGAATTAATTCGTATCTTAACTCTATCCTACACAATTTGACCTTCTAAATTTATTTATAAATTTAGAATTATGAAATTCCATCTCCTTGAAATCTGGACATGACCAAAAAAATATATTTTCTTTAAAAAATTCTTATTTTGATTCTAATGCTTCAACTAATTATTTCTCTACTTAATCCCACATAATTTTTCATTTTAAAACTATTGGAAGTATCAAAATCATAAATTTTTTATCACTATTCATGCATATGAATATTAACAGAAAGGGTTTCAAAACTTCCCTTTTTTAATTTCAATAGATTCCAATCTTATACAAAATCATCATTTAAATTCAATGGAAGTATTATATCATTGAGATATCATTTCTTTTTGTCTAGAATAGTACATGCCAAAAGCATCAAGATAATGCAAGCCAATAATATAAATTAAATTCAATAATCAATCATCCAACCTAACTTATCTAAGTGCCTTTTATATGGTTCTAACTTTTTTTCTTCTTCCTTCTTTACTTAAGTATTTCGGCCAGCGCATGATCCAAGTAAGTAATTCATTTTCCAACCACTAAAACTTAGGTTTTATCTTTCCAAAACACTTATAAATAAATTAAGAAAGATTTCTTACCTTAATCCTTAGCTACCTTAGATCCAATAACCTTGGATTGCCTTTGCTTTAGTTGAGTTTTCATTTTGCAAGGGTTCCTTGTCATATCCTAATTTTTAGACATAGAAACCCAGTATGTAGCCTGAAAGAGATAGGTTACCAGGCCCTGTGGAGCATAAGTCCCATAAGTATACATATGATGTTCAGAGACTAAACTGCAAGAAAGTGAAAGATCAGGGACTAAATTGTAAATAGTGAAAGTCCCTAGGGGTATAATGGTCATTTTGAAGAAAGAGAGGGACTAAACTGAAAAGTCTAAAAGGTTTAATGGTGCCAAAAAGAAGTAGACATAAAGTTTGGGCCATTATGTGTAATTATGAAAAATTAAGGGACTTAATTGAAAAGATGGAAAGTTTCCAGGGGTAAAATTGTAATTATAGAAAGTTGAGCCAAAAAAGGCTTAGAACTGCCCGGAAGCATTTCAGTCCCAAAATTCATCAATAGATAGAGAAAGTTATGCTGGTTAATCTAGCATGATACATAAATTTTATTAGAGTTCAAGATAATTGATATTTATCTGCTAATCTGAAAGTTATCTAAAATTTTTATCAGATCTTCTGGACCTTAGATATAAGTGAAAAAGTTATAGGAAGGTGTGCCCTATGACGTTAGATGTCATGGATCTGACAGAACTCTGAAATGAGTTCTATATGAAAAGTTATTCACCTTTTAGTGAATTTTGACAAGAGTTTGTGAACGCCCGACATCTGATTATGAAACTTAACAGTAAACAAGTTATGATTAAATAAGCTCAGATGATGTCACAGAAAGACCTATGATGACTCCAAGTGAGGCCCAGGCCTATGATATCAATTTATCAGTTAAAGAGGTCAGTGCTAGAAATATGCAGAAAAAGTGCGAAATAACGAAAATGCCCTTATATTATAAAATAATAAAATAATAAGTGAAGGGTATTTTGGTCATTTGATTAAGGTTAGAAAGTCAAGGAAGGTTATCTGGATAGTTGACTAAGGTCAAAAAATACTCTGGTAAAGTATGAAAAGACAATAATGCCCCTAGAATTATTAAAAAGGAATTAAGGGCATTTTGGTAATTTGCTAAAGGATGTTTATTGGGAATCGAGCCACAAGAGTGCTTGAGCTTGATTAGAGGCCAAGATAACATTCTAAGGGTCCAAAAGCGTGGCCGAATGATTATGTTAGGTTTAAGTGGCATTAAAGAAGTAGTTTCGTACTTTTCCATAAAGTAAAGTTACCCAGTTAAAGATAGAATTGGGAAAAATGATCAGATAAAGCTTTAGACTCATCCAGAACCATGAGGTGACATGAAATGTGTCCTCATAGAACCCACAAGGTGCCACATGGCATGAGTCTAGGGAAAGAAGAAAAAGCTAAGGATACGTGGCACAATCTCAGCTGTTCATTCTTAGACAGGACTCTGTAATTATCTGGAAATGCTGAGTCAGCTGGTGAGGTGTCCAAAGGGCCCTACCATTGCGCCACCTAAGCATGTGAGGTGTCCATGGATGATTTCATTTTGATGAGTCATTAAAGATGATGATGTCATCGTGATGATGCGGGCGAAGCTTCTTAAGAAAGCTAAGTGATCTGAGCCGTTCATCGCGATTCGATCTGAGCTATCCATTCCACCTTCTTCCAACTATAAATACCCCACCCCCTTCCATTCCATGCCATGGCCAAGCAAAGAAAAAGGAGAGAAAGAAGAGAGAAAAAGAGAAAGAGAGAAAGAAAGAAAGGAAAAGAAAGAAAGGAAGGAAAAAGAAGGAGTTCTGATGGAGTTAGGAGCAATCCAATGAGCTTAAGGACTTGACAAGCTTAGGACTAAGGTAAATAATTTATTTTACTCCCTGCTCTAATAAATTAGAGGATTGTTCTTATAAATTTAATAGTTAGAGTAGAGAATATCTCTCTTGAGAAGGTTAGCCGTGGATAGAAAGAAAGTTAGGGGATTGTCAGATTAAGGGTATTATCTCAAGTTAAGCATGAGTTAAGTAGAGCTATACTGATAGGATAATAATAAAGATATTATTATGCTATGTATAGGCTCTGACCTATGAAAAGGAGGAACATTAGAACAAAGGCTAAGAGCTAGAGGAAAGGCTACACGTCAGGTAGTAAACTTATCTACTTGTATACTTATACTGCTTGGATGTTTTATGTGATGTTTACTTACCTTGATGATGTGAAGCATGTATGATTAAATAATACTCTATTTCTTTTTATGCTATAGCCATATGTTATAATTAAGTAACATGGAAGCATGTATGTTAGCATTATGCAAGCATGATCATTAAGTTCACACATAGTAACATCAAGCATATAGTTGCATACTATGGTTTCCGTTTGCTACTAAGATTTCCCCAGAAATATCACCCCTTTCACATCAATCCAATTACAGCAGGTCTTCTCAAGATGGAGGAGATAAAGATGCATGAAGAGAAGTTAATAATTATTTAGCATGATTGATATGTGATTGATGTATGTATAATTAGTTTGGAAATTGTCACTGTGACCAGTAACTCGTGGTGAGTCAGTGGAAATTGAGCTATAATTAGAAATAGTAAATGATAAAATAAATGTATGATATTTTACCAGTAAATAGTAGACATACCAAGCTTCAATTTGATATATAGAACATCTCATTTGGATGTCTACACATGGAGATATAAGTTTTCAAAGTTGGGACAAAAAATGCTGAATCAGGGGAAGGATGCCGTATGAATAATAAACTTTGGACGTTGACTGACGTTGAGTGGGTCAAGGCGTGGTCAACGAGTTATTTTTTCTTGAAAGAGTATTAAGTTAGCTTTGTGTAGTAATTTAAACCACTTCATTTTATTTTTTTTAAATTTAATTATGATTTTTTGAAATTAGGTAGCTTCTCTGAAATTTACACAGTGAACAATACTCGGTAGAGTAAAATTGCAGATTGTATAATTTGACTTCAATGACCTTAAAAATGGTTCCAGATGCTACCGTTTGGTCCCTAAGACGTGAGAAAATTAGGATATTATATTCCCCTTGATCCTTCTCCTTGGTCACAGTTTTGTGCATGTAAGGGGTATTTATAGCCACATTTTGGTTACCTTGAGATAAGATTATCCTTCATTTTCTTAATTATTATAATCCCTTAATCTTAAATTTAATTGGTTGCTTGGTTGATTAATTATCCTTAATTATAATTAATTTAATTTTTATATTATTTTAATAAATTGTTTCACATGTCTAAACTCTTCTTCCTTATTTTGTGGCTGTCATGTGGTGCCTTGCAGATGGTGTGGGTTCCACTATGTGCCATGTAACCTTATCTTTGACTTTCTTGGATTTTTTTCTTTTTAAAATTTATAAAAATCCTAAATTTTGTCTTGAGCTCCAAGACACCAACTTGGGCTTATTTGATCTTCATGGGATACCATTTGGGCCTCTTCTTGAGTTCAATTGCTAATTGACACAAATCTTAAGGCGTTTTCCTTATACCGATATTCTTAAATTACCATAATCTTGAGATAAATTTTAAACACCTCTTTTAATGGTTGTGATATTTTTATAAATTCATTCTAATATAAAGTTATTTTTTTACAAAGTCTCATAATTTTTTGAGACTCAGAAGTCCTGATAAAAAGTCTATATGTTTTCTTTAAATCTCTTTATTGGTATCTAATTTTACCTTAAATTCTCTAATTAATTCTACAGAACTCCTTTTTGAGTCCTGTTAGTTTTATAAATTCTTATATTAATTATAAGAATTTACTATAAACTTTTATCTGATTATGAGGTCTATAAGATATTGTATCAATTTTAAGACTTCAAAAATTATCAATTTATCGGGACTTTAAATCAAAATTTTGAGAGATATGCCTTACCCAAATTCTATCCTTTATTTATTAATAAAATTTGGGATTGAAATATTTTTGGGCAAATTTTGGACATTTTCTAACTCAACTTTACATAATTACACTTTTGCCAATAAATTTGATAAAATTTTACTTTATTCCCTAAACTTGTCAAATTCTATTTTAGTCCATTTTTACCAAATTTAAAATTCTAATTTGGTCACTGAAATCTAAAAACTCTATTTAGGTTATTGAACTTTCTATTATTTACAATTTAGTCCCTAAACTTTCACTATTTACAGTTTAATTTCTATACTTTCACTATTTACAGTTTAATTTCTAGACTTTTACTATTTACAGTTTAGTCTATTTGGCTTTATAACTTTATACTTTCTCTCTCCTTTTGATTTAAATATTATATAATCATTATCATTTTTTTATTATCATCTTAATCCCCTCATAATATTTTTCCTCTATCAATTTTATGCAAATAGGGAAAATTTAGAATGTTACATTTTTACCAACTTAAAATACATTTCCTCCTCAAAATTTTAATTAGTACCTTAGTCAAAATGTCCTAGATATATCTCATCTTTATATTCCCTTCTGTTTTATGACTAAGGGTCAGGGTATCTATCTTTTTCTCTTTATCTATCTGTCTTTTTCCTTTTTCATAGTTCCCCTTCTTGGAACTGACGTAAGAAAATATTTTTCATCTAACTATCTTTTTCTTTCTTTCTCTTTCTTCTTATACAGTTCCTCTGCTTGGAACTGATATAAGAAATTCTAGTATTCCTTATTTTCTCTTTATTGGGCACTTATGCTATTCTATGCTTGTGCTCTTATTTGCACATGCTATTCTTTAGTCATGCTATTTTGTTTTCTTTCAATGCTAGCTAGCAATGCTCTTTATTATTATTCTATAACATCTTTCTAATCTTGTGACTCAACAATGTAGTTTTTAGTGGGTCATCCATCTCTGTACTTCTTTGGCCTAAGCATTTTCAGTTAAGTGTGTTGCTAGATTAGGGTTAGGTTACACTTCATATGGCACTAAGCCCTAACATACTCTTTCTCATATAACTATGTTCTAACTTTATTTTGTTTTAGACCCTCTTTCTCTGGGTCTCTCTGGCCTCTCTAGCCTTTTAATCTCTTCATCATAATATGAAGGATTTATCTGCTCATACTTATCTTTCCTCAAGACATAAGGGTTCTCTTCTCTTTTCCTCAAGCATACTTCTACAATCTTTTGAATGCTAGTACTCATATTTGGACTTAGACTTCATCTTCATTTGCTAGAAACTAAGTTCAGTCTGTATATAATAGAGGCTATCTGAGGAAAACTATTATAAATAATTTTTGTAGATGAGTTAATCAACTCGTGAAGCTTCCTTATCTTAACTTCGTCTTTGGTAATCTTCTTTCCAGAGATATACTGCACTCTTACTCATATAGCTATGTAACTTTTCTTAGGCTAGGTCTATTACGACCCTTAGGATCTACTGCGATCAATTGTACGCCTCTTCATAATCTAACTATGACCTTATAAGCCATGCTAGGATCTAACTGTGATCCCCTGAAATCCTCTGTGATTCCATTGTACTGTATACATATCTATGTAAGAGCTAAAACTAACATACTAAGTTATAAGATTAACCACTTCCACTTTTTGGTAACTCAATCAATAGAATTTTCTTTTAAAAAAATATCCAGTAGCCCCTATTATCTATTAGGACTTTACTTATTCCTTCTCTTACTTAAGAGTTCATTTTCATCTTTCTTACTTTACTTTGGCTTAATATGGGCAATTGTCGTGGGCAATTATGGCCTAGCTATCTGCAATCACCATCTACAATTGCCTTATGTTACTATGGCTGTAATATGTGCTATATATGGGGCAACCTGTATCTAAACTATGCTCTATCTGAGAGCAATTTGTATCAGATCTACCTCTTATATGAAGAGTGATATGAACTCATCTGAATCTAGCTCTATCTGAGAGCTATTTATTTCAGATCCAACTCTTATTTGAAGAGTGATATGAAAGCAATCTCTTTACTGTTGGCTGACATTCTTACTGTATACCATTTCTTTTGATAGAATTATAACACTACCACCCTCTTGGTACTTGCTATAACCTTACTATAAAAAATAGCCTTGAGTATTGTATTCACAAGCCTATAGAAATATCTGAGTAACCCAGATCATACTATAACTAACTGTCCCACTTATTGAGATTGTCTGTCCTCATGTGTATTTTCCTATTGCTATCCTATCTCATATTTCATTGTTAGCTTTCTATCTTAACTTTAATCCTAGCGTAAATTTTAATGCCAAAGGTTTAACTAAGACTAACTACTTTGTCTATGTTTCCTTTATCACATTATCTTTCAGATCATGTTCACTCATTCAGGAATCTAAAATAACTACTTCATTTTACTGCCTTAGCCTTAATAAGGCTGCATTTACTCATCTAGCTTAGGTTGCCATATTACCCTCTTGCTAAGATACAGACTAAACCCTTAATTATTTTATCTAATTCTTGGTCATTATTCTTTCTTAAATAGGGGAGTCTCTTTATCTTTGAATTATGGCTACCTTTCTCTTTTTAAGCATCATAAGCTTCTCTTCTATAACTATATACTCTTCTACTTCTTATATACTTCTGTATGTCCACCAGTTCCAGTTTATTCTTTACTAGACTGCAGTTCCTTTTAGGTCACCACATGGAGAATTTGCTCTTGAACATTCCCTTGAACTGATCATTCATGTCTCCGTGCATAGTAATATCTAGCTCATATGTAGCTTGTGCCCATCCTCTAGCCAATGAACTTTGGCGAGGTTGGTAACTACTGCAACATCTGGTCGCTATTGCTAGGGAATTTAGGTTCACATCACGATTTTGTTTCGTTTTCCTAGCGTTAACTTGAATTAACTCTTGTATCTTAGCTTTCTTGATCTTGGACTGGTCAGCTTCTTTGACTTTAGACTGGTTAGCTTCTATCTCTATCAGCGGAGAAAACTGCTTCCCGATCGCTGTTCCACTTAATATAGCCACATCATATTAAGAAATATGAGACCTCTTAGGTATTCGTTGACTAAGACTAGTCTACTGCAAATGACTTAAAGACTGTCCATAATGCTGCAAGGCTAGGGTATAATGCAACATACCCATTCGAGGATCATTATCACATTTAGTCACGCCCACCACACTAGCTCGTCATAACTAATATCCTTTGTATTATGTCATTACGTACGTCTAGCTCACTTGATACGTCCCGACCATATTATTTTGTGTTATTCTATCATGATCAATAGTTTTTCCTCGTTGCGACCTAAACTCCTTTATGTATATTAGTCGCATCCAACTGCCCTAATTCATCACCACCTAACTTTTCTGTGAATCTTATTTTAATAGAAAAATTGAATTTCCCCCTTCCCAAACTCTGGCAATGGCTCTATATTTATAGCCGGTAAAACTGGCTCAGCCTGTTTTACAAAAAAGGATCAGTAGCCAGCTTATTTTGTGGCGGGTTGCACAACTTGCCCCGCCCAAACTGCTAGCCCATTTTTTTTAAAATTATTAATATTATTATTTATTTTATTTAAATATTATTTTAAATATTTTTATTATCTAATACTAGTAAAGATGACTATTTATTTATTAATATGGATTGACATATTATAATTGATTAATATTATATTAATATTTATTTATATTTATAGATATAAAATTTGATATTCTTTTATAAAAAAATAATTTTTTTAAAAGTATAATATTAATAATTTTTTATTATATTAATATGATATTATAAATTTTTTATTAGGATTTTAAAAATTTAAAATTATTTTTTAAAAATATTAAAAAAAATAAATGAGCTCTAGGCGGGCGGTGCTAGATTTGGCAGGCTGGCCGTTTCCCAGCTGTAGACTAGTTGTAAACCCTTGCCAGCTACAAGCCTGCGCCCTATATCTTTATCAGTTGTCCCTCTCACCTCTCTAGCTTCACGCTTTGCCTCCGCTTTCCGTCTTCCTCTATTGCCTTCAGCGCTCAGCCCCCGTCTTCCTCTGTGACCTACTCGCTTTCAGCATCCGTCGATCGTCTTCCTCTATCCCCTTCAGTATTCGACTCTCTCGTCCTCTCTCCAAGCTTCAAGCGTCGCCGTTCATTCTCTCCGTCTTCTGCTCGGTTAGTTTCTTATTTGCATTTTCTAGATCAGCGATTGTTCTTGTCTGAGTCTTTTCTTCTATCCCGAAAACATAGGTAATGGATATGGTTAATTGGATGAATGAAAATATGGCGTTATTGTTGTTGGCTGAGGTTTGCAGATGGATTAAAAAAAAAAACACGCGATTTACGCACACATGATAGCTTAATTTGAATTTAAAATTTAGTTTTTATACACAAACCATAAATCAGTCGTAGTATTTAGTAAACTTTAGGAAACTGTCACTGTGCCAACAAATTAAATGATTTAGTCTTGACAATATGAGAATGAGAAAGTTGGAGTTTTGGATTAATTAACAGGTTCATCATGTTATCACCATGGTTGTCCTTCCTTTATAATTAAGATGATGAGAGGATGCGATTGTATCCATATCCACAGAGAACTTTAGGATGATTTGGAACATCATGATGGGTTTAGCCCACAAACCTTTTTGACTATAATTGTATCACTGTAGTATTTAATTTCTTTGCTTTAGTTTGCTGGTTGCACTCAGGGAGCCAGGGAGAAAATTAAATGTCTGTGCTCCAATATTATTTGCAGTATATTTTCTTTCTTTGCATCATGTAATGTTGACTTGTTCATCGTTGTGTTTGAATATTATCAGTTTGTAATTTGTATTAAGGTGTTTTAGCTGTTCAGACTCTAGATATTGTAATCAATTTTCCTTAGTTTTTGATTTTTTGGATTGGACAAGCTTGCAACAAAAAAGGCCCAAAAGGAGGCCCAATAACCGAATTAACTGAAAAAAAATTAAGCATGAAAATCAAACATTAGCACTACAATAGTCTTACCTGAAAATAACTTTTGAGGATTCCAGAGTGGCATACCCAGCGAGGCTTATAAATTCTTTCAAAGTTGGTGTAAATAATGGGAAAGAAAGCGAAAGGCTCAAGGAAGGGTAAGAAAGCATGGAGGGCTAACATTAGTACAGAAGACATTGAAGACCACATTGAGAAATCAACTAAGGATGCTCTCTCTGGTGGCCCTATGTATTCTATTCCCAGTGAATCCCTCTTTTATGTAGACAAGTCTAAAGGTAATTACTCTTCCCTCAGTTTTTCTTTTCCCTTTACTGTTATGAATGTTATATTCCCATTGTTTGCCATTAACAAGCATGTTTTGTTTGTCAAAGGTTTATGTTTTAATTCGATGTATACATTTCCTAAATTATTTCCATCCTATTCCTATGTGGTTTCTATGGAAATTTGCGGTGGGGGTGACAGACAACTCATTGATCTTGAAATTTATGAGTGAAGGTAGCTTGATTATGTTTGAATGGACTTCATCTATCTGCTCTTTTTGATGCTTTTCCAGCTTGGTTTTTGGGGTCTGGTTTTGGCTCAACTCCTTATTTTTGCTTGCTTTTATTAACTTAAGGAATTGATTTTGAGATGTGGTGTTTCACAAGAAAGTGGGGAAGGTGGACAATAATAAGTATTTTTTTAGTGTGCCTATAAGATTGAATGCAGTTCATATTTTTCTTTTTTAATCATGCCTCCATGGATATTTTTAGGTCGAAGTCATATGATTTGATTATGTCTGATTTTGTATGTGCTGAGCTAAACTAAACCATATCTGTAGATCTTTCTGTGAAGAAGAAGATTGAAAAACATAGGGAAAAAGTACTTCGTTGTGACAGCTTGCTACAGAAGAATCCATTTTTAAACCCGGTGCCATCTTCAACTTTGAAGAAGTCCACTAAAAAGCATAAAGAAGTCCAAAAGGCAAAGGAGGCCACTCAAGATGACCTTAAGGTCAGTAAATTGTCCATCCCTTAAATCTCTACTAATGGCATTACTTCTTTTTCTCCCTTCCCCACAAAACTTCTTTAGAGGTTGTTTTATTTACCTCTCTTCCATCTCATGTTATCAGGTTGATTCTGGCTCTACTTCTGGCATGTTTGATCTATGGGGAGATATAGGTACATTACATTGTATGAATGTTGCTATTGGTGCCTGTGTCTTTTTCTTTGATTAATATTGGGCTTTTTTTTTTTAATTTCATAGCTGAGGAAAATGGCAAGGTCAAAAAGGTAAATGTTATATCGATTCTATGCATTTATAGTATCATTTTTCCTTTACTGTGTTTTCTGTGGATAATTTGTTAGGGTATGCCTAACAGGTATCAAAGCGTTCTCTTATTCCAGCAGTAGAAGTTGATCCTCCTGGATGCTCATTCAACCCTTCATTTGAAAGTCACCAGGTTCATTCCTGAGGAATTATTCTTTGTTTTTCTGTTTTCTCATCTTGTAAAAGACTACGCATGGCAAATTTAAACTTGAGTTGTTCAATCAGGATACATTAGCTTGTGCTGTTGCACAAGAAATGCAGAAAATCTACAAAGATGAATTGGGACCTGAACCTGTACCATTAACTGTCCCTGGAGAAGCTATTGCGGAGGAAGATGTGAGTTTTTTTTTTTTTAACTTGTACTTACTACTCATTGAATTCATCAATGAGGAATTATTATTCTTAGAAGTATTATTTTTAAACATTCAAAGCCTTGGATGTTGGATATGTAACTTTACAATCTATGTTTTGTGTTCCTACCTTGAAAGTCCTTCTTTGATGGTTTGTTGTTTGGAAAGGTGATCTGCCCTTCATCATTTTCCTGAACTCTTTGTGATTCTTGTGTTTGCTCTTTAAATTGTCCTAATCTTTACCTGAATTCTGGCTACTACATGCAATTTTTTCAGATGTATTTTCTTGACGTGGATGATAGGAGTGATGATGAGGAAGAGAATCTTGAAAACGAGGACACTGAATTGGAGGAGAGGTAGGCCATCGTAACTTTAATTAGCCTGATCATGTTTTGGCCATGTTATGTTGTCATAATTTGCCCACATGATCAAATAAAATATTTTTTTTCCTTTTCCCTTATGGCACATGGCATATACTTTCTGTAAATTGTTTTTGTCCTAATTCTTGATCTCTAAGTTTGAAGTTATTATGCTCTTTCAGCCCTTTTAGATATTCTCTGGCAAAAAATAAAATTAAATAAAATAAAAAGGCCCCTACAAACATTCAATTGATTTTTGTTATTAATTATCTTTTATGATTAGCTGACTTATTATTGTAGTTTCTTCTTTAAACATTAATTAAAATTGTCACATGAGTAAGTTTACTCTTTGTTTTTGGAATACGTACTTGATGGTTATGTTCTTTATTTTGTATGTTAATGTTAAAAACACTTGATTCTTGCATCGAATAATTTGAATTCGTTTTATTTACATGCTGGATAAGCGTCTATCAATTTTCTTATATGAACCCAACAAATTCCGACATACATAGCTAATGAATCAAATTGTTTCAACAACTATGGGGCAGGCCTATGAAAACAAAAAGAGTGACTCGAGTTGAGTTGAACAAGAGAGCGAGGCGCAAAGAGCAATTAAGAAAAGAAGCAGAAGAAAAGAAGTTGGAGCAATTGTCAAAAGAAATTGAGAGGTAATATCTAGTCTTTTTTGTTCCTCCCTCAAAACTAATAATAATGAGATTAAGTTGAGTGGAAATATGGTCAATTGTGGCTACAGCGTACAAGATATTGTTCAAGAAATTCAGAAGGAAGATGAAGAGAAGCATAAAAAACGTCTCAGGCGTCTTGTCGCTAAACAAGAGAGGCTGAAGGCATTTCCACCTCGTTTAGGAAAATACAAGTAAGAAATCTTCTTTTGAATTGGGGGTGTAGGGCTCACAAGTGTTCTTCCATGTTTAATGTACACTTGAGATGTTATCAAAATACGCAATCCATATTTTTGACTTTTGAATCTCCATCGAATAGATATGAGCCTGAACCTGTTCAAGTTCTACTCTCTGAAGAGATAACAGGGTCCTTCAGAAAGCTCAAGGTAAACTTGGAGAGCTTTGTCACCTGCATAAACTTTTTCCTAAAGTGCATCAAATACCATATGCTTTTTGGAGATGCAAAACTACCCATAAACTTTGAAAATGAGAGAACAAATGCCACAGCCATTAAAGTACTTAGAAGCCATTACTTTTTGTGGTGGGGCCCTTACCATTGTTATGAATAATAAAAGCAATGACATTAAGTGATTTTAACGGTTGTGACATTTTTGCTCTTATTTTTGAAGTTTATGAGTAGTTGTGCACCTTCGAAAAGCATATAATGTTTGATACACCTTATAAATATTTTTTCTCCTGTACCTTTTATTTTATTTTTTTGGATGTGGGTCAACCTGTTTACTTGCGTTACTCAACAGCATTCTGATTGATTTCTATTGGTATGAAGGCTTGTTCCACCTTGGTGAAGGATCGATATAAGAGCCTAGAGAAAAGAGGATTGATTGTTCCAACTGGCCGAAGAAGGTTCGTACCCAAACTTGGCGTCTACTTCTGAATTGTCTGACAAAATAAGATGACCATAAGGGCATAAGGTTTCTTGGTATTCTGTGGCAGAATAATAATGCAAATTTGATTTTTTTCTCTCACTATATTTATGTCTCTTGAAAAGGCACTATATGTAATTCACAATAGGAATTCAATTCAAACTGATAATACTGTGCTTGTGCGTGTTGCATCGGACAGGAAGTTAGGCAGGAAGTAGACAACAGATGGAAATGACAGCATATGCATGAAAGATGAAGATGATCTTCCACATGACATTCTTGTTTGTCTTTTTTCTCTCTCTCTAGTTTACTATTCTACTTCTGAAATTAAATGCTTTTTTGGGATGGTGTTATTAAAAGTAACTTTTATATCAACTGATTTTGGGACTTAAATTGAAAATGAAATAAAAGTCAATTAGTGCAATATAATTTATGTTTAATATAATTTTTTGGATAATATATTGAAAATTTAGTTTTAGAATATTCAAGTGTGTGTTTGGATATAAGGAAACAAAGCACTTGTATGCAAAACCATGGTTTCGAAGAACACAATCCAAACACCTTCAAAAATTTAAAAATTGATTAATTGTGCCAAACCATAGTTTCAATTGAAGCTAGACCCATCAGCTTTTCAAGGAAAAACAATATATCAGTATTCATGTGTCTGGATTATTCAAACATTTTCAATTATCAATACAACTTTTTGAACAAAATTTATTAATCTGTTCTCTAAAATCACTTTTAATCAATTTTTTTTATAATATATTCTCTAAAAATTAATTCAAATACAGAGTCAAAAGTCAAAAGTCATGAAAAGTTTCAACATTAAAGTAGTTTTTGAACAAAAAACTAATTATCTCAAACGCCCATTCAAACATGAGCCCTGGATGAGGCTTTAGGAATATGAAGTCAAGCCCTAGGATTGTTTTGTGTTTTGATAATGAAGATTCAAAATATTTAATGACGTGTTTTATTATAGATTATAAGCTCTCTCCTCTCTCCTCTCTATTTTTCACCATCTTTCTTTTTTTCTCTACACTCTCTCTTCTCTCCTAGTTTTAATCAAACCATATAGTTTTTAGTAATTTACCAATATGAAAAATTATTCGAGTACTAATTATCTAAATATTTCTATTTTTAAAATCTATTATTCTCAAAATCTATTCTTCATAAAATCTATTTTCTAAAATCTATTTTTTTTTAGAATATATTTTTCAAAAGTTAATCCAAACAGGTAACACTGTAAAATTTCTGTAATATTATTTTAAATTAGTGAAATTAGATGGCAGTATGCCCATGTTCTGTTATGTAATCCAGCCTAACGTGTCTAATAAATTTTGGGACTTGTTTCAACTTGGCTGTCAAAAAATATTTTACTTAAAAGCATGTTTAGACATGAAATATTTGTCACAATGATAATAGCCACTCTTTATTTTTGTCCTAACACTGTTTAAATATAGTTGATATGGTTTAATAGAATAATAACCTAGTTTTATTTTCGAGTCTTCATCATTTAATACATTTATTTATCATTCAAACAAAATATATAGGAACATGCTCAAAATATGTCTTCTTAGAGAATGAGAATGAAAAGCAAGGTAATGTATAATGTTACATGCAAAAGTCACATAAAGCAATCAGAAACTCAGAGGACTTTCCTTCTCAATTAATGATACTCGCACACCCTTTTTATAAAACAACTTTTATGCTTATTATGGCGATGGCTTCTATGCTTATAATTTTTTAACTGAGGTACCTTTCCAAAAGTAATGAACAGAAAATATCAAGTTGCTAGCAGATGCAAAGAAATGAAGGTCTAAAGATTGCAGAAAAGGGAAAATTGCACCTTTTCTTTCAAACCCAAAGCTCTTATCTAATGCTGAATATGGAACCATGTTAGAATTTGATAGACAGTAACGCATTTTGACTTATATAGACACTGTATCAAATAAACAACAAATTACTTGTAAGTACAAACATGCAAGATTTACTTTAAAAAATGTGACCATCCGCATCACAGACACACAAGCACACGCATACAAGTTGATAGTGTATGCTCCATCTTCTTAGCTTTATCTGAAGGTATTGAAATGTTCCTTAAAACTTGGGTTACAAACTTCCCATACTGTGATTGAATAATCCTATGCTTTGTATACAGCTTATCATCAATTTGGTCCTGATACTTGTCATACAACAGAGGAACTGATAGACTAAGCAGAACACCTGTTGAGAAAATTATATGGAATATTATAAGCAGCTCAATATTGAGAGAATGTCATGAAAAATTACAGAAACAGAGAACTTACCAAGGTAGATCAGAGTTAGAAAGTTGAAGAGACTGCCAATTACAGATATAACCCAAAATACAGAACCAAGCTGGTTTCCCAAATTTGCAGTCAATATAAAAGTCAAAATCATTTGCATGAAAAATGATGTTAAAAAATCAGCACAAGACCTGAATGGAAAGCACCAAATTCCTCTCAATTGCTTGTCACGTGCAATATACATAGCACGATTGATCCAAAATTGCAGTATATCAGCAGCATTGCTAATAGACTCCTCCGAGATTGTGAGATCGGGAAGAGGAGGAGGTGATCTGTATAACAGAACAATATCAATATAATATAAGAAAGTACGTTTTCTCATGCATTTTTCCACAGGCTTGTAACTATCGTTCAAGTTAAGAGAGCATCAATATACATGTTTTTAATAGAGTATACATAGACATTCTCTTCTAACAATCAAAAAGTCCTTAAGCATTCAAATATCTCCACAATAATCTCGCTCAACGATGATACTACAACTAGTTCATATCGATCCCGATAAGTGAATTACCCAGTACCAGAATATGAAGATTATGAATTACAAGGATGAGAAATACCTATTGAGAAGGGAAGCAGCTTTGGCCCAGAATAAGAGAATCAGAATAAGAAGAAATAGAACGTGGACCACAAATGACAGCAAATTATATCCAGCTCGTTCAAATAGCAACCACATTGCCGTCGCTGAAACCAGTACCACGACACCTCCATACCATCATCAACTACCATAATAAAAAAAGTGGGGAAAAGAAAACTAATCAACTCATCAACTCCGATTTTCTAAAAGAAAAAAAGAAAACATAACAATACACAATATAATTGAAAGAAATCCATTGCCCACAAAGATAAAATATCAATTACACTGATGTATCCATGAAAGACCGGGATTCTTTTCCTTAATAGCCTCATAGGATCATACCTAGGCCCCCGCCAAGAGCCTGATGAACAGATATCGGGCAATGAGGTTTAGGTTCTTCCATCGCAATTAGGGCTTCAGCAGGAGACGGAAGAAACAAAAACGAATGCGAAACGTATAGCGAAAAGTTCAAAGAGACGAAGCAAACAAAGTTATCATGGATTCATTATATCTTTTCTTTATCCTGTTTACAATTTACATCATAGAAAGGCTCTTTCTACAAGCATTTCGCAGCGAAATTGATTCATCTGGTGCTATCGAACCAATTGCAAAGTCCTTTTTGAAATGTACGAATCACACAGTATCTGTGATGATGCTTTTGCAGAAAGAAGCGCGGGTAGCTTTAAGTCTCGTGATGTGGAAATGAAGTCATGCTAATCAAGTATTCGGGAAGAAACCATGGATTTGTTTTTATATAATAATACTCATGAATATCTATTTTTTTCACATTCACATTTGATAATTAGATTGTTTGGATTTCTTGTGGAAGAATCAGTTTTGCCCCAAGACTGTCCTTCCTCACTAAGTATTTTTGTGCTTCATTTTGCTAGATTCGCAACCCGGAACTGATCAAGAATCAAGTCTATAATGCTTCTCATCCTTCTATCATAACGTAACAGAAAATATTATCAATACTTCATGATTTTTTTCTTACATCTATTAAAATGGTGCATTTGTTTCTTTTATTAGACTTTTTAGTGATTTTATCAGTACTTCAATATATTCTAGCATCATGTAAAACTCTTATTTTTTAAATATAATTTCATCGTTCCAAAAAAATAATTAGATTCTTTGAATTTAAAATTCATATAGATAATTTCATTTACCATTGATTAATGTATCATTTCATCAATTTAGAATCTAAAAGTTAAGGAAAATCTCTTAAAAAAAATTGAAAAATGGTAAAACCCTTTTAAAACTCTAATATTTATAAATGTTGAAGATGTGTGAAGACCCAATCTCCCCCGAAATGACTAAAATGCCTTTCCCTCTTCTTCTTCGTTCTCTTTCTCATAAATCTGCAACCAGCAACCAGCAACAAATCAATGTTAATTAATAGCTTAAGGATAAACATGAATCAACCCCAGAACTTGTTTTCATAGAAGCTACATTGTCGACGTATGAATACTTGGGGTTATGAAAATTACGGAGGGTTGAGAATTTGCGTGTGTGAGCTTTGTCATCTGAATAAATTCAGAGAATCCCCTTGTTTAGTGGTCTGAGAACTGAATAATGAATAAACAATTTTAGCCTCACAAGTCAAACTCAGAGACAAATGGCTTCTCATTCTGAAGAACTTAGCCTACTTCAAAGCCTCACAAATCTGCAACCACATTGCCTACATATTCTCCAAGCCCACAAAACTGGAAACCCTACTCACCACCCTTGGACCTCTTGGTCACCGAGCTCACCGCCACCTCCGCTCGAAATGGCACCGTTCTCCTTTAATTTTATATCAAATATCATTTTAATCCTTTAAATTTATAAAGTATATTTTTAATCTTATTAACTTAACACTATTAGTTTAATTTAACAGAAAATATTAACTCAACAAATTTAAGTGATAATTAGGTAACTAAACTTTGACAAAGTATAATTAGATTTTAATCTTTTTAATATACTATTTTTATATTTTAAATTTAAAATAAATCAGGTCGGTATAACAAATTAAACCTTAATAAATCTTGATATACACATCATTAGGCCTAGTGTTTTAATTTAAAATATAAAATATGTTATATTAAAAAGATTAAAATTTACTTATATTTTGTCAACGTTTAATTATGCATGTATATTTATTATTTAAATTTGTTGAGTTAGCATTTTTCGTTAAGTAAAATTACCGGTGTTAAGTTAATATATTAAAAATGTCCATTATAAACTTAAAGGGCTAAACTGAAATTTGATACAAAATTAAAGGATTAAATGTATACTTTAACCTCTTTTACAAAGAATGACAATAAAAATACAATATATATATATATATATATATTATTCTTATAATTATTATACTTAATTGCAACTATTTGTTTTTATTATTAATTTAAATTTAGGGTCATATAATATATTTCTCACTCTTTTTTAAAAAAATTCATTCCATTATAGTTTTTTTACAAGAGAGGGCTCAATGCCCAAAGCAAATGAAACTACAGTTATTAGTAACAAGAGCTGCCAAATGTGACAAGCAAGAATGTAATATTGTAGTGGTAGTCAATCTGTCATTTGGCAAAGCATCAACTAATTTATTTTGCTCTCTATGAACATGTTGGATCCTTAATTCTTAAGATAGATCTAGAAGCATCGATATCTGTGACACTAAGAGGCTGCATATATCATATCTCCGATTACACAACATGTGCACAAGATTCTTAGCATATGTTTTCAGGATAATCGTGTTAAGTCTAAGATTCTTAGCAAGCTTGAGCTCTTTGTAAACAACCCAATGTTATGCTTCCAGCACAATGCAAACACTTAGCTTGCTCTTAAACTCAACAATCCAACTGCGTGAATAATATTTAATTATTCCACCACACCTTACTAAATATAACCAGACATAATAGCCCTATCAACATTTAATTTTAGCCATCTCAAAGGTGGAGGATTCCAATTAGTTGAAATTGGAATAATTAATTCATTAGTTAAACATTCATATTGACCCTAAACAAAGCTCTTCCATGTTTGCATAATAACCAAGTAAGGATATGAAGGCTTGACATAATCTTCATCAAATGTAGTTTGGTTCCTCCACTCCCATAACTTCTATATTGAAACACCCCAAATTAGAATCCAATTTTTAATACCATCAACTTTCAACTCCTTCTTGAGATTTAAGGCAAACAAATCTCTCAAATGAGCTCTAAACAAGGCTGCATAATATCTCAGATGAATCAAACACACCCAAACCTACTTAGCATAATTGCAATCCCAAAAAATATGTAAAATATATTCTGTATTATTATAGCATAATTGGCATATTTCACTAATTGATGTCCACTTTCTTCCCATGCATTAGTCGCAAGACTATTATTGAATGCTATCCACATAAAAACTTGAATCCGTTCAGCACCCCTCCATTTCCACATATCTTTATAGATAGAGCTATAAGTATCGGCCTGTTGAGACTCAATTAGAAAGTAGGCATTTTTAATAGTAAAAGTATCATCATTTGTAGCATTCCATGCCATGACATCATTAACTGCCTCAGGTCTCAATGGAAGCATGCTAAATAACCTTTGATATGCATTACTTGGGAGAAGAGTAGCAAGTTTTTAAAAATCCCAAGTCCCTGAGTCCATCCAATCTATTACTTTACTATTTTCTTCTTCAGTTGTGAGTTAGAGGCACAAATCCTTTAATTTTATGTTAGGAATCAACCAATAATTAGTAAAGAAATTCACCATATATCCATTTCTGATGTGCTATCTTATGCCCAACTATACTATATTTTGCTGTTGGGAAATGAACTTTCATAGAGCATAATCTCCTTTCCTTGCATCGAGTAGATTGTCCTTATTCCTCAGCATATATTTGTGTAAGAGCATATCCACCCATAGGGCTTTAGCACCATTAACTAACTTTTAGGCTATTTTGGCTCCACAAGCATAATTAAAGGATGACAATTTCTTGAATCCAAGCCCACCATAAGATTTAGGCCTAACAATTTGGTCACATCCAATATGATGGAATCCATGTGAGGTTTGACCATTCCCCCATATAAAATTTCTTTGTAATCTCTTCACTTCCTGACAAATTGAAATTAGTATTTTAGAAACAAGCATAAGTAGCAAGTTTAGACTTAACTCTTTGTACAATATACTAAAAAGAATCTATAGGCTTCCTCCCTTTGGTAATCGAAACACCCAGATATTTCCCTATATCAATAGAAATATTCTTGTAATGTTGTTGATCCTTCTTCTTGTATTAACATGCAACTTTGGAGAAAAAAGATTGAAGATTTACTTTTACTAATTTTTCCCCTGATGCTAAACAAAATTGATCCAGGCACTTCATAACACATTTAGCTTGTTTCTCAATGGCCACCCCATAAAGAAGAATGTCTCTACAAACATTAGATGAGAAATGGTCGGACCACCAGTAGTAACCCTAATAGGCTTTCAATGGCATCGATTCACTACATCACTAATTAAATGGGATAATCTGTTTATGTAGAGACCAAACAACAAATGTGAGATAGGATCTCCTTGTCGGAGACCTCTTTTAGGATAAAAATTTTTAGTTTTAGAATCATTCCATAAGAGATTACATGATACAAATGTAATATAACCCATGATAAGATTTATAAGAATAAAGTCCAATACTACATCAATAAGAACCCGTGGTAGAAAGTTCTATCGGATGCGATCATAGGAACTCTCCAAATCAATCTTCATAGCCAATAATCTAGCTTTCCCTATAGCATTATTCATTATATGCATGAATTTTTGTCTTACTATGATGTTACCCTATATGTGGCTAACTTTTATAAAACTATAGTGAAAGGGAGAAACAAGCTCATCCATAACATTCCTCAATATGCTGACTATCATCTTAGTGATGCATTTATAATATACAGCACACAAAGCAATAGGTCAAAGTGACCAATTACTTCAGGATGCTCTTTCTTTGGTATAAGTGAAATCAAAGTCTTGTTTGCATTAACCTCAACAGGTCTTGTCTGAAAAGCATTTTTAACAAATTTACATAAAGAATTCCCCACCTCATTCCAATTAGTTTGGTAAAAAATTGGGGAAAATCCATCAATACCAGGAGCTTTATACATTCCCATAGAAAAAACGCTTCCTTTATTTCTTTAACCATTGGCAAGTAACCCATATTCATTAGACAATGTTTGACGACAGATGGAAAATTACTTTTTGTTTGTAAAATACATGAATTAGTATCATCACAATCATATTCTTAAAATAATTTATAACCATAGAAATCAAATCAGACTCATCCTCAATCCAAATCCCCCTCTCATTTTTAAGATTTAATATTCTATTTCTCCTCCTTCTCATCTTTGTTTTCAAGTGATAATACCGACTATTACAGTCACTTTTAGTAATCCACTTAGTTCTAGCTTTTTGAAAATATTTAATTTCTTCTAATTTTAGAATATTATTTAATTCAGTTTGCGTTAGTCAGAAATTCTTTAAAATTTTCATGAGCGAGCCACATAGCCTCAAAACGATATGGTTTATTTCTCCTAGCATAATAATGATATTGAAATTGAAGCACAATAAGATTATGATCAGAAAATTGAGTTCTAGATAGTACCTTTAGATTGCAGTTAGTCATCAGGTAAAGAAAATGAGAATTAGCAAGAGTTCGATCAAGTCTTCCATATAAATGGGAGCAACTAGCAATTTGAGGACCCTTCCACTTAAATTTTAGCCCCTGAAATCCCATATCTGACAGACTACAATCCCTAACTCTGTCCTGAAACCAACTAATTTTATCATACGAACAACTAACACCACCAACTCTAATAGTAGGCTAGAGAATATCATTAAAATCACTATAAACCACCTACAAAATAAAAATAGTACTAGAGAATTTTTTTAACTCATTCCATAATTCCTATCCAAAATTGGAGTGAGGAATTGCATATACTGTTGTCAATAAGAATGAAGGATGCCTAACAATATCATAATGAAGGTGAAAAAATTGCCTATTTTCAATTAGAACTAAAACTTTAATGATATCACTCCTCCATACAGCAACTAATCCCCTAGAACTAGGAATAACTCTAATAGAATCAAAGACACATGAATATAGAAACGGAAACCTAGCTTACTTCTCACATTTGGTTTTAGTCAATATAATAAGATTTGGCTTTCAGCTATTGCACATAACCTTTAGATTTCTAAGGAGTCCACTAGCACATCCCCTCTTGTATTCCAATATAGTAGTTTATCCATAAATTAAATTAAGATGATCAAAAGCCTAGTCCAACTCACTGTCGCAGTCCAGGCCAATTCTTAAATTGGGTCTCTTGGACCAGCAGCTCTTCACCATCATCCAACTTTTCCTCAATCCACATATTGGGCTTATGTCCATAAGCCCAAAGTCTGGATCTCCAGGATCCACTTCTTTAATCCTAACATTACTCACTTTACCCTGGTCCATCTTGCTGTGTTCTTCCTCTATTCTCTCTCTAGAGACATCATCATCAATTTTTCCTGCTCCTATCATTTTTGTCGTACTCCCCTTCAATGTCAACATTAACATGCCACCCTTACTTCCCTCTTGACTCACTTCTCTATTTCTCTTCTCAAACCTCCTTCGTACCACCTCACCATCCCTCCTCATTTAATTCTCCAGTCGAACCCCACCTGTTGAAGGTTCAACCAAATTCTTTTCTGGAGTTCCTTTTTTCTGGCCCTTCACTGATCTTATCTTCACAGCTCCCTTTAGTGATGCCTGTACTATCCCTAGCTCTTGTACATATACTTGTAGGTTATTACCATTGTCCTTTGGATTATGCTCCTGAGCTTCCACTTCATCAAGGATGTCAAATCGAGAACCCCAATTTTCCTGGCGAGTCGACTCAGGTTTGGTCTCTTTCATTTTCCTTTGTCTGTGTGCCTTTTGAACTACTTTCCATTGTTGCTAATTGCTACACCCTTTAGTGATTGAATCTCCCCTATACTCCTGTTGTGCCTATTGGATATTTTCTTCATTCACAAGCAACTCATGAATTTTCCCCTGTTTGGACAAGTTTCCATCCGGTGGCCATACACACCATAGTTTGTACATAACAGATGTAGTCCCTCATATTCTAGATAATAATTCTCCTCATCTAATGAGAATCCAGTGTTAGATATTTATTATTTATTATAACCTATTTTTATATTAATTAGGATAATTAATAAATATTTATGAGTGTGGCTCGAAGTCATTGGGCCCAGTCAAATGTGGGTTATTGACTCAGTTTATTTAAGGTTAATTTTCTGATGGTGGAAATTAACAATTCATTTCATTGTGAGATCTCTTTCTGAGTCCAGAGTGAAACCTAATTCTCAGCTCTCCTTTGAAGGTTCTCCATTGGTGACAGTAGTACACAAGTTACCATCACTGTGCCTAATTACCAGTTGAAAGAACCTGTAATTTATCTGACAGTGTTCTTTGATTGACAGGTGTTCTATTTGATCCCAGTTCTCCTCAGATCAATCAAGCTAATGGCAAGGGGTAACTTTAAGTCTTCCGTTGTATCTCATATAGGTTTTATATTTGAGTATGTTATAATCTGGATTGATTATACCATGATTGAGATGCTAATTTTCTAACATGTGGTATCAGAGTCTTGTTTGAAATCACCTCTGCCTTGCTTATTGATCTTTTGTGTTCATGAGATGAATATGGGATCTCTAAATATCACAATTTATTTATTTATTTTTTTCATTTTGATGCCTTAACCCTTTCAGTTCTATGGCGAGAGAGAGAGAGCATAATCTAAGCAAGAGAGTGCGAGAAAGGCACTGTACACGGCGAGAGAACAAATGGCGTGAGCAAAGTCGCGACCACCAGAAAGCGAGAGAAAGAGTTCCTGTGACGCTGCAAACCATGTGAGCGTCGCTGTGGAGATGCCGCTGTTGAGATTGACAAAAAGAGAGGTCACCGTGAAGTTGCTTACTAGAGGTCTCTTGGATCACTGTCACGTCGCTGTGGGGATCCCTGACAACTGGGGTGTAAGGCTTCCACGAGAAGCACTGGAAATGAAGTCCTAGACCGCTGGAAAACATGCCTCATGAGTCGTTGGCGTCGTTGACCTACAGGTGAAGCATCGCGGCTGATGGCTTCCTGTAGTCACGGGTCGTTGGCTGCTGAGTCGGGTTAGGTCAACCGGACTCAGCGTCATAGAGGATCCGAAACACTGTTTGCTTTTAAAAAAAAAACTCCGCTGGGCCGCCATTGCTTTTGGGCAGCGAAACAATTTTTTTTTTGAAAACCATGTTTTCTGGGCTGTGCTTTGGGCCATACAGTGGTCAAGTTTTTTTTTGAAAAACTATTCTGCTGGGCTGTCAGATTTTGGGCTGCCAATACTGTTTATTTATTTATTTTTTTGGCAAATTGGGCCCTACGTTTTTAGGCCATTTGATTTGATAATTTTTTTTCTTTCTCAGAAAACGTTTTTGGGCCTGATTTTAGAAATTATTTTGGGCCATATTTTTGGACTTTTGTGTATGGGCCACTTGGTTTTATTTCCAGAAAATTATTTTTGGCCATTTAATTTGATTTTCCATAATATTTTAATAACTATTTCATGCACTATAAATATTTAAATTAATTTCTCTATTATTTTGATTTTTTTAGGAAAAAGGTATTTACAAATTTTAATTTTTATGTTATTTAATTGCCTACTTTTGTACATTAATTTCTTCCTTAGCAATTAAATTAACTTTTAAATTTTGTAAAAACCTTTTGAGTTGAAATTAATTTGTTAGACATTTTTGGGTGCATGAAATAGTGGAAGAATTTAAATTAAATTATTTAGTCACTCTTTGTTGATTAAATTAATTTATTAAATGCTCCATTATATTGTGCATATTTGGATTTATATGCACTTTATTTATATTTGTGATTAGTATGCATTTTTGTGAGGAGTAGCCACATCATCCTCATTTATTTTTGTTGCATGCATTAATTAATCACATATGGATTTAAAATATCAATAATAATTAAATGTATAGTTATGATTTATCTTTACCCACAGGTAGATATCTCATGATTGTACATTTAATTTAGGGGAGAATTAATTTCTCCATTAAGTTGTGCATATTTGAATTTTCAATGCACATGAATGATATTTGTAGTTAGCGTGCATTTTTTTAAGGAGTAGCCATAGCATCATTGTTTATTGAATTTGTTGCATGCATTCATTAATCAAATATGGATTTAAAATATCATTTGTAATTAAATATACATCTATGATTTATCTTTGCCCACATGTAGATATCTTATAATTATACATTTAATTAGGGTGGGATAAAATGACCTCGTTATTTTCTAATTAACCTACAATATTGGAAAATTACGAATGCATTCTAATTCCACCGCTTGAGATAAATACATGGCTATGCTAATGTCTTTGCTCACAGGTAGACATTGGTGATACGTATTTATATTGCTTGCACGCTGTATTTGAGCTAAGCATGCATACATGACATAGTGACTTGTGGTTGCTTCAAATTATTACTGTGACTTTATTTGTACGTTTGTCTATTCTCATTTTGCAGATTCAATTGCTGCCCCCAGGATTATGGCTGATGTAAGCAATAAAATAATATTAGATAATAGCATTAACTATGCTGACTGGAGAGATGATGTTTTGCTGCAGTTTAGTTTCTTGGACTTGGACTATGCCTTGAGGTTTGATAAACCTCTGAGACCTGATGATGCCTCTAATGACAGAGAGATAAAGGAAATGTATAATATGTGGGAGCGGAGTAACCACTTATCTCTTCTACTTATAAAACAAAAGATCACTAGGAGCATTAGGGCAACAACCCCTAATTGTGACACAACCAAAGGATACTTAGAAGCCTTAGATAAACAATTCAAGCTAACAGACAAGCAGATGGGTGGTGCCATCATGTATAAACTATGCACTGTGAGGCTTATAGGTATTGGCGGTGTGTGGTAACATATTATGGAAATGAGAGGTATGCTTTCATTGTGTGTTACTTTTGAGTCTAACTTTTCTAGCGTTAATGATGACACTTGGTGAATTGGCACTGGTTCAATGATCCATATTTCTACTACCACGCAGGGCTTTTTGTCAAGCAGGTCTCCACATCCCAATGAGGAAACTGTCCTTTCAGGCAGTAGGAGAGGAGATCCTGTGAAAGCCCTTGGAACTTTTCGCATAACTTTTTCAAACAATCATGTTTTGGATCTTTATGATGTTTTTTATGCTCCCTCTTACAAAAGAAATTTGATTTCTATGTCAAAGCTCATCCCATTTGATTATCATCTAGTTCTTTCTAAGAAACTTATGACTTTGAGAAATAATTCAGTTTTGATTGTGAATGTGGTTATGATTGATGGCTTGTTTAAAATTGTTTCTGATTCACCTCAATCTCTTTATGTTTTGCATGGTACTAAGAGAAGTGTCATCGATGAGAATTCTTATAGCATGTTGCATAGGAGAATTCTTATGTTTAAAGAAGAAATTCTTCTATCTTTAAACCATTCAGAGTTTAATTCTTATGTGGACTGCATAAGGGGAAAGCAGACTAATAAGTCACATAAGGGGGCTAAAAGAAGTTCTGAGTTGCTAGAAATTATACACACGGATATTTGTTGCCCTGATTTGACTGCGCATAGTCAAAAGTACTTTATCACCTTTATTAATAATCACTCATGATACATGTATGTCTATATGCTTTATAATAAAAGTAAGGCACTAGATGCTTTCAAGGAATATAAAGTAGAAGTAGAAAAACAGATTGGAAAACCAATCAAGATCGTGAGATCAGACCGTGGTGGTGAGTATTACGGCAGATACACTAGTGAAAGACAAGTGGCAGGTCTATTTGCTGATTTTCTTCGAGAGCAAGGTATTGTGGTTTAATACACTATGCCTGGATCACCTGACATGAATGGTGTAGCTGAAAGAAGAAATAGGACCTTGCTGGATATGGTTAGGAGCATGATGAGTAGCTCCAAACTGCCATCTTCTCTGTGGAAGGAAACACTCAAGACAGCCATGTACATACTAAATAGGGTTCCAACAAAGGCAGTGTCCAAGACACTCTTTGAAATCTGTAAAGGATGAAAACCCAGTTTAAATCATTTCAAGGTATGGAGTTTTCCTGCGGAAGTAAGAGTGTATAATCCACAGGAGAAGAAGTTGGATCCTAAGACCATTAGAGCTTACTTTGTAGGCTATGCGGAGAGGTCTAAGGGTTATAAGTTTTATTATCCTCCACCTTCTACAAGGTTTGTAGAGTCTAGAAATGCCAAGTTTCTTGAGAATAATATGATTAGTAGGAGTGATTATTTATTAGATGACCACATAGAGTGAACCACTGACATCATTCATGAGGGAACATCAATAGTTAATGATCATCCTACTGTAGGGATTAACATTGAACGTGATGTAGACCCTGTGGCTCAAGTTGACCGTGCTGAACGAGATGGACATGTACCTGATGGTCAACCTATCACACAAGTGGAACTACCACAAAATGTGATAGAGGATGTTATTGTTCAGCAACCTGGTTCAACCCAAGAGGTTGAATTAAGTAGGTCAACTAGAGAGAGAAGATCGGCATTACCTGATGACTATGTAGTGTATTCTGCTGAGGTTGACTGTGATGTAAGTGTTGAGAATAATCCTTTGTCGTTTACTCTGGCTGTGAAAAGTGTTAACTCTAAGTTATGGCATGATGCTATGATTGATGAAATGAATTCTATGGCAAACAACCATGCTTGGGAACTTTGCCTAGTGGGTCTGAGGCCATTCATTAGCTGTAAATGGGTTTACAAAACCAAGAGAGACCCACAAGGTAACATCGATAGATACAATACTAGGTTGGTTGCTAAGGGATTCACTCAAGTAGAAGGAATCGATTATAGTGAAACTTTTTCACCTGTATCTAAGAAAGATTCATTCCGTATCATCATGGCATTAGTTGCCCATTTTGATCTGGAGTTACACCAGATGGATGTCAAGACTGCTTTCCTTAATGGTGAACTGGAGGAAGAAGTCTACATGAAACAATTTGAGGGATTTGTTACAGAAGGTAAAGATCAATTGGTATGCAAGCTAAAGAAATCAATATATGGCTTGAAGTAGGCTTCACGACAGTGGTACTTGAAGTTCCATGAAGTGATCACGTCATTTGGTTTTGTTGAGAATATCATGGATGATTGTATATACCACAAGGCTAGTGGGAGTAAAATCATATTCTTGATTTTGTATGTGGATGACATATTACTTGCTACCAATGATCTGGGGCTATTGCGTAAGGTGAAACAATTTCTGTTCAAGAGCTTTGACATGAAAGACATGGGTGAGGCTTCTTATCTCATTGGCATAAAGATTCATACAGATAGAACCCAATGTCTTGTAGGCTTGTCTCAAGAGGCTTACATTATCAAAATTTTTGAACAATTCAGGATGCAGAACTATTTATCTAACGTGGCTCCTATTAAAAAAGGGAGACAAGTTTAGTCTAAGTTAATGTCCTGAAACTGAACTTGATAAGAAACAGATGGAAAGGGTCCCATATGTCTCAGCGGTAGGAAGCTTGATATATGCACATGTTTGTACAAGACCTGACATCGCTTTTGATGTAGGTATGTTGGGAAGATACCAAAGTAATCCTGGGGAAGCACATTGGACAGCTGCAATGAAAGTGTTTAGGTACCTACAAGGCACTAAACATTACATGCTCACATATAGGAAAACAGACTATTTGGACATAATTGGATACTCAGATTCATATCTTGGAGGATGCGTAGACTCGAACAAGTCTACATCTGGTTACATCTTCCTATTGGCAGAAGGAGCTATATCATGGAGAAGCGCTAAGCAAACTCAAACAGCTCCTTCCACTGGTGATGCTGAGTACATTGTGTAAGGAATTAGAAGACACGCAGCGGAAATAAACTTTAAAAATTTTCCATTCCTTGCCAGGATCTGCTGTCATATCCCCAATTTTCTGACCTGATGTAGCTGTACAGTTTATCTGAAATGGATATGAGTTTCTTGGAATAGATTGTATCAGATTGAGAAATGAAAGGGAAGGATTCATAACTAAGGAAATAATAGGGACCTAAACGAAAATTGAAAAGTTTGAAGACAAAAAGTTGAAGTAGAAATAAAAGGAGGGACCTAAATGCAATTAATGAAAAGTTCAGGGACTAAAGTTCAATTATTCAAAAGTTAAGGGACCTAAATGTAAATATGGAAAAGCTGAGCCAAAACAGGCCAAAAATGCCCAGAATCAGATCAGACCCAAATTTTACCAGTAGATAGACAAAAATATTCCGGTCAATTTAACGCAACACAGAATTTTGATTTGAGGTCCCGATTAATTGATATAAATTCCTGAAGTCAGAAGGAATTATTACAGTATTTTTCAGATCTCAGAATCAGATAAGGCCTTATAGAAAATTCATATATTTAATATATGAATTTATAAAACTGACAGAGTCAGAAAAGGAATCCTGTAGAAGCCATACGGAATTTTACAGTGAAATAAAATACCCGATAAATAGGATCGGGGGAGCTATATTGTGAATTGGGCCATAAAGGCAATACAGGCAATAAGCCCATACTGAGGCCCAAATAGCGCCATCATAAGCCCATTAAGGTGATTGGACAGTTATGAGGGCCAGAGACCAGAGCAGTCCAGGAAAAGTGTGAAATTACGAAAATGCCCCTGGATGCCCATACTGTACCAGTAGTGAATGGAGGTCATTTTGATCATTATGGACAGGCCAAAAATGTGGGACATAGTATAAATATGATTATATAGAATCAATATATGCCCTGAGGCAGTGTAAAGAGGTGTGAAATGACGATTTTGCCCTTAGGGTTAGTACAGTGCAGGAAAGGACACTAAGGGTATTTTGGTCATTTCCCAAGGGATGGATGGCAGATAAATATTTAATATATCATTTCAATGGTATGATAAGCCTAGATATTGATTTCCAGGACATAATACATATCCTGGTATATTATAAAAAAATTCAGAACAGAAAACAGTCCGGTTGTTGTGAAACTGCTCCGATCGGTACCGGATTGGACTGGAATTTCTCCAGAACCTTCTTCACATGTGCAGCACGCCACCTAACCCTCTTAGGTGTCCCATGAGCTGTCCCACATGATGTAATAATTATTATTTTATGAAAAAGTTAAATCCAAGATTAAATGTGAGCCTTTAGATCAAATAGTAACCAAATCAATCTTGGCCATCCATTTCAACCCAAATTTCTCTATAAATACCCCCTCATTTCAGACCATGTGCGGCAGATTTGAGAACCATAGGGAAACTCTTGCAAAATTTCCATTCAACCAAGAAAGAAGCAACCAAAGTGAAGTAACAAGCAAGGTAATCATCTCCCTTGATTTTGAGCTTTGTTCTAGTAGGTTAGCTCATGGTTTTAAGGAGTTTTCATGTTCTATTTCCCTTATGGTTGCTGCTGGAAGTGATGCTCATATATGGTTAAAATATGAGTTTTATGTTATGGATAGTTTAGACAAGCTTAAACAAGCTAGAATCAAGTGGTATAAGCTTGGGAATTCAAGTATGTTTGGATTTAGGGTTTTGTGTTCTTGCTGGTACTGTACGTGGTACTGTTCATATGATGGAATTTCATGATTTTGATGCTTCCAATGAGTTTAAAATGGAAAATTGTGTGGGGATAAAGTAGGAGAACAAGTATTGGAAGCATTGGAATCAAAATGAGAATTTTTGGAAAACAAGAGCATGCATTTCGGTTTGGTACTGTAGCAATTGGTATGTTTTGATTTTGGAAATTCTGATTTCATATTTGGATTCTACATGAAAAATTATGTGGAAATGAACCATAAGAATTTATTTTGGAAAGGTGGAAGTAGGAAACATAAATTAGAGAAAGAAAGGGAGCTAGTGAAAACCTAGTCTTGGATTTGGTTTCAAGTTGAGTTGTAACTTGATATTATATTGTAATGGCTAGGTTTTGACATTTGTGAAGGAAGGAAAGCACTTCAAGAAGGTCTTGACCAAGATAGCTAAGAGGTAGCAAGGATACCTAACTATAACTCATGTTTGTTTAATTGTTTTGCTTGCTTGTTGATTATGGTGTTTGGTTGAGCTTGAGTTTATGTCATCATGTTATGATGAAGTATGAATGATTGCAACTCCTTGCAAGTTATGTCATGACAATATGCATGTTAGAGTTTGCTTATGTGCTATTATGAAGTAGCTCCCATCACATGATAACATGTTAAGCATTCAATTATTCATGCATGATATTATGGTTTGTGTAACTTGCTATTGGGATTTCCATGAAATCTCATTCCTTCCATATGCATAATCTTGTTATAGGTGCTGGAACTTCACATGGAAAAAGGGTAAACATAGATGAATGAGTTTGTATAATAAGTCACATGAGTTACTTAACCTTATGGAAGCATATGATAGTATGTATGGTTGAATGGTGTATGGTTCTGTAATTCTGTTTTGAGACTATGGTGATGTGACGATGTTTATGATGCCCAAATCAACGTGTTTTAGTCTGAAACTTGGCATGATTAAAGTTAAGATACAGACCTTTAAATGGACACCAAGAACGCCTTAATTGGATAAGTATCCGAATTGTTATGATTTTCCAAAGTTGGAAGTAAGATCTGGAATTGAGATAAAACGAGTGCTGAGAGGCAGTGACGTTCACACAATGATTTCATATATCAAATGAACGAATTCTTCTATGAAATTTGGTGATATTAAAGAGGACGTCTATATCTTTAATTCCATATGTAACACAGTTCATTTGGACAAGTAACCAAAGAGAAACAAATTTTTAAAGTTAAGGCAAAGAAACTGGAACTTCCAGATTTTACCAAATAAACAGTGATTTTTAACCAATAAACTGATTTCATGTGAACAAGATAACCTCAATTTCATATTTTTCCCTCAAATATTTATGAAATATACTTCATTAGAAATTGGAACCACATTATTTTGATTTTTCTACAATTAGTTATGAATTTTCAAAGTAGGGTACATGTTCTGGAATTACCAAATGAACAGTAACAGTGAACAGTACCCGAAAGCAAATCTTTTGGAAATGGATATTTTCAAAGCAAATGATCATAAAATTGGTTCCAATCACTTCTAATGGAGTATAATTGAGGTTAAAAGTAAGGATGTAACATTTTGGTATCAGAGCAAAGGATTCTGGCTTAGGAAATGCTCTGATTAGATTATTTATAGACTGTTACATAAGTGAACATCTGCATAATTGACCTTAAGTTAATTATTGCAGGATACTAATGACTGAGTCTAGAACATCAGAGACTACAGTGAACCAGGGGGACCCTAGACCCACAGTCTATAGTTCTGATAGATTAGGGTGGAACTCAGAAGAGATAGATGCTTTTATACATGATCCGGAGTTTGGTCTTCCCCCAGTGATCAATATCCGGGATTCCAGTAGTGAATCAGAATTGGGCAGGTTAGATAATTCTTCTGTGGGATCAAATGAAATGGATGAGGATGATGATGAAGAAGAGGAAATATCAGATGAGGATATACCATCGGAAGAGGATGAACTTGAGGAACCTAACCCAGCCCCACCTATGAATATTGTACTAGAAAGAGATGCAGGTCAGATAGATGATAGAGAGATGATAGACCCTCAAGAGGAACAATCTGATGTGGGTTACTCTTATGTTGGGGGTGGTACAGACCCTGTGCCTAGGCAGGCGGATGAGGTAGATGTTCCTGGACCGAGTCAGGTACCTAAACCAGTTGATGTACCTGGACCCAGCCATACAGCTAACATGCCTGAACCTAGTCATGTAGCTAATATACCTGAACCTAGTCATGTAGCTAATATACCTGAACCTAGTCATGTAGCTGATATACCTGGACCTAGTCAGAGACCAGACCCTACAGATATTCCAGGTCCAAGTGAAACCAAGAAGTTAATGGTACAGATATATCTGGGTAACCATCAGATAATTGAGTTAACCCCTGGGGAAGATATGGATGAAGAACATTTCAGGAAAGCTGTGGAACTCACGAAGCAGCTATATGAGATAGGAAGAATGTTGGTTAGAGGTGTTGATCAAGACTATAGAGTTTATAAAGACTTCATAGCAAGGGTAAGAGAGGCCTATCAAGCATATGATCCAGATACTCTTACCTTAGAAGCTTGGGTTGATATCATGGATGATATTTTACCTCTTACAGCAACATGGAGAGAAGTGTTAGATCAGTACTTTGAAGAGGAACCCTTTGAGGATATCCATGATTGGATCTACATGGTAGGGGAATTTATTAGGATCCATTATGAGAAAACATAGTGTAATAGTTGTATGTATGAATGTTGCTGTAATCTATGTACTTTTGACTAGTAATGACATAATACATGTATGTGTGTCTGTTATGAAGAGTTTATGTAATGATGTTAAACTTGCTGTATGCTATGTTTTGAATGAAATATAAAGTATGTTAATTATAATATTCCTTTCCTATTTTCTATTACGATAGTAAAACAAAATGGTAAGAACCAGAAGAGCTAGTGCTTCGGGTGAACCCCAAAATGCCGGAGATATTAATCAGTTGATTCTAGAACGGCTGGAACAGCAGCAGAAGCTGATAGAGGAAGTAAAAGCTGCTCAAGCAAGGAGTGAGCAGGAAAGGGATATTGCTATAGCAACAGCTGTAGCTGAAGCAGTGGAGAACCTCAGACACCCAGAGTCTGCAGGTACAGCTAATACAGAACCTGAGATGGTTCAACAGACAACAGAACTGCCAAGACAAACAGGACAGACAGTAGATCCTGCTGGTATTCAACAGTGGATGGCTAAGTTTTGTAAGCATAGTCCTCCGACATTCGAGGGAACATTCGATGTACAGAAAGCGGAGGATTGGATCAGCAGACTGGAGAAGATCTTCAAGGTATTGGGTTGTCCGTCTGAGAGTAAAGCACAGATGGCAATCTACCAGCTAGAAAGGGATGCTGACAGATGGTGGAAGAACACAGAGCTAGTATTGCAGGCCAGGCACATTCCTATCACGTGGGAAGTGTTCCTTGAACAGTTTTATGAGAAGTATTTTCCCCAGTCAGTACGAGATGAACGAGAAGCAGAATTCCTTGTGCTGAGACAAGGAGAAAAAGAATCATTTGACGAATACTTGGCAAAGTTCATCCGTTTTTCCCAGTATTCCACTTACCTGCGACAGGTGGATGATGAGCGGTGGATGACGGAAAGGATGATCAGGGGATTGAATACTACTCTGAAGGATAAGATGACCCCCCAACAATATCATCAGTTCAATAAAGCAGTAGAGGCCTGCAGAATTATTGAGAACAGCTTGAATCACAGGATGCTGATGAGACCGTTGAGCAGAGAGACTGCTGTTCCTGAGAGACCTAACCAGAATAGAAATGCAGCCAGTGGCAGTGGCTATAACAAGAAAAGGAAAAGGCAGTGGCAGCAGAACCGAAAACCTAGCAGAGGGAATTACAGGGGAAACACAAATAATAGAGATCAGAGGTCTAGAGTATGTGACAAATGCGGGAAGAACCATGGAGACAGACCATGCTTGATGGGGCAAAATGTCTGTTACACATGTGGGAAGCCTGGACATTTCTCTAGGAGTTGTCCTCAAGCAGCTAATGATCAAAGGCCGCGCACTCAAGGGCGAGTGTTTGCAATGACAAGGGAAGAAGCGCAGAGATCACCTGAGATGATCCAAGGTATCATCTATCTCAATAATCATGCTGTGATTGCTATGTTTGATTCGGGTGCAAGTCATTCCTTTGTTTCTTATGAGTGTGCTAAACGTTTGGGCCTTACAATTAGCAAGATGCATTATGCCATATGTGTCACAACCCCTACAAATGCTAAAGTAGTTACATCAGATGTCTGCCTAAATAGTGTCATTCGATATGAATGTTGTTGCACTACTCTTGACCTAATATGCATGCCATTCCATGAGATTGATGTCATAATTGGATTGAATTGGTTGTCTGCCAATAATGTAATGCTGGATTGTAAGAACAAAACTCTAGTTCTTTGTCCACAAGCCCCAAATATGAATCCAGAAGTGAAACTGAATTTCCTGACGGAGGCTCAAGCGGATAGATGTTTACGAAAAGGATGTCAGGGATATATGGTCTTCTTTTCTGTTCAAGCAAAAGTGGAAGAAGGAATTGAAGCGATTCCAGTGGTAAGAGAATTTCCTGAAGTCTTTCCAAAGGAGATTCAGGGATTGCCTCCAGAACGAGAAGTGGAGTTTGCAATTGACATCGTACCTGGAGCTGGACCAGTATCTAAAGCCCCATATCGTATGGCTCCCAATGAGATGATTGAACTTAAGAAGCAGATAGAGGAGCTATTAGAGAAGGGTTTCATCCGACCCAGTGTTTCTCCGTGGGGTGCTCCAGTGTTATTTGTCAAGAAGAAGGATGGCAGTCTCAGATTGTGTATTGATTATCGGGAGTTGAATAAGATTACTGTTAAGAATAAGTACCCTCTTCCCCGAATTGATGATTTGCTAGACCAGTTGGTTGGATCAAGCTTATTCTCTAAGATTGATCTGAGATCGGGTTACCACCAACTCAGAATCAAAGCAGATGATATTTCAAAGACTGCGTTCAGGACTCGCTATGGACATTTCGAATTCTTAGTGATGCCCTTTGGTCTAACGAATGCGCCTGCAATTTTTATGGATTACATGAATAGAATCTTCAGGCCTTATCTAGATCAGTTTGTGGTAGTCTTCATTGATGATATCTTAGTGTACTCCAAATCGGCTGTAGAGCATGAAGAGCATTTGAGGATTGTTCTTAGTACTCTTAAAGAGAAACGACTCTATGCTAAGCTTAGTAAATGTGAGTTTTGGCTGCAAGAAGTCAAATTTCTCGGTCATGTCATATCCCACGAAGGGGTAGCTGTAGATCCTAGCAAAGTTGAAGCAGTGCTAAGCTGGGAACAGCCAGGGACAGTGACAGAGATCAGAAGTTTTCTGGGCTTAGCAGGGTATTACAGGAGATTTATTAAGGACTTTTCTCGAATTGCTCTACCGTTAACCAAGCTGACCAGAAAGAATCAGCAGTTCAAGTGGGATGAGAAGTGTGAGGCTAGTTTTCATGAACTAAAGCAGAGATTAACCACGACTCCTGTGCTGATTATTCCAGACCCAACTCAGACTTATGTAGTCTACACTGATGCTAGCAAGCAGGGGTTGGGATGTGTGTTGATGCAGCAGGGACGAGTGGTAGCCTATGCTTCTCGACAGTTAAAGCCACATGAAGAGAATTATCCCACTCACGATTTGGAGCTTGCAGCGGTAGTTTATGCTCTTAAGATATGGAGGCACTACTTGTATGGAGCTACCATAGAACTGTACTGTGATCATAAAAGCCTGAAGTACCTGCAAGATCAGAAAGAATTAAACATGAGGCAGCGGAGATGGATGGAATTTCTGAAGGATTATGATTTTCAGATCAAATACCATCCAGGAAAAGCTAATGTAGTGGCCGATGCCTTGAGCAGAAAGGTGGTGCAGGTTGCTAGTCTCATGATCAAAGAGCTAGAACTGATAGAAGATGTACGAGATTGGAGTCCTCTGTATCAAATGCAGACATCAGAAAGTTCTTATGGAGGAACGCAGATTAAAGCATTCATTGAGAATGAAATTAAAGAGGCTCAGGAGCAAGATAAACTCGCTGAGATTTTCAAAGGTAAGCTGGAAAGAGGGGAAACTAAAAACTTTGATGTGTCCCAAAATGGATTATTACGATTTAGGGGACGACCATATATTCCCAATGCAATGGGATTGAGAGAAAAGATACTAGAGGAGGCACATAAAAGCAAGTATACAGTACATCCAGGTATGACCAAGATGTATCATGATGTTAAGAGCTTATTTTGGTGGTCTGGATTGAAGAAAGATGTTGTAAATTATGTGTCCAAATGTTTGACATGTCAAAAGGTGAAAGTTGAGCATCAGAAGCCAGCAGGAAAATTACAACCGCTAGAGATACCTGAGTGGAAATGGGACAGCATTGCCATGGATTTTGTTGAAGGACTGCCCATGACTCCTACTAAACATGATGCTATATGGGTGGTAATTGACCGATTAACGAAGTCGGCTCATTTCCTGGCAATCAATAAAAAGGATTCTCTGGAGAAGCTGGCGAAACTTTATGTAAAAGAGATTATTAGACTACATGGTATTCCCAGCAGTATCATTTCTGACAGAGATCCTCGGTTTACATCAAACTTTTGGCGTGCTTTACATAAAGAAATGAACACTACTCTCAGATTTAGTACAGCCTACCATCCTCAGACAGATGGTCAATCTGAGAGAACGATCCAGACGCTCGAGGATATGTTGAGAGCTTGTGTCTTGGATTTCAAAGGGAGTTGGGATACCCATCTGCCGTTGATAGAATTTGCCTACAACAATAGTTATCAGGCTAGCATTCAGATGGCTCCATTTGAAGCATTGTATGGACGGAAGTGTAGATCTCCCTTATGCTGGGTGGAGTTGAGCGAAAGGAGGATGTTTGGTCCTGATATAGTAGACCAGACAGCAGCACAGATCGATAAGATTAGAAAGAGATTGCTGACGGCTCAAAGCAGACAGAAAAGTTATGCTGATGTCAGAAGGAAGCCGTTGGAGTTTGAAGAAGGAGAGCATGTATTCCTTAAGTTGACTCCGACGACAGGAGCTGGACGATCAATCAAAGTGAAGAAGCTGCATCCTAGATACATTGGGCCATTTCAGATCCTCTCAAGAGTAGGATCAGTGGCTTACAAGTTAGCTCTTCCTCCACATCTCAGCAAAATTCATGATGTTTTCCATGTTTCCCAGTTAAAGAAGTATGTTCCAGATCCATCGCATGTGATTGAACAAGATGACATTGCACTGCGAGATGACCTGACTTATGAAGTTGGACCAGCACAGATTGTAGATAGAAAAGTCAAGCAGTTGCGAAATAAGCAGATCCCTCTAGTTAAGGTGGTCTGGAAGGGATTAACAGAGAGTGAAGCTACCTGGGAAGCAGAGGAAAGGATGAGAGAAGTATACCCTGAACTATTTCCTTAATATATATGTAATGTAAATTTCGAGGACGAAATTTATTTTAAGGGGGAGAGAAATGTCATATCCCCAATTTTCTGACCTGATGTAGCTGTACAGTTTATCTGAAATGGATATGAGTTTCTTGGAATAGATTGTATCAGATTGAGAAATGAAAGGGAAGGATTCATAACTAAGGAAATAATAGGGACCTAAACGAAAATTGAAAAGTTTGAAGACAAAAAGTTGAAGTAGAAATAAAAGGAGGGACCTAAATGCAATTAATGAAAAGTTCAGGGACTAAAGTTCAATTATTCAAAAGTTAAGGGACCTAAATGTAAATATGGAAAAGCTGAGCCAAAACAGGCCAAAAATGCCCAGAATCAGATCAGACCCAAATTTTACCAGTAGATAGACAAAAATATTCCGGTCAATTTAACGCAACACAGAATTTTGATTTGAGGTCCCGATTAATTGATATAAATTCCTGAAGTCAGAAGGAATTATTACAGTATTTTTTAGATCTCAGAATCAGATAAGGCCTTATAGAAAATTCATATATTTAATATATGAATTTATAAAACTGACAGAGTCAGAAAAGGAATCCTGTAGAAGCCATACGGAATTTTACAGTGAAATAAAATACCCGATAAATAGGATCGGGGGAGCTATATTGTGAATTGGGCCATAAAGGCAATACAGGCAATAAGCCCATACTGAGGCCCAAATAGCGCCATCATAAGCCCATTAAGGTGATTGGACAGTTATGAGGGCCAGAGACCAGAGCAGTCCAGGAAAAGTGTGAAATTACGAAAATGCCCCTGGATGCCCATACTGTACCAGTAGTGAATGGAGGTCATTTTGATCATTATGGACAGGCCAAAAACGTGGGACATAGTATAAATATGATTATATAGAATCAATATATGCCCTGAGGCAGTGTAAAGAGGTGTGAAATGACGATTTTACCCTTAGGGTTAGTACAGTGCAGGAAAGGACACTAAGGGTATTTTGGTCATTTCCCAAGGGATGGATGGCAGATAAATATTTAATATATCATTTCAATGGTATGATAAGCCTAGATATTGATTTCCAGGACATAATACATATCCTGGTATATTATAAAAAAATTCAGAACAGAAAACAGTCCGGTTGTTGTGAAACTGCTCCGATCGGTACCGGATTGGACTGGAATTTCTCCAGAACCTTCTTCACATGTGCAGCACGCCACCTAACCCTCTTAGGTGTCCCATGAGCTGTCCCACATGATGTAATAATTATTATTTTATGAAAAAGTTAAATCCAAGATTAAATGTGAGCCTTTAGATCAAATAGTAACCAAATCAATCTTGGCCATCCATTTCAACCCAAATTTCTCTATAAATACCCCCTCATTTCAGACCATGTGCGGCAGATTTGAGAACCATAGGGAAACTCTTGCAAAATTTCCATTCAACCAAGAAAGAAGCAACCAAAGTGAAGTAACAAGCAAGGTAATCATCTCCCTTGATCTTGAGCTTTGTTCTAGTAGGTTAGCTCATGGTTTTAAGGAGTTTTCATGTTCTATTTCCCTTATGGTTGCTGCTGGAAGTGATGCTCATATATGGTTAAAATATGAGTTTTATGTTATGGATAGTTTAGACAAGCTTAAACAAGCTAGAATCAAGTGGTATAAGCTTGGGAATTCAAGTATGTTTGGATTTAGGGTTTTGTGTTCTTGCTGGTACTGTACGTGGTACTGTTCATATGATGGAATTTCATGATTTTGATGCTTCCAATGAGTTTAAAATGGAAAATTGTGTGGGGATAAAGTAGGAGAACAAGTATTGGAAGCATTGGAATCAAAATGAGAATTTTTGGAAAACAAGAGCATGCATTTCGGTTTGGTACTGTAGCAATTGGTATGTTTTGATTTTGGAAATTCTGATTTCATATTTGGATTCTACATGAAAAATTATGTGGAAATGAACCATAAGAATTTATTTTGGAAAGGTGGAAGTAGGAAACATAAATTAGAGAAAGAAAGGGAGCTAGTGAAAACCTAGTCTTGGATTTGGTTTCAAGTTGAGTTGTAACTTGATATTATGTTGTAATGGCTAGGTTTTGACATTTGTGAAGGAAGGAAAGCACTTCAAGAAGGTCTTGACCAAGATAGCTAAGAGGTAGCAAGGATACCTAACTATAACTCATGTTTGTTTAATTGTTTTGCTTGCTTGTTGATTATGGTGTTTGGTTGAGCTTGAGTTTATGTCATCATGTTATGATGAAGTATGAATGATTGCAACTCCTTGCAAGTTATGTCATGACAATATGCATGTTAGAGTTTGCTTATGTGCTATTATGAAGTAGCTCCCATCACATGATAACATGTTAAGCATTCAATTATTCATGCATGATATTATGGTTTGTGTAACTTGCTATTGGGATTTCCATGAAATCTCATTCCTTCCATATGCATAATCTTGTTATAGGTGCTGGAACTTCACATGGAAAAAGGGTAAACATAGATGAATGAGTTTGTATAATAAGTCACATGAGTTACTTAACCTTATGGAAGCATATGATAGTATGTATGGTTGAATGGTGTATGGTTCTGTAATTCTGTTTTGAGACTATGGTGATGTGACGATGTTTATGATGCCCAAATCAACGTGTTTTAGTCTGAAACTTGGCATGATTAAAGTTAAGATACAGACCTTTAAATGGACACCAAGAACGCCTTAATTGGATAAGTATCCGAATTGTTATGATTTTCCAAAGTTGGAAGTAAGATCTGGAATTGAGATAAAACGAGTGCTGAGAGGCAGTGACGTTCACACAATAATTTCATATATCAAATGAACGAATTCTTCTATGAAATTTGGTGATATTAAAGAGGACGTCTAGATCTTTAATTCCATATGTAACACAGTTCATTTGGACAAGTAACCAAAGAGAAACAAATTTTTAAAGTTAAGGCAAAGAAACTGGAACTTCCAGATTTTACCAAATGAACAGTGATTTTTAACCAATAAACTGATTTCATGTGAACAAGATAACCTCAATTTCATATTTTTCCCTCAAATATTTATGAAATATACTTCATTAGAAATTGGAACCACATTATTTTGATTTTTCTACAATTAGTTATGAATTTTCAAAGTAGGGTACATGTTCTGGAATTACCAAATGAACAGTAACAGTGAACAGTACCCGAAAGCAAATCTTTTGGAAATGGATATTTTCAAAGCAAATGATCATAAAATTAGTTCCAATCACTTCTAATGGAGTATAATTGAGGTTAAAAGTAAGGATGTAACATCTGCCGTATGTGTTTAAGTCAAGTGGAAAGAATCATTACCCTTAGTGTTGCTCAGCGAATTTCACAGCTTCTCTACGTGGGTGGTGATCTCTTTCTGATCGCAAGAAATCGACAGAGTGTTCCTCAGCGACCTTCACAGATTCTCTCCGCGGACGGTGGTCTCTTTCCGATCACAAGAAGTCGACGCATCAGGTCGGCTTCCTCTACTGGTATCCACACGAACAGCGTTCCAACCACGAACGACGTGCTAGCGTCTCCTGTCCCTCCAAGGCTTTCACAAGTCTCCGTCTCTATTTCAGCAGTTTCATGTCTGCAAACCTTTTGCAGATTCCGTTCGGCCTTTTGTGTTCTGTGTTATTTTCAAACGTAGCTCCTCCAATCAGATATAGAGGATGCTATGCGTTTTTCCACTTAACCTAATTGGATTTTGGAGTTAATCTTATATTAATTCCGAATTGATACAATATCATATATTGTATAATTTTATAAGAAACTAATTAAATAAAATAATATTAAATCCGTCCCACAGATTTAATTACCTATTTATTTAACTTTAAATAAAGATGAGACTGAGTTATATTTGATTTATTCCCATAAATCAAATTTGAGATATCCTATCAATTTGAATTTCAAATTCAAACGTGATAGGGATTTAATTTATCCTTATAAATTAAATCTTATAAATATCTCTTATATGAGATATCCTATCAATTTGAATTTCGAATTTCAAACGTGATAGAGATTTAATTTATCCTTATAAATTAAATCTCATATATCTCATATATATAATATATATACGAATTTATATATATACGAATATAAATATAAATAAATATATATATCCACCCTGGATCATTCATTGAATCTAGACATGTCTTAGATTCAATGAATCTGGACACCATAGCTCGTGTTGGGCTATTTTGTGTGCGACCCTGTAGGCCCATATGAAGTTGGCAGTGGGCCATTTGTTATACTAGCCCACAAGTCGCAAGCGGTCTCTAGCAAGATATAACGACTACCCAAATCATATGAGGATCGTTAAACGATGTAACCTTTTATACAACCATATCATGTCCCTTCTGTCACGCGATATTTTGGTCATGGATGAGGCATGGATAATGTCATCCTCCTATTCCTGACCGTTACTTTCTCGATCCCTGAGTAGTCTGATTATAGAAATGGAACTACCTTTCCATTACAGTATGGCCATACATTTCTCAGACTCACTCATCGAGGGGCCCAGTAATATCTCTCCACGAATGTGAGGGACAAATTCCATCTTGACCATTCACATTCCTCCGCATGAAAAACCACTAAGCCCGAACATAGTCTTTATGATCACTCGGTCAAAAGTGACTTTTGACTAGGTCAAAGCTGAGCGTTTTGTCATGTAGAAATCCATGATGATCTCAGGTCAAAGGGCATATTGACATGGTTTGTATATGAGAGAAGCTTATGACGTTACCCATGCAGTTCTCTCATAGCGGGTCGGTCCAACACCCTGTACTCTTACATGTGCTTATGACTTTGATTTATATCTCTATACATCTTCAAAGTCATACTGGTCTTATTTCATCTGTGCTCCCACATAGATGATCGACCAGGGACATTTAGGATAATATCATGAATTATCCAAGGATGGTCATCATAGTAAACATGCAAATAATATGATAACTCAATTAATAAATTCATAAATCAATAATGTTCATAAGACAATGATTGGCCCCTAGGGCACGATTTCCAACACATTGCGTGTTTTGAAGCAAGTTCACAAGATATTTGGATAAGGAATTTCATTGTTGGGCTTAAGATTATAGATTTAGTCTTTAAGCTAATCAGAATGTATTGTGATAACGCAGCTGCAATGGCCATAGCGAACAACAAAAGGAATAAAAGTTGCAGCAAGTTTGTTGAACTTAAATTCCTTTGCTTGAGAGAGAGGGTTCAGGATGGCCAAGTTTATGTTGAACGTATCAGTACATTGGACATGTTGGTTGATCCTTTGACGAAAGGGTTGAAGCCAAATATTTTTGTCACACATGTACCTCATATGGGACTTCGTCCTACTTTTGATTAGTAGAGGTATGAGCAATGAAATTTTATTTTTGTGGTTTATCATTTCAATTTATGATTGTATACATTTTGTGTTATTGAAATTGATAGACATTGAGATAGGAACCTATGAACATTAAGTTCATGTATATTGTGATACCCATTAAGTGATGGTGCTACCTGTAATACTTGGAAGGTAATACCCAATAAAAAGGGATTTATCACCTTGATTCTTGTAGCACGACATTAGTTTACCTAGATAGGGCAATGACATTGAGTATACGGGCCAAGTGAGAAAATGTTAGATATTTATTATTTATTATAACCTATTTAGATATTAATTAGGATAATTAATAAATATTTCTGAGTGTGGCCCGTAGTCATTGGCCCCAGTCCAAGGTGAGTTATTGACTTAGTTTATTTAAGGTTAATTTTCTGATGGTGGAAATTAACAATTCATTTCATTGTGAGATCTCTTTTTGAGTCTAGAGCGAAACCTAATTCTTAGCTCTCCTTTGAAGGTTCCCCACTGGTGACGGCAGTACACAAGTTGCCATCACTGTGCCTAATCACCAGCTGGAAGAACCTATGATTTATCTGATAGTGTTATTTGATTGACAGGTATTCTATTTGATCCCAGTTCTCCTCAGATTAATCAAGCTATGACAAGAGGTAACTTTAAGTCTTCCGCTGCATCTCATATATGTTTTATATTTGAGTATGTTATAATCTGGATTGATTATACTATGATTGAGATGTTTATTTTCTAACATCCAGACATTAGTTGCTTCTCTAAATCCACTAGAACACAAATTCTTGCATAGTGACCATGTAATTGACATGATATATTCATATTAACTTTCACCGTTTCCCCAATTCTATTACCAATGATAGTATACTTTTTCATCATAATATTCTAATGGTAACTTTGTTATTCTAACCCAAATCGCAACCTTACTAATTGTAGCTTTCTCAGGCTTAAAGTTAGGTTCCCACAATCTCACAGTTAAATAATAATCATAGATTATCCATGGGCCTCCTATTAAGTCATTGAAATAATCTTCTCTATTTGACATCTTAACAACATAAAAACCATATCCAATATCAATCAAACTTATCACCTCTTTTTTTGCCCACATAGATTGTAATCGTGAATGCAGAGCTTTGTAACCAATACCTTTGTCTAGAAGTTTGACAATTACCGACTTACGCCATGCTCTATATAGTTTTTCCTTCATCTTTTCTGAAAAAGCGAAGGAGGGAAAGTTCTTTGAAGGATCTTCAATAGTTTTGCATAAGGGCTTCTCATTATCCATCTTGCTCTGTTGAGGTGATTTAGACATATTATCATAAGATAATATGTCTTGATCTCCCACTATATCATCCTCAGCATGATCATTGTTCCTCTCTCCACACCTTTAAGCTTTTCTACAAAAGAAAGTCCCCCTTTTTCATAGAGACCCTTTTTCTCCCAGTGTTGGCCAATAACCCCATAGGATATTCTCACCCCAGCTTTGTTCTCTACATTTTTGACCTTCTTAGATCTTCGTAGCATTAAATCATCGTTCCATTCTATCTACTAAATGAGGACTCTTTACGCATGATCTGAGAACCATCAATTTGGTTTCTATTTTGTAACTTTTTTCTTTGTTATTTTTCTGTTGTTGGATTTTACAGCTACTTACTCATATGTTTAGTTACTGATTTTTTTTTCTGAATCGTTTTATCTAGTTATTAATAAAACTAAAATCTACCCACATGCGATGTATGAGACGGTATGTTTCGCCCTTTATTTTCATAATATCTCAATTTCTCCTTACCCTAAAAAGTATTTCCCCGTGCACATTGTCAAATGCATTACAGAATTTCGAAAATATAAAAAAGAAAGTTATTGAGATATTGTATGAGATATTAATACCCCAATAATTTAGATTGTGTATATTAATAAAATCATATGGTCAAATATCAATATTTGAAAAAGATTATCGCATTAATTATGGTATTAATAACCTATTAACTAATATTGTAAAAATATTTAAATATGATTACAAAACCTAAACAAACTCATTTGCTATTCAACTGGGTATTACAATATTCCATATATATAGTTGCTTGTTGATAGTTGATAATAGTTGAGATTAACAGATAGTTGATTGTCTCTTATAAAAACGAAAAAAAATCAATCTTTGCTTTTTTTTTTTCCTTTAATTTTTTTATTAAAAAGTATTACTTTTGGTTCTTTAAGAACTAGTTAATTTTTTAGATAGATTAATGAAAATAAATAAATTTGTTAATTATAATAAATATAAGAGATAATTTATTTTTTTATAAATTAATAAAATTAAATAAATAAATTAAGTATTATAAAATTTAACTAACTCTTATATTAAGAACTAGAGGAGTATTATTAAATTTTGAATATGTAAATTTATTCGTGTCAAGTGCTGTTGAACCAAATAGAGAGAAATGTCCACAGGCAAGTACATGATGTTTAAACAAATCTCCCATGGAAGGTGAAAATAAAAACAATTCTCTCATGCGCAACGCTTTGGTAAGTAAATTATGTATTTTAGCAATGATCTCTGGATTCAATGGCGCCCAACACACCCTCTTTCAAACCAAAAAATAAAAGTTGAGTTTTATACTCCAAAGTTCAAAGTGAAAAAAATAAGGATGTGTGTGTATGGGTCTCCTCCCCACAAGAGGGAGGGTCTTTAAATTGTTAAAAAGAAAAAGGCCAATTCCGTATCAATATCATTATTTTTAAAGGCAATTTAATGTTTTCAAGGAAAGAGATGTCATATATGTTTGTTTTTTAGAAAACATAAATTAAGTAAGAAATGAAGACACATATAAATGCTTAAAAAAACGGACTAAACGTGAAGCCGGAAAAGCTATCGAGTTTTGGTTTTCATTCATGGTTTTAAACCAATGGTTAAATTGACGACGTAATAATTACTTATAAAATTCTACTCTCAACTTGAAAAAAAAAAATAGCTATCTGTCCAGCCATTTCAATGGAACTTCCATCTCCATTTGGAATGTTTATAATTGCACCTTAAAAAATTATATGATATTTGGTGTACATTAGATAAAATTTTATAAGTATTTTTATACTTGTACTATTTTAGAGTTGTGGGTATACCTTTATAAAAATGGTATGAATCCCACCACAAAAAATAACCTACGTTATCCTATTATAACAGACATATCATTTTTGCTTTAATTTTGAATATTTGTCGATACTTTTGTACCTAAAAATATTTATGGTATTAGGTGCACATCGAGTAAAAATTTATGAATATTTTTACACATTCCTAAAAATATTGTTTTTGATAAAAAGATAAGCTTAATATTACATAAGATAAAAAGATACATTAAAAAAAGCCCCACCAGCCCACCGAAATGAGTTCCGGTGAAACCTAAGTACAAGTATACAATACAAAAATGAACAACAGCCAGGAAAGAAAATAAGACTTCAACAAGAAAGCCCAAAAGATAGTAAGCATTTCTAAGACTAGTCATAGCTTGAATCGAACCAACTATAATACCCACCAAATTTGACACTGCTTAAAATCCCAAAGAGCAAGAGTAAATACTAGTCGGCAACAATGATAAGACAAGGGGCATGGAAAAACGCCACCATCACGTCGATAGCTCTTGAGTTTATAAACAGGGTCTCTGCACAATCCTGTTGAGAAGATGCAGTGGCCTTAAAAGCCACAAAAAGATATCGGCTTCTTGATTTGGGGAGTGTTGATACTTGATAGCATTTATAGTCTGTTCATTCTACTTTTCTGTTTGTTATGCAAAATATGGTTAAAAACACTCACTGTGTGCTCGGACTTGGGTGATCAACCATATGGATTTGAAAATTTCTTTTCACACATATAGTTTGATTGAATCAATAGAAGGTAGTCATGGTTCTGAAGAATTGGGAGATGTAGGAGGGAAAAACTCAGTGCCACGGCCATCTATTAATCTTACAAAATAGCATCTCAGAAAACAAACTACAAAACCTGGAAACCCCAATCAAGTAGCATGATGGTGTCTGTATTCCGTCTGAGGACATATTTGCCAAAACCAAAACCACATTTGTGCCTTTTGGCGGCATGAAACGTTGTTTTCAAACAGATACTAAATTAGTGTGTACCCATGAAAGAGGTAGAAGTATTATGCTACAGCCAAGGCTTGTTTCATTATGACGCCTCGTCATCGTCATCGTCAGAGTCCCCATTATCTGAAGACTCTTGTTTATGCTGCTGCTCTTCTCCAGCATTCAATTTACTCCTCTTCTCCTTCTTTATTTGCTTTTTCTTTTGGCGCTTCAACCGCTTCTTCGCTGTTAGTTCCTCTGCAGCCTTTAATCTTTCCTCCCGTCTCATATTAAACTGTCACTTCCTTCCTTTTCTGATAATCAACTTCCATCCTCGCAAGCCTATCTTGCTCTTTCCGTCTCATCTGCCGATACTGTTGGAAGAGGAATTTGAGAAATACAGCATAAGGGGGAAAATTTGAGCGTATTTATTGCCTTTCGACTTTCCCTACAAGTTGATAAATGAGTAACAATTCACAAATGCATTTGTCAATGAAATACCACATGAAACATTTCAATGCAATTGCTTGAATAGAGTGTTTACTAGGGATTTATAGAGAACACAGACAAAATTAATGTCAAGTGTCATGGGAACAAACTGCCCAACCAACATGTATTTGACACGTGTATAGACCTAGAAAACCGTTTGGTTCAAACTTGCACCAGACACAGATGAACATATAGCTCTTTCCTAATGTTCATGTGGTACATAAATAATCAGAATAGTATAGTTTAACGTATTTTTTTAGCAGATGTTGGAAATAAATAGGCCCAGGCCCATTATTAATTTATTCTGCCATTATTCATTCATTTATTCTGCTTTTTCTTTATTGTTATTCTTTCAGATATGTTACCGTTTGTGTTTTAGGAGAATGAGGTAGTTATGATAAGTCAAGGAGTCAAGACTTTATTTTGGTGATATCTAGAAAGCACCAAACCCTACTTTATATTGTATTCATGTGAACATCCAGAATGATGAAAAGAAGAAAAACCTCTGTTTATTCAGTAAATTTTCTAGGGGGGAAATACTGTAGGTACTTAAAAAGATAAGATAATGCTGGTGATGTTTTTCAATAAAAGTATATCACTTGATAGAAAATATTAAGAGGTAGGATTTGAACATAGCAAATGTAACAAGACATATACACCATTCCATGTTATATTTTACATGTTTGACATATCAATGTGTCCATGTCCACATTATGTTGGTGCGGATCAGCATGCCTACATTTATTACCAAATATTAATATAGTCAAAAGATGTCTGGGGAGGGTTTTCATGGTTTTAGCTGTTTTGGTGAGAGGTTTAGCATCATACCCTAACTTCCCAGCTCAAAATTTTTGGAAACAGATCTAAACCAAGAGACCTTGTAGGATAACCAAAATCACACTCCCTTTCTAGCGAAAATCAAGAACCCATTACAAATAAACTGTTGATTGAGGTGGTAAACGGCTACATCCCCATAAATAGGAGAACACAAGTTCGAATTCCAGGAAGCACACTCGTTGGAAGAGGTGAAAACCTTTTGCGCTCTAAACCTCAAAAAGGTAGTGATACCCTTGACTAAATCAAAAGAAACAAAGAAAGAAAATCAAGAACCCACTTACAAGAGGCCTTGGCTAACACGGCACCCTCGTATAAAACAATTTTTTTTATCAATGTTGTTCCCCGTTAGTTTAGTAGTTCCCACTTCCCACCTATCCATAGAACTCCATATTTTTTTTCCTTTTGTTTATCATTCTCGGACATCATTTTGAAGAGCTTCACTTCAAAGATTACTCCCCAAACATTAGTACATCATCAGCTGTATTATGTCCTTAAGAATCCTTAATCACAAGGTCAATCTCTTCAGTTTATTAGATGAGCAGCAAACATTTTAATACACACCTTTAATTCATGGAACTACCACTACTATACATTGTCTTTATGAAAGTCCCACATTTTGTACCCCACCAATGCATTAACCTGATCACCAGCATATCGGTCCTCGTCAAAGCATCAAATGGCAGATAAAATTACAGCATCACTTTTTTTGGCTTTTAGAATCTATATAATATATTCTATGCTATGGAAAATAAATAAATAAAAATCTGTTATCCGTTATTAGCCTATTAGCAGTTAGTGTAGGTGGGGTTAGGGATTATAAATAAGACCCCTATTGCATTTATAATCCACTTGTTGACTCATTAGTGAATACAGGTGTATTTCAGTCTCTCCTTCTCATCTATATCTCCTTCTATCTCTCAGACTCCTCTTTCTCTGTCCCTTTCTCTCTTTCACTCTTTCTCTATCTTTCTTATCAACTTACCATAACATTCTATTACAGGATAAATAATGTATGCCCCTTTGCATTTATCATTAATAGGTTCATTGATGGATGGCATGAATTCTACATGCCATCAACCTGAAGTTTTAGTACAAAAAATATGATAGCCTGCATAATATTAACCGACTATCAGCACTGTAATGTTAATTCCGCTTCCTTCAAGCAAGTGCGAACAGTAGTACGCATTCTCATTATCAAATTTAACTTAGAACGAACTAGAGTAGAAAAGAAGAGTACTGAAAGGAATATACAAAAAACAATTATATTTTGCTTCGAACGGCTAAACTAATTTGAAACTTTCAGATTGAAAGCTTTACCTGATGAAAGTCACCGGAACCAGAACCAGCAGAGCTACCAGACATATTGCTGACACGAACGGGCACATTATCAATAATCCGTCGGAGCTTAACCTCAAGGTCCTGTTCTTCCTCCTTGAAAGCAACCGGAGTATATTCCACAAGTGCATTGGATGCTGCTGTCACCGGCGGAAGCGGCGGTTTCGACTTATCAGTCACTGAAACCACCTGAAGATCTTTGGGTTTGCCCGTTGACATTTTGATTCTTGTAAGACCTAAGTTTTCAGTTCAACAAAATCCCCAAATTCCCGCTCAAATATTAATCAAAACACATCATTCACTCAGTCAAACGCAAGTAACCAAGTTCATTAGGATGAAACGAGGAAAAGAAACAAAAAAAAAAAGTTCAAAGATGCCCCTAATCAAATTACAACAACAAAATTTTCAAAAACTTGGGAAATCAAAAGCATAAGCTATAAACTTCTTTTCACGAAAGAGGGCGACGGGGAGGGAAGGCACGAGGGAGTCCGGGGGCCAATCAAAGAAAGTTGAGATTGATCAGGGTGTGTTTGGATTAGCTTTTGGAGAATAGATTCTGGGAAATAGATTCTGGGAGAATAGATTCTGGAAAGAATAGATTTTAGGAAGAATAGATTATAGAGAATAGATTTTGGGAAGAATAGATTATGAGAAGAATAGATTTTGCAAATAGAGATGTTTGGATGATTAATAGTAGAATCACTTTTTATATTAATAAATTACTAAAAAGGGTATGATTTGATTAAAGTATGAGAGAGGAGAGAGAGAGGAGAGAGGAGAGAGAGAGAGGAGAGAGAGGAGAGAGGAGAGAGAGGAGAGAGAGGAGAGAGAGAGAGGAGAGAGGAGAGAGAGAGGAGAGAGGAGAGAGAGGAGAGATAGGAGAGAGGAGAGAGAATATAAGAAAAAAATAGGGGTAAAATAGTAATTAGATAATTTATAAGCTCTTTTACAATTCCAAAATCTATTGAAAAATAGCTTCTTCAAAACCATGGTTTCAAACCGAGGTTTTGCCCAAAATCAATTTTAGATGAAAATGGCTGTTTGGCAAAAAATTTTATAAACCGAGGTTTTATTCCAAAATCAATTCTGGATAAAAATTGATGTTTGTGTGAAATTTTTTTAAACCGAGGTTTTGCTCCAAAATTGATTCCGAAACGCTATGCCAAACAGGCACGGAGACTGAATCGATAATCGTTGGGTTTGGGATTTCGTGTGACAATTGCTTTGAGATCCGGATCCGGACCCGTCCGGTAGGCTAACTACCTACCGAGCTCGATCTTCTTGCCTATGCAGGGCGGTCCAGTGTTTTGTTCAACTACTAGACTTGCCTCGCCCGGCCCGATTTGAGCAAGTCAAAGGTAGATTTATGGCTTGACTTGTTTGAACACTCTTACTTTGGTGTTATTAAAAAATAAAATAAAAGTAGACTCAGCATCCCCAATTAATTTTAATAAAATAATTAATACTTAAAGTTTTAAAATATTTTTTTATGGTACAATTAGTATTTTTTTTAATTAGTACCCTCTACTGATAGATCTCAAACTTTGTTTAAATCCTTCCATATAAGCTATTTTTTACACACTATTATTTAAAATTCTATTAGTATAATTATTTTTTAAAAGAAAAATTAAGGAAATGAAAATAGATTGAAAACGAAGAGTGAAAATAGATTTAGCATTAGGATTCTAAAATGTCAACCTATTTGCATACGAGGAAGAGCAAATGAGAGATTTATCAATAAAGACGAATTCATCAACAAAGATGATAATTGGGAGAGATTAGTGTAAGAAATGTTGATGTGGAGGAAAGTTGTCAACATGGTAAGAAAGCTTGAGAGGGTTATCAGAGATAATGGTAGAGGAACAATATCGACTAGGTAGGAGTAAAATTTTTGTTCATTGAAGTGGTAATCGTAGAATGGACAATCTCTTTTTTGCTAGATTTTTTTTTAAAACATAATTATACTGGTGAAATTTTAAATAATGACATATAAAAAAAGGTTTAGGTAAAGGGTTCAAATTGAAATTTGAGATCTATTAGTGAAAGATGCTAATTGTACTAAATTTTTTTAAGGTATTTACTGTATCTTTAAATACTTTTTAAGGTAGTTATTGTACCTTTAAAATTAATTGAGGGTATTCTATTCACTTTTACCTTTTAAAAAATAAGTTGAAATGAAAATTTTAGTGTTAAACCCAACCCTAATATTTTGAACGAGCTCTGATTTTTTTTTTTTGAATAAATTCTGGATATCATTGCAAATTAAGTAAAAGATAGTACAAGTAATTCATCAAGATCCACCCTAGTGGAGATTGATGAATAATACAAAAATACCCTTTTAGACTATGCGAGAGGTAATCTGTTGCTGCTAAATTTTCCCTAGTGGTGTGTCAGTAAAACCTGTCAATTCCTATGTAAAATTAAACTAGTGTCATCTATAATGTTCCTAAAAGGGTGGTTAGGATCACACCCTCTAATACAAAAAATCAATGGCTTCTATACAATCAAAGTAGATCACAACAGTGTTAAAGCCCCTGGACTAACACAAATTTAGTCCAATAATGATGCCTAACAATTACGCAATTGCAGAAGGAACTGAAGTAAGTTTGTAGCTGAAGTCACATATCCAATTACTCTCTTCATCTATGACATATGTGAACAAGAAATACTCTATTACTCTTCTCCTAAATCCTTATCTTGTTATCCTCTTTTCTACTTTCTTATTTTCTTTTTGGCTGAACATATTTTTCTGTCTACTTCACATGACAGATCTATACACAAAATCTTTATTTGATTATGTAATATTATTATCATAACTATTGTTGACAACTTTATTTTTCCGGTTATATTTTTCTTATTATGACATAACTTATTGAACTTTCTTTATTACTTTTTAGGTACCTGACCCTCTTTTGAGGTTTTAGCAAGTAGTTATGTCTTGGAACTCTTCTGCAGTACCTAACTTCTCATTATGATCATCTTAATAAATACTCCTATATTTCCTAGATATTTATATTTGAAACCGATTTAGTCTTTCATGCTTCATGCATGCCTCAATTTCATTTATATTTGTAAGTTTTGGGTATACTTTAGATCTGCTCTTATCCATTGAGATACCCTCATGCAACTGAAGCACCTTGTTTGGACTCTGGTACGTTTACACAGCAAAACCACCGAAGAAGGAAGAAAAACAGAGATCAGACGCAAAGAAGAGAGGAGAGGAGGAGTAGAGGAGAAACAAATCTGTTACCCACACCCGAGAGCAAGACTGCAGTTTCACGAATGATCAATACAACCACTCTCTTTGTTGCCTTATTCACGTCCAGAAATTGTGCATGGGTGGGAAGTGGGATCTCTATAACTCCCATATCCCTTATTTTTCTCCTTTCAAAAATAAAATTATTCCCTCCACATTTGCTCCTTATGGACTTGGGCTTAATCCACCAAGGGTATACTGGCCCATTTTCTAACATCTCCCACTCACACTTGGTGGATTAGATGTCGTGGGTCCATCCTCATTCTCTTCTTTCTTTTATGACGTGACTGTGTAGGTATGACATCTCCTTCTGGGTGTTTGTACTAGAAATCCCCTTTATAGAGACCAGCATAAAGCAACCCTTTAGTGCAGCTCAATTATAATAAATCATAGTGCCTTAAATGTCCTAGATTTATCCATATACACTTTTCTTATGGCTAATGTAATCCATCTTGAGTTAGTATATAACTTAGATAGCCTCCACTAATGTATAATATCCACACTTATAAAATTAACAAAATAATATCACAAGGGACTGGTTGTAACATCCTAATTTTCAGTTTTATTTTTAAGCACAATTTAAAATATTATTTATCAATAACTCAAAAATATTAAATAATTAAAAATATTATAGTTTAATATTTTTATTAGTTTCAATGAAACTAGAATATCTGAATTATCCTACCACTATCTTTCTTAAAATTTATGATTTGATTTATGTTATTAGTTAGGAATATATTAAAATTTACCTTCAAGTTTAGATATGAAGTTTAACTTTTGAAGATATGGCTTGAATTTTAAATATTATATCTGATAGGATTCTAACAAATTATAAAGACAATAATGATAATAATAATAAGATAATATGATTATATTAAATAAAATCAAAATGTTAAACCTAGATCCCTTTTTCATCTTTTTATTGAATAGTCACCCATTATCTCCCACCTTCAAATAACTCTTTCTCTCCTTTTGATCTCGCTCTTGTAGTAAAGGTATGTTTTCTCAATTCCTCTTCAGGTTCTCCTTTTTTATTAGTGTTTATCATTGTGCCATGCTTCTTTCTCTTGTCAAGTCTTCTCACCGTTACTACCCCTCCTTTTGTCAAGTCATCATTACGGCGCCATCTTTTCCTTTGTCAAGCAAGTTCTATGTATATATACATATATGTGTGTGGGTTTTGCATTAGGTGTAAATCATATGGGAACAGTTTCCAAGTCTTGCCTTCATAGAGAACTAAATATATTTGTGACTCCTAGTAGAGCATCAGATTATTTATGATTGATATTATTATAAACGAGGCCACTTGACGTGTGGTAATTATTCCTTATTTTGATAAGAGGTAACCACTTTCCACTTATTGTGTGTGATAGTATGATGTTTGTGAGTATTTTGATATATATATATTTATATAAATCTGCTGGTATTTACATAATTATATTGAGGAATTATTATTGATAGTTTTATAAAAAATAGTCTTATGGGACTTGCAGCTTAATTTAGAAAATTGAATTGAGAACAGAAACTTGTTATATCTTATAATTGTCGTTTAAAGAAAATTATTATTTTGAGAAAGATTTTATTGTGATACTTATTGATGTTATTGATTGTCAAGTTTGAGATTGTTGATTAATATTATTATCTTGAGAATTATGCATTGGGGGTTGGTGATGAGGGAGTTATATTTTTACCATGTGGTATAGCCTCCATTGAAGCTAGATGGTTGGCTTTTGTCCCACTTGTTTACCGAGGGACTTGCCCCACCTGTTTACCGAGGGGCTGCGACACCCCCACCAGTTTACCGAGGGGGAATGAACCCATGGTCCGGTCACGTGCTTTGTAGATTTTGGCCGATCTATATCACTTGACCGGTTAGCTTTTTGGGTGGCCAGTCATATGGTAGTTATCACTAGCCCATGGGTTCAGTCGGCAGAAATAAGTTAGTTCGGTTGGATTTATGGGAGGAACTTGGGTGGTTTATTTATTTGATTATAATATGATGATATGTTATTTTCTATATATTGTACTTTATAAATTTTCCTACTTGACACCTTACGAGCACATATTAGTATGCATGATGAGTAGAATTGATGGTTACTGAGGCTTCTATCTCACCATATTTTTATTAACATTTTTCAGGACTTAGTTCAATTGCTGGTTTGAACGGGAAGGCACTGGAGGCATAGTTGTGCTAGTTAAACTATACAACATCCTCCCTTATATTTATGTGTTGAGTATATGTATATTGCCACTATAGGCCCTACTTTTATTCATACTTTTCTTTATACTCTGATGATTTGCTATTTTATTATTGTATTGAATAATGTGTGCTGGTAGGAGGCTAGAGTCTTTTAGGATTATGCATGTGACATGATGAACCCCCAGAGGCTATTTATTATATTATGATTGTTATTTGGAAATTTTGCTAGCATTATGGGTATTGGCGTTAGTCACTTAAGTATGTTACCCGAGAAAATTCGAATTAGTAACTTGATGAAGTTAAATGGAGGCTTGAATCCTTTAACCATGTTAGTGGGGTTGAATTCTTTCTAACATGGTTTTACGTGTGAAAATTATGTAAAGCTTTTATATCCATGATAGTACGATTTTACAAGTTTCACTCTTTTCTATCATGGATATCACTTTTAAAATAAGTTAAACCTTGTTCACTATGTTAGTGTTGGATTGGTAGTTTCTACAGTGTTAATTATCGATTAAGAAAAATCTTTTATAACCATGGTAGGGTTACTTTTAAATTTTAGTAAACTCTTTGCTATCATGGTTAACTTTCTTTGAAATAAATTAAATTCATTTATAATATTATTTTTAAATTATACTGGATATTAAATATATTTAAATAATTAATAATAGCTATATTTTATGAGAATTTTACACCGGTCACAGACACTAGCATGGATGTGTATATTCTGGCAATATTTCTTTCGTCTATATATCATTTTGATATGAATCAACCGTTTTCATAGCATAATACCTTTGGTTCATATATAATATTACCATAGGATATTTACTAAAGTAGCAATTGCTAAAACATACCTCCATAATATTGTCAAAGTCAAAGGACATTAATGAAAGGATGATTCTTTTCTGGAACTCACACAACAATGAAGCAGTGATTGATTCACTTGTTTTCCATGTGTGGTTCTTTAGCACATGTGGTATAAATCACATGTTACTGTGCTCCTCTTATCTTATAAGAGTGCATATCATTTTGATTCTATCAATCACACCATACAAAATTAAGTCCAGACACTCATAGTATCTAAACCCAAACTCTTCAATTCTATTCACTTTATATGAAGTCAATTTTGAAGAATTTATTATCTGGCTACAGGTTTCATGGATGTGGGTATCCATAGCTTGATCCATATCTTTCCTCATAGATCTCATCTCGACTTACTGCACTTTTTAAGCCAAGGCGACATTTATTGTGTTTCTTCTCTACCATATTAGCACTCTTGCTACTTTACTAGTGAACATATGTCGCATCTTTGAATGCTTCTCTAGCATCAAAGGCAGTTGCTTATGTGAGAGAGCTATCTTTTTAACCTGTATAACATACTAGATATTGTATACTTTCACTCAGACATATTAGTAATAATAAATGACATAATATCATTAATAAAAAATATTAAATACAGTTTACAACTTTACATTTTTTTGCATGCCAATAGCTTTTACATGTTTTCAAATGTTTCTTTGCTTATTGTCTTAGTCAAGGGGTCTACAACCATACATTTAGTTGAAATGTATTGTACAGTTACAATTTTCTATGCTATATAATCCCTCATAAAGTTATACTTTATATCAATGTGTTTGGTCTTGCTGTGATATTTAGGGTCTTTGGTGTAGGCTATAGCTGCAGTATTGTCACCGTGTATCAACACCGTATTTGTACTCTCGTTCCCAAATCCTAAGTATTAAGTAAATCTCTTCAACCAAACTGCCTCTTACGTTGCTGCAGTGTATGCCACAAACTCAACTTCTATAGAGTGTAAAGCAATGCACGTTTGCTTCTTGCTACTCCAACATATGGCTCTGTTGTTAAGCAAGAAGATGTATCCTGAAGTCAATCTTCATTCTTCTTCATCACCGCCTATATCAGCATCAAAATATCCGATTAGACGCAAATCATAACATAACACATAGTCAGTTTTACCCTTTAAGTATCTCAAGATCTTCTTCACTGCTTTCTAGTGTTTCTTAGCTGGGTTGGACTAGAATCTACTAACCAGCCCTACGGCAAAATAAATATCTGGTCTTGTATACATCATTGCACACATAAGGCTACCAACGACACTGGCATATAGAACTCTTTCCATTTGCTTTTTGTCTAATTCAGTTGTGGGACACATGTCAAAACTCAAGGCCACTTTAGTGGCTATAGGGATATCCATGGGATTACAATCACTCATATTGAATCGCTTAAGTATCTTCTTAATATAATTCTCTTGTGAAAGAATGAGGATTCTCTTGGAGCGATTCCTTCAAATCTTGACTCTGAGTATGTATTCTACTTCATCTATGTTTTTCATCTTAAAAGTTGATGAAAGCCATTCTTTAATAGCTATCACCGAGGCAAGAGTATTTCTGGCTAAGAGTATGTCGTCTACATATAAGGATAATATCACAAAGTTACCCTCAAACTGCTTAACATAGACGCAATAGTCTTCCTCTATATTTTTTGGAAGTTATATGAGGTTATCGCCTTGTGAAACCTCAAGTACCACTATCTGGATGAATGTTTTAATCCATAAATGGATCTTTTGAGTTTACACTTGTGTTCAAACCCTTTTTCAATGAAATCTATTGGTTATTCCATATAGATTTCTTCATCTAGATCACCATTTAGGAATGCGATTCTTACATCCATATGATATACTTCCAAGTTTAAACTGTTTACTATTGCCAGAATAAGTCTTATAGAATTGAAACGCACAACGGGTGAAAAAGTATCTTTATAATCTATACCTTATTGTTGTGTATATCCCTTTGCAACCAATTGATATTTGAATTTATCAATTGATCCATCCATATTTCTCTTAATTATGAGAACCCACTTGTTCCCAATGGCTTTACACCCTTTTGGCAAATCAACCAATTCCTAAACTTAGTTTTTCATCATTGAGTCAATTTTCTCTTTGATTACTTTCTTCCATTCCTCCATGGCATGACATATTGATAGGACACAAATTGTGTGGTTTCTGTAACATTTTGAGGGTTTTGTGATAACTTTACCATTCATTTTATGCCTACAATTGTGTTTTTGTGGTAATACATGGTTGTACTTGGCAATATGCTAATTTAAGGGTAAAATGGTAAATTAACTCCTTCAAACTGCATATATGTTGTTCTTCAGTAACTAGTTAGACTTTTACAGTGAGCTTTAATGTTGAATTGTAGGTATTTTGGAGGAGAACCAAGGATTAACGTGAGCAGAGCTGAACTATTAGTACCTTTTGATCATGAAATTGAGAGATAACTTAGGAAACTAAGGAAATAATTAGGGAAGAGGAAAAATCAATAGAATCTAGCTCATCCTCTAGTGTCCCTGAATATGAAATTGGACTTAATCTAGAGATTCCATTAGAAATTTCTAATATGGCTGAGATTAATCCTAATAGGCATGATGGACATAATAGACAAGGAGAAAATGAAATACCAATGAATGTAGAAGATAATAGAAGTGTGAGGGAAATAAATCATTCGCATGTAAATTATAATCCTTATGGTTTTTATACTGAAGAAGCTAATTTTGAAATTAAATGAGGTTTGATTGTAGCCTTACCCAAATTTTATGGTTTTATAGGAGAATGTCCACATCGGCACTTACAAACCATGCATATGATCTGCTCCTCAATGAATCCCCCAATGACTATATTGGATGATGTCTTAAGGAGGTGTTTCCATTTCACCTTAAAAGGGAAGGCTAAGAAGTGGTTATACAAACTACCAACCCATTTATCCACTCTTACATAGGATCAGTTGAAGTCAACATATTTAGGACAGTTCTTCCCGGCCTCTAAGACAACTCAGATGAAGAAGGAAATTATAAACATTCTACAACAAGATGGAGAGTCATTACATAAATATTGGATAAGATTTATCAACTTATTGGCTTGATGTTCACACCACAACATGACAAAGACTGATCTAGTAGACATTTTCTATAATGGTCTACGTGCTCACAATCAGGTGTCCTTGAATGCAACAACAAATGGATCTTTGTGAGATAAGACTCCACAAGCAAGTTGGGAATTATTTCAAAAAATGTCTAATGAAGACCATCAAACTGAGGATCCAAGGAGAATGGGCTCATCATCTTCAGGTAATTCAATAGAGATTTTGGCAGAAATAGTAGCTTTAGGAAACCGAATGGAAAAGAGGATGAATTTAATTGAAAGAGAGCTGCATTTCATAAAGAAAGTTCATGTAGTGGGAACCTCACAAGCACTAGTTACAGGATATGAGTCATGAGGTTCAATGATGCATGTCACAAGTACATGTGATAGACAATATGAAGAGGTAGCAGTAATGTATCAAGGGAGAGAAAGTCAAATCCAAAAGAGAGACCCATACTCTAACACATACAACCCTAGTTGGAGAAACCGCCCAAATTTTAGGTGGTGAGTGGGGAAAATAGGCCTAACCAATTCCAATGAGGTGGTGCTTCCTCAAGAAACTACCAAAACAATGCAAGGTCTATAATTCCTGCTAATCCTAATGCTTTAACAGCACCAAGACCAGATGAGTCTTCTCACTTGTTGAAAAGTATGGCTGCATAGATAACAAACATTGACGGTAGAATGACTAATATAGACCACAAGCTCAAAGAGAATGATAGTTAGTTCACCTCCATAGCTTCAATCCTTCAAAGCACGAAGAAGGATAATGATAATGTGCATAGGAAACTTGAGGAGTTAAGTTCCAAAAATACAGATATTATAAGTCATTTGACTCAAGTTGTCAATACAGTGAGTGACATCTAAACAAAGTGCACTAGTAGTATATGAAACATCCTCATTTTCATACATCTCAGGGACCAAATGGTAGCATCTGGAACCACTTCTAAGGTTATTGAAGTCAAATTACTCAATCTGGAATTTTACTCTTAGCGAGTACTGTTCACTGTGTAAATTCCAGTGGAGTGATCTGACTTCAAAAAATCATAACTAATTCTAAAAAAATAGAAATGGAGTGGTTCAAATTGCACGAAGCTAACATAATGCTATTTCAGGGAAAAATAACTTGTTGACCATGCCTTGATCAGGTTAACATCAGCAAACATCTGAAGTTTACTGTTCATCCTGTATTTTTCCCTGATTCTAGCATTTTAGTCCCAACATTTGCACTATCAATCCCCAGCTTCTCTCCATGATTATTAAATCCTTTTCTAACATACCTTTGGAATTGGGATTACATGGAAGGGGGTGAGATTTCTGGGGAAATCTCAATAGCAAACAGAAACCATACAATGTATGCAACTATATGCTTGGTGTTACTATGTGTGTACTTAATGATCATGCTTGCATCATGATAACCTACATGCTTCCATGTTACTTAATTATAACATATGGCCATCATATAAAAAGAAATAGAGCATTACTTAATCATACATGCCTCACATCATCAAGGTAAGAAAACATCACATAAAACATCCAAGCAGTATAAGCATACAAATAGGTAAGTTTACTACCTGGCGTGCAGCCTTTCCTTCTAGCTCTTAGCCTTATCTCTAAGGTCCCTTCTTATCATAAGTCAGAGCCTATACATAGTATAATAATATCTTTATTATTATCTAGTATAGCTCTACTTAACTCATGCTTAAATAGGGGTAATATCCTTAATCTGACATTCCCCTAACTTTCTTTCCATCTATAACTAACCTTATCAATAGAGATATTTCTCTATTCTAACTATTAAGAGCAATCCTCTACTTTATTAGAGCAGAGACTAGATAACTTACTTACCTCATTCTTAAGCTCCTTAGACTGCTCCTAGCCAGAACTCCTTCCTTTCTATCTCTTCCTTCCTTCCTTTCTCTCTTTCTCTCTTTCTCTCTTCTTTCTCTTATTTTGCCTTGCTTGGCTGTGGGAATGAAGTGAGGGGAAAGGGTCTATTTATAGGTGAGTGGATGTGGAATGAATGGTCCAGATTGAATCGTGATGAATGGCCCAGATCGCTTAGCTTCCTCGAGAAGCTTTACCTGCATCATCACGATGATATCACCCTCCTTGATGACTCACCAATATGACATCATCCAAGGACACCTCAGGGGGTATGTGGTGCAATTGGTGGGGCCCTTGGGACACCTCACTAGCTGACTCAGCATCTCTAGAGAATTCCAGTCTTTTCCTGGAATGAGCGGCTGAGATTGTGCCACGTGTCCTTTTTACTTTTCCCCCTTTTTTCTATCTCATGACATGTGTCATTAATTTTTCTTCTTTCATGTAATCATGCCATGTGGCACCTTGTGGGTCCCTTTTATGCCACCTCATGATTCTAGATCACTTTCCCCAATTCTATCTTTGACCGAGTCACTTTACTTTATTGAAAAAGTACTAAACTAATATTTTAATGCCTCTTAGGCCCACATTCCTATTGGTCTACGTTTTTGGGCTCTTGGATTGCTATCTTGGGTTTCTAACCAAGCCCAAACACTCTGGTGGCTTGGTTCCCAAGAAATACCCCTTACTTTTCCATTATGCCCACAGGGACTTTCACTATTTTCCCTGAATTTTCACTTTCTTGCAGTTTAGTCCCTAAACATCATTTGTATGCTTCTGGGACTCTTGCATAATAGGGTCTAGTAGCCTTCCTTTTTCAGGCTATATACTGGGCTTCTAGGCCCAAAAATTAGGATATGACAATATACATTCGAACACTATCATTAATCTGAAGGGTCTAAATGCCATATCACTCAAAAGTAGTAGAGAAGTCCAATTTAAGGAAGATAAAATAGCAAGGGAGGATATGGAAGATTCTGAAGTTGAAAATTCAATAATGTCACAAATGAAGATTGGGAAATTAGAGAGTATTAAAGAACAATAGCTTATGATCAAGAAGATAACCCAAGATTCACTCACACTCACAAGAGGAAATACAGGAAAAGTACGAAGAGGAAGTTATAATGCCAATTCCAACATATAGAGAGAGTAAATTGAGGAGAAGGCAAAGTCAAGCAAGCAAGGAGCCTCTACGCATACAGGTAAGGAGATAAGTATAAAGGATCTCCCTTTTTTTAAAGCTTATTTTGCTAGAAAGAAAAAGATTGATTCTGAATTTGCAAAAGATGCCTTTAATCTCTTCAATAAATTAGAAATAAACATCCCTATGGCTGAATTCCTCAAGAGAAATTCTAAATATTGTAAATTTTTAAAAGAGCTATGTGCTGATAAGAAAAAGTTTAGGCCTCTTGAGAGAATTTAGGTGAGTGCTAACGTATCATCACTTTTTAAGGCTGAATTACTGGTTAAGTGCCAAGACCTAGGATCTTACACAATCCCATGCACTATAAGCAAGGTTCATATTAAGGGAGCGTTATTAGATCTAGGAGCTGCCATTAATGTAATGCCATGGTCAGTATATTTAGCCTTAGGTATTAACAATCTTAGAGACACAAGTGTAGTGCTCCAATTAGCTAATAGATCAATTTGGTATCCTAGGGGAATTCTTGAGGATATTCTAGTGCAGGTGAAGGATTTAGTGTTCCCAGCTAATTTTTATGTTCTGGACATGTCTAATGAACTAGTGAATGAGAGAACTTTGATCCTAGTCAGAACTTTACTTCAAACTTTCAAGACAATCATTAGCGTGAAGAATAGTTCCATTACAATGGAGGTTAGAGGACATGTAGTGACTTTTAATATGAACAAAGCAATGAAATATCCTTTTGATAATTCTGCTTTTGTTGAGTTGAATGCCATTGATTATGCTGTTAAAGAAACTAGGGATGAGTATGAATTAAGTTTGCATAATGAGTATAATCCTATGTTGCATAATTCCCAGATTTCCCATGAAGCATTTCAGGAGCATGAGGATTCAAATTCATCTTTGAGTGTTTATGATAACTATTTTGAATTTCTTTCCTCTATATATTTTTTTTCTTGTTGTTGTGAAGGCAATGCATCTTGTTTCAATTGTTTTGACATGAATAGCATGCTGTCAGTTTCCAAAGATTTCTTATTCCCATCTAAATTTGATACAATATCATCATTTTCTAGTAAAAATATTTTTGGAAAGGAAGTTGTGAGCGATTTTACAAGAAAATAAGACATTGTGGGAATTGGAAGTGGAACAAATAAGGAGAGGTTGAGCTTATGTGACCACAAGTCGCGACGTCAAGACCTGAACGTCACGACTAGATATGAACTTGCTGAGGGAGACACTGTCTATGCAATGGAGTCGTGACAAGATGATTGTTTGGTCATGACTAGAAACTCTTGAGACATCTAGTCGCGACACGAAGATGATGAAGTCACAATAGAATATCAGGATACTAAGGGAAAACCTCTCTATGATCCCAAGTCATGACTAAATAACTATAACTTTGTGACCAAATGTTCTACATATACTCACTGCCAGTTTAAGTTGTGACGAGGAGTTAAAGATAACCCTAAGAGGTCACGACAAAAAATGGCAGACACAACCAGTGAATTTCAATTTCCTTTAACTTCACAGTCCGCTGTTTTGGTTAAAGGGATAATATGTTCTGACTCTACTTATCCTTACGCACATTCACCAATTACCTCTCATACTTTAAGATTATTAAATGATTTGACCTCAAATAATGATGCAGGAATAAAGGAGACTGAGCTCAACTATGTTATAGCTGTGGACTAACTTAAGCTTGGTATAACACATGAAGAGATTGAAAGCAAGATAGAGAATCTAAAATGAATCGAATGAGAGTGATCCTAAGTATGTTGCAGCGGTATACCAACCTCAACTGGGTGAAGCACTTGAGGAAGTGGAATATACAAAGGATATAAAGGGAACACCACCAAAGTTTGTTGCTAATATATACCAGCCACAGTTAGGGAAGTTCAAGTTTAAATAGGGAAAATTCATGACAAGCTTGGATGGACTTCACAATGTAATCAAAGTGCACGATTTTGGTATGCTCGGGTGGAGAGAGAAGGCAATGGGGAAGAGTTTTCAATCAAACATCCATCTCTCAAAATTCTCTGAGTCCCTACCACCGCCTTGAGGCTAGGTTATCCCTTTCCTATCTCTTAACTCTTACAAATTTGCCTAATGTGATATATGCTTGACATGTTAGTTTGATGATTGGAAAGTGGTGAACCAGTAGAAGTAGGAGTTAATTTTTTGTCCTACTTAATGATTCAATCGGATAGTGTTTAATTTTAGTCTGCTTCTTTTTGAATAATACCCCTGTGTTACCATGTGTTGTTTACTTATTATTGGTTCTTTGAGCTGAACCCATACTCAATTGCATGATTTTAGCTTACCCATCTCGTCATCTTTGCTTTCTTTGTATTGCAACATATGATTTGAATGTGACTGTGAGTTTCACTTTGAAATTGTATTAAGTGATGTGTTTAACTACTGTGCTAAAGCTAGATTTAAAATGATCTTATATAGTGCTGTGATGCCTATAGTTCTACTTACAGTGAGGACACTATCAAGTTTAAGTGTGAGGGAGATGTTCTTGTGTTCTGTGCTAATTAATGTGAAATTCTTCAATTAATCCAATATTTCATCACACTATTTCTGGTTTCTGATCTTAAGGTGTGATGAATTGCTGAAAATTGGATCCCCACTTTAAACTGTTTTGTTATTTGTCATATCCTAATTTTTCTCTATCTATATAATGCTGATAGAGGAAAGAGGTTTGAAAAGGATTGTGACGATGATCAGAATAAATAATAAAGGTTAGATGAGTCTTGAAGGAGCAGAGGGACTAAATTGAAAAGCTTAAAAGTTCTATCACAGAAAATAAAAGTAGAAAGAAAAGTTGGGCCAAAAGGTGTAATTACTAAAAGTTAAGGGACTTAAATGTAATTTATAAAAAGTTCAGGAGCAAAAATATAATTCTGAGAAGTTGAGCCAGAAAAGGCCTAAAAATGCCTAGAATCATATTAGTCCCAAATTTTACCAGTAAGTAGAGAAAATTATTCTGATCAGTTTAACGCAACACATAATTTTGATTTGAGATCCAGATTAATTGATATAAATTCCTGAAGTCAGGAAAAATTATTGCAATATTTTTTGGACCTCAGAATCATATAAAACCTTACAATAAATTCCTATAATTAATATAAAAATTTATAAATTTGACAGAGTCAGAAAAAGAATCATGTAGAATTCTTATGGGAATTTACGGTATAATAAAATACCTAATAAATACATTCAGGAGATTTATGCTAAAAAGGTAATGGACCTATATCAAGGCCCAAATTGGCATCCCAGAGGCCCAGTGAGGTGGATGGACAGTTAAGTGGGCCAGAGCCTAGAGCAACCCCGGAAAAGTGTGAAATTATGAAAATGCCACTATATAGCTAGATTGTACCAAAGATGGATGGAGAGTATTTTGGTCATTCTGGATAGGTAAAAAATGTCCAAGTAAGTATAGGGGTGATTAGTTAGAGCCAGTATATACTCTGATAAAGTATAAAGAGATATGAAATGACAATTATACCCTTAGGGTTAGTATAGTACAAGATAGTGAACCAAGGGCATTTTAGCCATTTGCCAAGGGATTTGTAATTAAATTTTGACCCCATACAAGAGTATTAATTTTAGGAAGAATCCGGATACTAGATTTAAGGTCAGAAAGCATAATATGGAATCTCAGAAAAATTAGATTCACAAAACAGTCTGGTTTTTAGGAAATCGGACTGAATCGGTACCAGATTGGACTAAAATTTTTCTAGATGCTTCCTCCTTTGTAATTTCATCACATGGGCTTTGAGGTGTCCTTTGATGATGTCATGGATGATGTCATCTCATTGGCTTCTAGGGCAAGCTAATCCAAGATCAAATATGAGCCATTAGATCAAATAGTGCATAAAGTGATCTTGGCCATTGATTTTCCATGAGATTTTTTTATAAATACCCCCACAAATATGAAGCAAACTGTGGAGCATGAACCCTTGGGGAAACTCTTACAAAATGAAGACTTAAGCCAAGACAAAGAATATTTAAGGTACCAAAGTTCAAGCAAGCTAGAGATTAAAGGTAAGCAATCTATCCTAGTTTATTTTCCTTTGTTTTGAGAGCTTGAACTTAGAGTTTTCATGGACAAAATTTGAGTTTTCTCTAAGGTGTTGTGCTGTCCAAAAACCTTAGATGAAAGAAAAAAGAAGAAATTAAAGTTAGAGATATGTGATTGAAGCTTAAACAAGCTAGTTAAGTGGTTGGTTGTTGAATTAAATTGATATTCTTGACTTTACCATGGTTGAACCATTTTGGTTTGCACTGTTCATGATGGAAGGAAATGGAATTTCAATGATATAATGCTTCCATTGAATTTATATGATGATTTTGTGTAGGATTGAATAGGTTTTAAACCTTGAAAGTATTAGAATTCTAAGTTGTAGTTTTTGAAGTTATTCTCTATTACTGTTCACTCACATGAACAATGATTGGAATTTCATGATTTTGATGCTTCCAATGGTTTTAAAATGAAGAGTAGTTTGGGATAAAGTGGAGAAACAAGTATGGGAAGCATTATAATCAAAATGAGAATTTTTGAAAGAAAATAGGGTGTTATGTAATTCTATATAGAACAGTGCATAGGAGCTGAAATTTCATGATTCTAAGCTCATAAATGGATTTGAAGTATGAAATTATGTAGGGTAAAGTCAAGACATCAATTGGTTCAAAGGCCAAGTTAATTAGTGAAGATTAGAGAAAGTTATATTAGTAAATAGTTTATCAAGGTTAATCTTGAACATTGTTGGAGTTCATGGTCCTAATGAATTATGTGATGAATATGAAGGTGTTTAGGACGTTGAAACATCCAAGAAGATGTTGGGAAGTGATTGACCAAAAGGTTTCATAGTTGGAAAGCTAGGGAGCAAGTGAAAAAGATCAAGAGAAAAGCTTAAGTGCAAGGTAGTGGACTCACATCTTTGTGTGCTAGATGCGGTATGCTTATGTGTTGACATTTATATGATATTTGAATAATATTGTGACATGATAAATGATGTTGAATATGGTATGAATAACATGTTTTCCATGGCCATGCACTTTTATGCAAAAGTATATAGCATGATGGCATGTCATTAATTAAAGAAAGTTTAATGAAATTACATATCATGCATTATCATCCATCTTTGTATATTTAAGTGGTAATGTTTGCTACTGAGATTCCTTAGAATATCACCCTCCCATAACCAACCATAATAGGTTATTCATGATGGAAGAAGCATGTTTGGTACATGAGCTAAGGAATGGAAGAGGAAGAGTAGATAAGTGATGGCATGCATGTATGTTAGCCTTTTTATGTAAGGTTATGTAATATCTATTATATGTAAATAAACATGTATGAAAGAATTATGGCATAACCCTATGATGTATATGAATGCATGAAAGGCAAAGAAAAAAAATGGTTTATGCATGCTGGAACAATTATTGAAAGTGAAAGAAAGTAAAGTCAAATGGTAAAAACGTAGGTCATAAAGCAGTTTTGTTGTGGTTCAGTTTGACCTAGCAAATGAAGGAATTAATCCACAAAATTTTATGAGCATGTAGTAAAAATCTAGATCTTTAAATTCATAAGTAGTATGCCTCATTTGGATGTTTATATCAAGAGAAATGAATTTCCAAAGTTAAGAGACAGAATCTAGAATTTCTAGAATTTGCCATATGTACAGTAAAAATTAATGATTTAACTGTATCAATTGGCAAGTTAATTATCCATATTTATATTTTTTTCCTTAAAGAGATATGAAAGATCTTCAATGAGAAATTTAGATCACCTCCATAAGATTTTTTTACAATTAGTTATAAATTTTTAAAGTTGGACTGTAAAATTGAAAACACCAAATGAATAGTACCCGAGAAGTAAGTTTTCAAATTTTAATTTTTGGGTTAATGTATTATTTTCGCTAATCAAATACACTTTTGAATACATACTCTAAGGTGATAAAAGTAGGATGTTTCATTGTTGGCTAAAAGGTTTTAGTATAAAAGATGTTTTGGGCATTGAAAACTATCCAGTGGTAGTCTCTGTGATTTTTAGTCGCGTCCTATGTGTTGCATGGTCGCGACCTGACGTGGACTTTTAGACTTGGTATGCTCTCTATGAAAATTAGTCATGACAATATCTTTCTGTGTATTGTTGTTGTGACTTAATCATTCCTGGTAGTGACTATCTATTGTAAGTTCAGGGCAAATACTCATCGTGAAATTTGGTTGCGACCTTCATTGCTTCATATTGCGACTTAAGTTTGAAAATGTCCATTTACCTTCTCTTTGCTTTATGCAATGCTATATAGAAGGATTCCTTTTGAGCTACTAAAGTTTTTATAAATAATTTATTGCCCTCTTATTTTCAACCTTTTGCATGAAATAGTTTATAGAAACCATTGTCACACTTGAATATTTAGAAATGGAAACTGAATTGGAAATACTTATGTTTTTATTGTTAGATTTGGGATCATTACATGATTCTGAGTGACTACTTTGGCTTTAATCTGTCATTCAAGAGGGTTTTTACTTGTGATAAGTGTTTTAATGCCTAGTGAATGATGAACATTGTTTGAGACTTTAGCTTATGAGCAATTTAGATGAAAACCTTAGTTGGAAGGATTCTCAGCCTAAATTTCTATATTGAGTGATTATTCAATTGGTTTATATCCTCTAGAACTTGTCTTAGCTTTGAGTTGAAAATTACTTGCACATTTATGTTATTGAATATGATAGAGGCATTCATTTCTAAACCCTTATATCCGAAATACAAGCCTGCACATATTATATCCATAGTCACCCCTTTGAGCCCATCATTTTTTCTTTTTTTCATAGAAAATCATATATCCATGAGCATCTCTTTAAAATAAACTTCTTATTCATGTCAAAAAATCATTATGATTGTGAAATTGTGCTACATCTTTTATATACAAGGTGCCTCATAAAGGAGAGAAAAAACATATTGCACAAATAAAAAATACTTCTATTGGCACAATCACCACCTCTAGACCTCAAAAGACATGAATTCACACTATATATTCATTATCACATGGATATGGAACTTTCTATCCTTCATATCCCATTCCACGTGGCCTATCCCTATCATTACACCCCCAAAATACCTCTTGATTCTTTGCATAAGTGTTGTATAGTTGATGAGATTTGGAGTCATTACAAGCATATGATAGGATGTTTTTCAATTTAAATTTGAGTGAAAGAACCCTAACAATGAGAGAACATGGAGAGCTAAACAACATCCTTAGAGAGAATATATTGCGCTCATATAGTTGAGTTTGATTTTATTTAGTAGTTGATTACTTGTCTTGCTCATATTATCACTTTTGCATTCCCAAAAGTAAGTGTATTAATTGTCTTAAGGTTTCATTGTGGGTTATGTTATTACCTTTCATTTAACAGCTTTGGCTTAGGTGTATTTCATATCTTTGTCCAGGAGTACAAAGGTTCAAGTGTGAGGGAATTGATAGGACACAAATTGTGTGTGGTTTTTGTAACATTTTGAGGGTTTTGTGACAACTTTACCATTCATTTTATGCCTAAAATTGTGTTTTTATGGTAATACATAGTTGTGCTTGACAATATGCTAATTTAAGGATAAAATGATAAATTAACTCCTTCAAACTGCATATATATTATTCTTCAGTAACTGTTGGAATTTTACAGTGAGCTTTGATGTTGAATTCCAGGTATTTTGGAGGAGAGCCAAGGATTAACATAAGCAGAAAAAAGATCACAAGACAAAGAGAACTAAATCAAGGATGGTAGCCTCTGTGCATTTCAGTCACGACCAAAGTGTCCATAGGTCGCGACCTCACTTCTCCTAGGAAGTTCTTCTGCATTCATAGGTCACGACCAAAGAAGGAAATGAGTAAAGCTGTACATTTTTTATTAGGTCAGTCTGGCTTTAAAAGAAGAGGGAAGCCGCAGACACAAGAGGGGCTGGTTTTTTACCTAATACGACAAAGAAGCAGTACTCAAATATTCTCTCCACAACCTACCCTCGTATCTTCCATCATTCATCATTCCATCACCATTTTTTTTCTTTCTTCATGGCTTTACATCTGAGTAGCGATTGTAGCACAGTAGGAGTTATGAAAGGTTAAATCCTTAGTCTCTTGGTGATGGATCACATATCTTGAGCTCATGGACTGCATTATACTGGGGAGTTTTCTTTTTTAATATCACCTTTCTTATGTTTTGGAATTCTTAGATCTAGGGTTTTGATTTTATGAGTAAGGATTGGATATCGATCGATTATTCTGAGATTAGATTTTGTAATTGAATTTAGATGATTTGGATGTTGGTTTAATATGAATATTTTAGTTTTGATTTCTAGATAATTGGGTTTTTATTAACAACCGTTACTAACTGATTCGATTGCTTGAAATCTATGGTGATCATCATCTGATTTAATTACATACTAAGTGGTTTTTAAACAGTGCATTCGTGGTTTTTGAACTAGCTTTGATAAAAGGAGTTTAAGGAATATTAATGTTCTAGATTCAATCGATCGATTGAGGTTTTATTTAAGACTTAGTGATTTTAAAATCTCCATATCATATTCAGAGCAAGGATAGATAGGTTTCCATCATCAAGAGTCTTTCACAACATATTTATTTAACAATCCACTTATTTTCCATCTTAATCAAAAATACAAAAACATTTACTTTAGTGCACCCTTATTTTGTTGCATAAAAAATCAACCAAACCTAAAAACTATTTTTACTTTCACTCAGGTTTTTAATAATTTTGTCACCAATCTGCTAGGGTTCCAATAAAAAGGGCTCCTTGAGAAGAATAATAGGGTTGTGTCTTATACTGCATTAATAGGGTGTAATTACTTTTATTTTGATGAGTCGTGTCATATCCCAATTTTTAGGCCTAGAAGCCCAGTATATAGCCTAAAAACGGGATGCTACCAGGCCCTGTTGAGTAGAAGTCTCAGTAAATAGAGAGAATTATGCAGATCAGTTTGATGCAACACAAAGTTTTGATATGAGGTCTCGAAAGATTTATATTAATTTTCAACGAGAAGGAAAATTAATACAGTATTCTCTAGACCTCAGAATCAAATGAAATATATCAGTAAAATCCTATAATTAATATAAGAATTTCTAAAATTGGCAGAGCCTAAAAAGGAGTTTTGTAGAATTTACTACAGAATTTACAGTGAATTAAAAGACCCGATAAATAGGTTTTGGGGGAATTTCTTGGGAATTGAGCCCATGAAGATAGGGATCATACAGAGGGTCCAAAATGATACCTTATAAGCGCAATGATATTTTTAGATAAGTATGTGGGCCAGGACTAATAAAGATCGAGAAAAATGAAGAATTACAAAAATACCACTGAAGGTATGCCACTGTGTTGTGTCATGGAGTCAGAGTCAGACGAAGGCCATTATGATCATTTGACTAAGGTTAGACAGTCAAGAAAGGGTATATGGATATTTGACCTGGCTCAAGAGATACTCTGGTAAGGTATGAAAAGACAATAGTGCCCCTAGAAGTACTAAAGAGGTATTAAGGGCATTTTGGTAATTTACTAAAGATGTTTCTTGGGAACTGAGCCACCAGAGTGCTTGGACTTGGTTAGAAACCGAAGATGACAATCCAAGGCCCAAAAACGTAGCCCAAGAGCAATGTGAGCCCAAGAGGCATTAAAATATTATTTTAGTACTTTTTCAATAAAGTAAAGTGACTCGGTCCAAGATAGAACTGGGTAAAGTGATATGGAATCATGAGATGACATAGATGGGGCCCACAAGGAGCCACATGGCATGATTACAGTAAAAAAAGAAAAGACAAGGACACATGGCATGATTATAGTAAAAGGAGAAAAAGCAAGAGGACACGTGGGACGATTTCGGCCGTCCATTAGGGAAAAGACTCTGGAATTCTCTAGAGAGGTTGAGTCAGCTGGTGAGGTGTCCCAAGGGCCCCACCATTATGCCACATGCCCCTTGATTTGTCCCCTGAGGTGTCCTAGATATTGTCATTAGTGGTGAGTCAGCAGGGAGGGTGATGTCATCGTGATGATACAGGCAAAGCTTCTTGAGGAAGCAAGCAATCTGAGCCATTCATCGCGAATCAATCTGGACCATTCATTCCACCTCCTCTCACCTATAAATACCCCACCCCTCCTTCCATTCCATTCACGGCCAAAGCAAGCCAAAAGAAGAGAAAGAAGGAAGGAGTTTTGGTGGAGCCAGGAGCAGTCTAAGGAGCTGAGGGACTAGGCAAAGCTTAGGAATGAGGTAAATAAGTTATCTAGTCCCTGCTCTAATAAAGTAGAGGATTGATCTTAGTAGTTAGAATAGAGAAATATCTCTGTTAATAAAGTTAGCTATAGATAGAAAGAAAGCCAGGGGAATGTCAGGTAAGAATATTACCCCTAGCTATGCATTAGTTAAATAGAACTATACTAATAGAGTAATAATGAAGATATTAGTATGCTATGTATAGGCTCCAACCTATGGAAAGAATGAACCTTAGAGTAAAGGCTAAGAGCTAGAAGGAAAGCTACATGTCAGGTAGTGAACTTATCCTAAACTTATATGCATTGAATGTTCTGCTTGATGTGCTATGGCTTTGTTGAATTGTGTTGAATATGTGCTTATGTATGAAGCTCTATTCCTATGATTACTTTGGACAATTGTATTTCATATATAACATGGAAGCATGCACATGATGCAATGCTAACACTTTCACAAGCAAGCACAAGTATTCACATTAATGCATGCATTGTTTAGTACCGTTTGCTACTGAGATTTCCCCAGAAATCTCACCCCATCCATATCAATCCAATTACATCAAGTCTTTTCAAGATGAAGGATATAAATATGCATGAAGATATGTTAATTACTTAGCATGATTGATATGTGATTCATGTATGTATAATTGCTGAAAGTTGTCACTATGAACAGTAACTCGTGATGGAGGCAGTGACATTTGAGCTGTAATTATAAATAGTAAATGGTTGAATAAATGTATGATATTTTTCCAGTAAATACTAGACATGCCAAGCTTCGATTTGATATATAGAACGTCTTATTTGGATGTCTACACATAAAGATATGATTTATCAAAGTTGGGACCAGAATGCTGGAATCAAGGACAGGACGCTGGAGGAACAGTAAACTTCGGACATTGATTGACATTAACCTGGTCAAGGCGTGGTCAATGAGTCATTTTTCCCTGAAATAAAATTATGTTAGTTTCATGTATCAATTTGAACCATCCCATTCTGATTTTTATAGAATTAGTTATGTTTTTTCGAAGTTAGGTCAGTCCTCAGGAATTTGCACAGTGAACAGTACTCGCTAAGAGTAAAATTTCAGATTGAGTAATTTGACTTCAACAACCTTAGAAGTGGTTCTAGATGCTACCGTTTGGTCCCTAAGATATAATAAAATGAGGATGTTACAAGTCAGACAATGAAAATCTGCCCTAATCACCTGCCAAGGCCTCATGAATAGTACGAGGTTCATCATCCCCTTCTAAAGTAACTAAAAGTGCTTCGCCTTCTATTTGGAAGTGTTTCTTTAGAACACTTTCCCTGTTACTCCTTCTGGTAGGATCAACTTACTTATCTTTTATCATTTGTCTCGGTCTTTGTATTGACCGTTTTTGGCTCCCACTCATATTGACATACCTAGAGGATTATGGTCTATCAATTTATTTGGCACTATCCTGTTCCTGAGTCTCATAAAGAGCTATAGTGCGATCAACATCTCCCTTACTCAGAAACTCCATGTCAATGAATACATCATCTCTTGATTATGTTTCAGTCATTGTTCCATCTCCAATTTCACTTATGAATACATATCCTTTTGAGGGTTCAGAGTAACCTTATAAAAATATATTTCTTCCCTCTAGGACCCAGTTTCCTATGTCTATTAGAATTGTCATGGATATATGAGGCTGAGCCCCAAGGTCTAAGGATGCTTAGATCTGGCTGAAGTTTAGTCCATAACTCGTAGGGTATGGAAGCGACTGACTTTGAGGGCACATGGTTAAGTATGAAGGTTATCATCAATAAAGCATCACCCCAATGTGAAATTGGAAGGTTTGCCTGAGCCATCATAAACTTAACCACGTCTATAAGAGTTATATTTCTTCTTTCGGCAATCCTATTCTATTAAGGTGTGCCAGGGATAGTTAGTTGCCTAATAATCCATTTTTCTTCACAGAGCTGCTTGAATTGATCTGAAAGGCATTCATGACCTCATCAGTGTGTAATATCTTATTATCTATTTGATTTTCTACTTCATTTATGTATCGTCTAAAATACTCGAGTGCCTCAGAGTTTGTGAAATCAAATATATATATGACCATATCGTGAAAAATCATCAATAAAAGGTAATGAAATACCAAGCTCCGTGTCTCACCCACATACTCATTGGACTTCAAATATTGGAATGGATTAATTGCAACAGATTTTCAGCTTGTGTTCCTTTACCAAATAGTTTTCAAGTAGCCTTACCAGCTAGAAAATTTTGCATAATGACATATCCATGTTAGGGATTACTCCCAACAAGCCTTCTTTTGCAGTTTAATCTTTCTATTTTGATTAATATGTCCTAGTCTAGCATGTCAGATATTCTTATCAAGATTATTCAAAATAATAGCAAAATACTCGTGAGCAATAAAATCACTAGCAAGATCTAAGATAAAGAACTTTTGAAATCATAAAGCTGAACCATAAAATATTGAGTTGCTATAAATATCTGTAACTTTGCCATGAAAGTTTACATTGAACCCAAAGTCTAATTAGGAAATTACATAAATTAAATTTCATCAGATGTCAGGAGCATGAAGCACATCATTCAACATCAGGCTCTTTCCGCCACGTAAAACAAGTTTACAGGTGTCAATGCCTCAAACCTCGATCTTTGCATTATTGCCAACGTAAAGCCACTTGCTTTGAAATGGCAACTGACAGTATTCCATGAAAGATCTTCGATCTCGACTTACATGGTCTGTGGAGCTTGAGTCAATAATCCAAGAAAAGGAAACATATTATGTAAGAAAAATATTACTATAAATAAATGAGACATGTGAATTCACATAATTTACTGTTATCTTTTTACTTTCAGACTATTTAGAACAGTCACGTGTGAAATGTCCCATATTGTGGCAGGCAAAGCATTTGACATTATTTATGTCTAGTTTTTTCTTGCTGCCTTTCTTTCCCTTCTTCTTGTATTGTTGCTTACCTTTCTTAGGTAGAGGACTGCATTTCTTCCTATTTTTTTGAAATTTCTTGCCCTTCTTAAATTCAGGCTTTGAATGAGAATGACTAGCATTTTAAGTCAAATAGGCTTGTCCAATTGTCTTATAAGTCTCTAGGCATTCATCCTCTAGCTCCAAATGCTTAGCCACATCATTGAAAGTGATGATATTTTCATTATGGGTCAAATTAACTTTCATGTGCTTCGAACTGGCAGGGAGCGACATAATAACAGCCGGTACTTGCTGTTTGTTAGAAATATTATGTCCAGCCTCCTTCAGCTCTCGAATCATGTTGGGCATCTCTCTTAGATATTGCCTCATAGGATTATTTGATTTTAGCTTATATGTATCGAATTTAATTGTCAACCTTCTAAGCTTAGTCGTGGAGACTCCACCAAACTTATCATTTAAGGCAATCCACATAGCTTGTGCCATTCTGTGTGTCTCAAACTCACATCAAATCATCAACCATTATACTCAGTAGTATGATCTTGCTATGCTATTCTTCCTTTTCTAGGACAGGCATGCTTCCTAGTCTCTCTTGTACTTGACCATATTTCAGCCTCAGGCTCTAGCATTGTCATTCTAAATGGCTCAATTGCATCCTATTCTTCTAGAATATATTGGACATTTCAATGCCAAATATCCCAGTTGTCCCCGTTAAGTTTTTCCCCTTGTTTAATTTAGCAATAATGTTCTTTGATGCCATTGTTCAATATCGATTATGTGACAAACCTATCCCACATCAATTTATTGAACCATAGAACATTTTAGTAAATTTACCTATATAGCACATGTAAAATATACAATGTCATATACTTTTATTATTTTTGATCAGAAAATAATAACATCACTAAACCCATGATCAAGAGAATACGTTTATACCTCCCATCACATAGGCACTAACAACGCCATTACTTCCTATCAAAATTAATATAAGCACTGTTCTCATCAAATTTTGCTTTTAGAATACTCATTATCTAAAAGGCTCATACTTATAAAAAAATATACATGAATCATAACTAAGATAAAATGAAATGAAACATGTTTCTTTTGCATATAAGGCATGTAATAAATGGTAAGTCTTTACAAAGAGAGTAATAAAACATGTCCTTAACAAAGCAAAGTAGTAGAAATCAAATATAAACATACATCATTTGATATGAGCTTTACAATATTCTAACATTGCTTTTCTTAGGTTCTTAAGCTTATGAGGCGGTTTGATAAGGTTGGATACAAATTCTATTATTTTAAGCCAATACGTTTTGCTTATACGTCCTTGTATAGGCTTGCCTCTAACCCTAGTTGCTCAGGTATAATGCAATATTCTTCTTATCTGTCATGAATCCAATGTAATCGCCAATCACAACATTAATGCCTTTTATATTTGTTAGTTTGGCTGCATCTCTTTTAGCTATACTCAAGGTTAAAGTAGGGTAAGAGGTTGGTTCACTTCCTCTCTGTCCTCAACTAGAGATTCATCGTGAAGAGTACGCACTATCTTGGAGTTTGAGTATGAAGAAACTATGAAAGGCTGTAGAGTAGCCCATTTTCCTCTTGTGGAACTTCCTTCGAACTCCTCTAGGTCTTCTTCAGAAAGTTCATCAAGTTCTTATTCTTGATCCTCTTCATGTTTCCCCTTGGGGTCCTCTTGAAGGTTCTCATCTGGGTTATTGACATCATCCAAGAATGAGATGTCATCATATAAGCTATATGCAAGAGATTCAGTGCTAGATGAAGTCATTTTCACCTAAATAATAAAAAATATTAATTATCATAATTTTTTGAAATTTTAAAACATTAAAAAATACCAAAAAATACACTGAATATTAACAAATAGGTCCAGAATTACCCTCAAAATTAGGTAAATTTTATATCAAAATAAAGATCTTGATTTTAGGAATTTTTATGAATAAACCGCACTTCAATTGGAGGTCCCATGCTCCTTCATGCACCCAAAGAAGAAAAAAATTAGAAAAATAAAAAAATTGAACAAAGCCTATTCTTGGCCTCTAGCACGTGTATGCTGCCACATGGCCACTACCACGTGTCAGTCACCAGATTTTCCTTTTTTTTGCTGAGTCAAAATGACACCAGTTTAGGATGTCAAAAGACCATTTTGATCATCCTTGACCTCTAGCTGGCTAGCATAGACCCGTTTGGAAAACAGTTTAGGTCCAAGGGACCCAACTTATTTTTTGATCATAACTCCTCTATCCGTTGTCCGATTTCAATGTTCTTGATGTCATTTTCTTCTTTTTTTCGTGCTATATGCAATAGGGACTAATTTCAAGGCCTAAAAACGTTGTTTTCTAATGACCCAATTTTGAAAATGAAGAAGCTTTAACATGATTGTAGTTGTATATGCTTATGTTTATGGTTTAAATGCATGCTCTATGTTTCTTAGCATAAAACTAATATTTTTAAATAGAAATAGAGGCATGAACAGCATGCAAATAGAAAAACAAAAAATTATAGCGAAGCATACAGAAGCACATAACCTTGCTCATGATACCACTGTTAGATTTTGAATGTACCTTGGATCTTCTCTTGTTCACTGAGATACCCACATGCATGGAGCACCTTGTTTAGACTCTGGTACATTTACACAGTAAAACCACCAAAGAAGGAAGAAAAATAGAGATTAGAAGCAGAGAGGAGAGGAGGAGTAGAGAAAAAAATCTGTTACCCACACCCGAGAGCAAGACTGGAGTTTCACGAATGATCAATACAACCACTCTCTTTGCTGCCTTATTCAAGTCCAAAAATTGTGCATGGGTGGGAAGTGGGATTTCCATAACTCCCATATCCCTTATTTTTCTCCTTTTAAAAATAAAATTGTTCCCTCCACATTTGCTCCTCATGGATTTGGGCCTAATCCTCCAAGGGTGGACTGGCACATTTCCTAAAAATATTAATTAGAGCATCTTCAGCTAAATATAAAATTGGATAATTTTCCTTTAGGTCAGTAATCACATATAGCAAATATTTTATCAATACAATATTTGATGAACTTCTTGTTCATATGACTATATTTGAGGATCTACATTTGATAGTAATAATGCATTTCATGTGTTTCTCTTTTCCCCTACTTAATTTACCCCCTCATATTGGAAAAACTTTATCGAAATGACAATCAACTAATTATGTAGTGTAAGTCTCCTAAATCCATTTATTTCCTTTAGAAACATCCTTATTTTTCATTTAGAAACAAACAAGAAGGAAGTTCTTACTCAACATTTATCCCAACTTTCTTTAAATATACATCTACGTGCATTGTAGTGGATCAATAGAAATAAACATTGCACATTTACAAAAAATATCTGGCTCCTGACCAAAAGCCAATTTAATTAGGAGAATTTTGTTTGCTTGATATGTACAAGTGTTGTAATATATCAAATTAAATATACTAACACTGAAATAAAATATTGTTCTCATAAACATTGATCCAACTACTTATTGAGGCCTTAATAAATAATTTTGCTAGATCATTTTGTTAAGTAGGCTTTTCAACTATTTTTGTAACAATTGTGTAATAACCATTGAAATCTTGATATATAAACTCACTTGCATCATTAAGAGAATATTTTTATGATCACATTCTCTTAAAATTGTGCACTCAACATAATGATTTATTCAAATAATCTTATAAACTTCTGGTTACAAACTCATAATAATCACACATGTAATCATCTTATAAATGCATCTTTCAAATTTATTGAATATATGTATGGTTACATACTAATTGAATAGGCCCATATATGAATTTAATATATTTCTAGAATGTAGAAATGCATTATGATTCACAACTAGTGATATTCTCATAATCAATTTTGTTTAATAACAAGCAGCAAATGTTAATTCTTATGTTGGCTATTCATGAAGAATCTTTTTATTCTTCAATGGATGTCAATAAATATTTTAAATAATTTGTTACATAATCTGTGATGATCCAACAAATTATGCCAATAATATATCTATTTGATCAATAAACTTCTAGTTTACTATAACCAGCAATAAACTTTTCAATTTTCATAACATATAACTGATTTAGAATCTTTAGAATCTCAATAGGACATCATTTTTACAAGATTAATTGGGCTTTGTGCCTTTTTTAGAAAGTATATTAAGTATATAAGTAGAACTTCATCCAACATTAACTCACTTGCATTCCAATAATCTCCCCTCAAGTGTGAGTCATAATAAACATGCCTTTATTCTTCATGTACTTTTGAAACTGTATGTGATCAGTATAGATCATAATAATCTATCTTTCATTTGGAAGTCCATATGCTTCCTACCTCACATATAATCATGGATTTTAATCCAATTGGCTATCAATTTTAGACCTTTTGGTGAACCGAAATTTTGATCTATGGATCATAATATTCATTAGCAATTCTTTTTCTATCCATAAAAAAATCTCTATTATAGTAAGTAGAATTGTACTTCACATTCTAATTATAGGAATTACTGAACAAAATTAATCAACAATAATTACTTAATTAAAATCAAATTCATCATTACAATTTTCGTCAATAACCCACATATAATGGCAGAATGAAAGGAACAACCACCATCCATTAAAATATTATTTTTTTAAATATATATATATATATATATGAATTTCATATATATTAACTAGACACAATAAAAGCTTGAATATATCCACTAACAGAAAGAAAATAATAAATTACTTATATTTTTAAATCAATACACAACTATATAGTGAACAGATAGATCAATCATTTATGTTTGATAAATTTTCTTATAAAAATAAATCTCTTTTTCCTAATTTAAATGGGACATAAATATTTTTTCCCTTTTAAATGTCACAAATTAAGCAACATGATGAATTTAACAGTCTTCTGGAGTACCTGCCTCTTCATTATGATCATCTTAATACATGCTCCTATATTTCCTATATATTTATATTTGAAACTGATTTAGTCTTTAATTCTTTAGTCATGCCTCATTTTTATTTATAATAATTGGAACATCTTCAGCTGGAATATGAGATTTAATAATTCTTATTTAGGTTAGTAATCTCATTTGGCATATATTTTCTAAAATTTTATGAATGCAATATTTGATCATACTATCATATTTGAGGATCTACATTTGATAGTAATAATGTATTTCATGTGTTTCTATTTTCTAGTTACTCAATTTATCCCTTATTAGGAAATCTTTGTCAAATGACAATTAACTAATCATGTAGTATAAGTCTCCTAAATCCATTTGTTTCCTTTAGAAACATCCTTATGTTTTATTTAGAGACAAACAAGAAGAAGGAAGTTATTACACAACATTTATCTCAACTTTATTTAAATATACATCTATGTGCATTGTAGTGGATTAATATAAATAAACATTGCACATTTAAAAAATATATGGCTCCTGACCAAAAGCCAATTTAATTAGGAGAATTTTGTTGGCTTGATGTGTATAGGTGTTGTAATATATAAAATCAAATATACTAACACTGAAATAAAAATCCTGTTCTCAAAGAATTGATCCAACTACTCATGGAGGAGTTAATAAATAATTTTGCTAGATCATTTTGTTAAGCATGTTGATTATGGTTGTATCACCTAAGAGGGGATAAATTGGGTGATATTGAAAGTTTTAAAAAACTCTAAAATATTTGAATGAATTTAAAGAATAGAGTTCAGAAAGATATCATTGAGGAGGAAGTTGTAGGACAAAGATTGTGTAACATCCTAAATTTTCCCTATCTGTATAAGACTGATAGAGAAAAGACATTATGATGGGATTGGGATGGTAATCAGAAGAAAAGATAATGGTTAAGATAAGTTTTAAGCCAAAGAAAGAGATAAGGGGCTAAATTGTAATTTTTAAAAAGTTTAGGGAATAAATTGCAATTAAAGAAAGTTCAAGGACTTAAATATAAATTATAAAGGTCCTAAGGCCAAAAATAAAAGTAGGTACAAGTTATAGGCCATTAAGTGTAATTATAAAAAGTTGAGGGACTAAAGTATAAATTTCAAGAGTACAAGGGCAAAATGGTAATTATAGAAAGTTGAGCCATAAAAGGCTCAGAATTACCTGAAAGCATTTCAGTCCTATACTTTATCAGTAGATAGAGAAAATTGTTTTAGTTAATCTAGCGTAATATAAAAATTTTATTAGAGTTGCAGATACATATTTATCTGATAGTCTAAAAGTTACCTGAATTTTTTATCAGACCTTCTGGACCTTAGATATAAATAAGAAGTTATAGGAAGGTGCATCCTATGAAGCCAGAGGATAGGGAACTATCATAACCCTGAAAGGAGTTATGTAAGAAAAGTTATTCACTTTTTAGTGAATTTTGACCGTAATTTGTGGACACCCGATATCCGATTATGAAACTTAAGTAGTAAGCAAACTTAGACTAAATGAGCCCAAATGACATCATAAGAGGCCCATGATGACCTCAACTGAGGCCCAGACCCATGATATTAGTTTAACAGTTAAAGGGGTTAGTGTCCAAAAATATTCAGAAAATGTGAAAAATGGCGAAAATGCCCATGTATTAAAAAATAATTAAGAAATGAGTGAAGGACATTTTAGTCATTTTGCTTAAGAAAAAAGGTCAAAGAGAGCTACAGGAATAGTTGGCCTGGGTCAAGAAATATTTTGTTGAAATATGAAAAGACAATAATGCTCCTAGAATCATTGAAGTTAATAAAGAGGAACCAAGGTTATTTTGGTAAATTGCCACAGGAAGTTTCTTAGGAATTGAGCCATCTAAGTACTAGACCTTGATCAGAGACCCAAGATGACATTACAAGAAGTACAAAAACGTAGCCCAAGGATTATGTGGGTCTAACTAGAGTTATAATAATTTTTTAGTGATTTTCAGTAAAGTATAATTACCTGGTTGAAGTTATAACTGGGGAATTGATCAGATAAAGCTTTAGATTTTCTAGGAAGCCATGAGGTGGCATGAAATGTGTCCTCATGGGACCTACTAAGATGCCACATGGCACTAGTCTAAGGAAAGAAGAAAACTTAGAAAAAGCTAAGGACACGTGGCACAATCTCAGCCGTTTATTACGAGATAAGATTCTAGAATTCTCTAGAAGTACTGAGTCAGCAGCTAAGGTGTCCTAAGGGCTCGACCATAGTGCCACCTCGAACCAAGAGAGCTACCCAAGTCAAGTTAGCTAGGAACTAAGATAAGTAATCTATCCTAACTTAGTTTCCTTCAATTCAAGAGCTTGATCTTGGGATTTTAATGAAAGAAAAGTGAGATATTCCCTATTTGGTGATGCTGTCTAGAACTGTACAATATTGGAGAAAGAAGAAATTGAAGTTAGGGACACGAACTTAAGACTTAGACAAGCTTAGATTGTTGGTTATTGCTTGAATTAATTGTATAGTTTCCATTTTCCCACTTTGAGAGAGACTTTTAGGTCTGTGCTGGAACAGTACCAAAAAAGTTGATTTTGATGCTTCCAATGAGTCCATAAGGAAAAATTGTATAGGATTGAGCCAAGGTACAAGAGTTGAAAGCATTAAAATCAAAAGTGAGATTTTTGAAAAAGAACCCTTGTTGCCACAGTTATGTTCTGACCAGTGCACCAAGGAGGAGTTGGAATTTGTTAATTCTGAATTCATATTTGGATTCATTGTGCAAAATTGTGTGGGATATGGTCAAGGCACAATTTAATTCAAAAGGAAAAGTAATTAACCAAAATTAAAGAAAAATAAAGACTTATTTGTTTAGGAAGTTTAGAACTTGATAGTAATAAAATGTAGTGAGTATGTTGTTATGTTAGGATTTGGATGGTGTTCTCAAAGAGGGTAGTCACACCTTAAGGAGAAGTAGGAAGCAAGACGTAAAGGAAAATGATATGGAAAAACAAGGAGTAAGAGGTAGTAAACTTACCTAACTCGTTTGCTTTGCTTGCTTGGCCGTTTTATGTGTTGGATGTTTACTTTGATGATATGATGCATGTATGATTAAATGATGCTTTGTTTCTTTTTATACTATGGCTATATGTTATAATTTAAGAAACATGGAAGCATGTAAAGATATCATTATGCAAGCATGATCATTAAGCACACACATATTAACGTCAAGCATTGAGTTGTATACACTGTTTGGTTTCTGTTTGCTACTGAGATTTCCCCCGAAATCTCACCCCTTCCATTATATAAACATTACAGCAAGGCCATCTTATGGAAGCAAGGAAGGAGAATGAAGAAGTTATGATGCATAGATACTTTGTTGTATGAGACTTTTTATAAAAATATGTAATGTGTGTATTAAGTACTTATTTCAGTTCTGGTTAGGTTTTGTTGAGACTTAGGAAAATAGTTAACCTTTGAATAAATGTATGAGACTTTATAGTATGATAATAGACATGTTGAAATTCGTTTTGGTCTAGTTTATAGTATTATAGTAAATTTCCACGCCAATACTATATTAATTGGTCTAGTTTTTGGTCAGATTCATATTTTTCCTTTAAAAGTGATTATGTTAACTTGATAATGCAACTTGAACCACTTCATTTTGATTTTTCTAGAATTAGTTATGAATTTTTGAAGTTGAATCACTTGTCTAGAGTTTTGTCAAATGAACAGTAACTCGTTAGATAAGTCACAAGATCATATTATATCTATTAGGATAAGTCGTCAGAATATAATTTTCATCAATTAAGATCAGGTTATAGATCCTTGAAGATCCTTCATTTAATCAAATTCAAGTAATTCATAAGCTCAACAAAGTCATTTACAGATCAATCATATATTTCAAGATAATTCAGTTTAAGCTTAATAGAAAGATCTTATCAAAGATCTCTTCAATAAATAATATGATTGAATGTTTATTGATAAGAACATAATGAATCATGCTTTGAATCATTCATGAATAATCTTATCTCCATATCTTCATGACAAATCAAACTATAGATAATTCAAATAGATCAATCAAACATTATGAGCAATAAATCATCTTCAAAACATTATTTCAAACAATCAAATCACCATTAGAAACAACAAAAAATATTAAGATCCCAGTGATTTGAATTTGAAATAGTTTATCATTTCTTTTTGTTATTTGATCTTATAAATTTGTAACTCAAGATTTCAAAGATTAATTTGAGAAGAAAGCAATTTAATTATATCACTGTAAATATCATTTATCAAAATAGAAAATAGAGACCTCAGTGATTTGGACAGTCTACAATATTTTTAATGATAATATTTTAAACCTATAGAACTTTCCATTCTCTGATAATAAGTTTTTGTAAAATATATTGGAGAAGGAGCAAACAAGCAAATATCTTATCAAAAGCTTATAGTGTGAAAGATCATTTGGTTTAGTGCTTTTTGTAAACTCATAATTTTGTTTATTTATCAAAAAAATATTCAATAAATCCATTTATTGAATAGTCCTTTGATAAATGAGTCTTTGGAAAATAGAAGGATTTCTTTGAAAACATATTTTATTGATCGAAGTCTTTATCGATAAATCCATTGTTCGATCAATTCTTTGATAAAACTTTTCATAATTTTATTTTTTGCAAACATTTCATAAACTAAGTTTTATCAGTCTTATCGAAGGATTCTTCAATAAATCTCTTTATCGAAGAGTTTCAAATAATTCCAATTTTAGAACAAGGACTCAGAATTTTCATAATCTAAATTTAGGTTGATTTATCAAAGTCTTTATTGATAAGAGACCTTATCAAATAGGTCTTCGATAAATGCTTTTGAGAAATCACATTGTCCTTCAAAAGTTATTTCACATTTATCGAATAGCTTTCTTATCGATAAGGTCATCGATAAGTGCTCTAATAAGTTGAGACTCATTTTGAAATCTTTTCTCAATTAATTGTTATCATTAAAATATTGGAGACTAACAAACCAAAATTTTCAACTATTTTTCGAATAATTGTGTAATAATCATTAAAAGCCTTATATATAAACTCACTTTCATCATTTAGAGAATATTTATTCTCATTATAAATATACCACATTGAACAATACACCCAATGAATTATGTAAGATAAGATCACAGTACAAGTTGTAATATGTAAGAGAGACTCCACTCTATAAAATATGCTACTAACTTACTATCAGTAAAATTTATTGTCTATATTTTCAAATAATGAAGCTCAAGAGGAATGCCTAGAAAGTTATTTTGGTAGCTCTTCTGTGACCAACAGGTAGAAGATCCGCATAACTTCAGCATGTCCCTGACTGCCATGGCTATAGTTGGATACTAGAGTTATAGTTTTGCCATCGATTATCTTGACAAAGCCAAGTAAAGGATAACAATTGGTCATTCCTACAATGTAGCCTTCTTTATTCCCTGCCTCCTTTCCAGTTCCATAAATTGGTAATGAAGAACATATAACCCTTCCATCTTGAGACCATCTCATTAATTTTAGAAAACAAGCTATAGAACAGTTTAATGGAATATGAGCTCTAAGAAATTGTCTGGACTTTAACTCCTATCACCCTTTAAATGACAAATATTGAAGGAAGATTTTCTATACAACAATGAAAGTAAACGATGCCCTTACTAATCAATAAAAGTCAATTAACCCATTTTAGTGAATTAGGCTCAAACACAAAGAAACATAGTAAGCTAAAAATTTACAACCTTACTTAATTTGCTAGACCATAATCATTACTTATGACTTTTCCATGTTAAACTTTTGATATATACTACTCTAACGGTCTTTAATATAGGACCTAATTGGGAAGTTGATCTTAGTCCTAAATATAAAATATATTTCCTATATTTATCAACTCTTTCCCAGATTACCCCTATTGATATTCCTTTAACAATAATCAAGAGAGGGAGGAAGGGAATTAAGGAAAATGATTAGGGTGTTTTAAAATAAAGATGTCATATTAACTAACTTAACAAACTTCCTTAATCTAATCAAATTAGTTAAATAGGTTCTATATCGAGGACTGGAGGAGTAGTTAGTAATTAAAGACTGAAAAATAGAAATCAAGCATCACCTGTCCATATAAAGTTGAACCAATTCCACCTGCATGTTGATGAGCAATACCATAGATGACATAGCCACCTCTTGGCACTAGGAGGCTTGTTATCTTGACATCAATGTAGCCACCACCATCCTTCTAGTTATTACCGTAAGACTCAACTTGATAATGAACTTGTAACAATGAAATACTTGTTTCTCACATACTTATGTTTTAAAGTTGAACTAGGATTTAGATCCATAACTTGTCAACTGAATAATTACTTACCTTACAATTATGCTTTATACTCGAGTTTTTTGAATCCGAACCATTTAGTACTTGTAAAGTATCAGTCACGTCAAGTATACAAATCTTAACTACTAAATCACTCCAATCAACCTACTTAACTATATATCTCATGTAACATCCCAAATTTTCCCTATCTGTATAAGACTGATGGAGGAAAGATGTCATATCTTAATTTTTCCCTATCTGTATAATATTGATAGTGGAAAGAGGTTTAGAAAGGATTATGATGATGATCAGAAGAAATAATAGAGGTTAAATGAGTCTTGAAGAAAGAAAGGGACCTAAACAAAAATTGGAAAAGTTTGGAGGCCAAAAGTTAAAGTAGAAACAAAAGTTAGGCCAAAAGTGGTAATTTTCAAAAGTTTAGGGACCTAATTATGAAAAATTTTAGCCAGAAAAGGCTTAGAACTGCCTAGAAGTATTCTGGTCTCACATTTCATCAGCATATAGAGAAAGTTATGCTGGTTAATCTAGCATAATACAGAAATTTTATTAGGGTTCCAGATAGTGGATATTTATCTGATAGTCAGAAAGTTATCTAGAAATTTATCAGATCTCATGGACCTCAGGTATAAGTGGAAAAGTTATAGAAAGGTGTGCCCCATGACATCAGATATCATGAATCTGACAGAACCCCGGAAGGAGCTCTGTATGAAAAGTTATCCCCATATTAGTGAATTTTGATGGGAGTTTGAGAACATCCGTGATCTAATTATGGACCTTAGAAGTAGGTAAGACTGGATAGAATGAGCTCAGATGACCTTATATATAGGCCTATGATGATGCTAAGGAGGGCCTACAACCCATGATATCAGTTCATCAGTAGAAGGGGCCAGTGTCTAGAAAAAGTGTGAAATTACGAAAATGCCCCTGGATGACTATATTGTACCAGTGATAGATGGAGGGTATTTTGGTCATTCTGGACAGGCTAAAAACATGGGATATAGTATAAATATGATTATTTAGATCCAGTATAGGCCCTGAGGCTGTACAAAGAGGGGTGAAATGACAATTATACCCTTAGGGTTAATATAGTGCAAGAAAGGATACCAAGGGTATTTTGGTCATTTCTTGAGGGATAGATGTTGAAAATCGTGCCCTAGGGGCCAATCATTGTCTTATGAACATTATTGATTTATGAATTTATTAATTGTGTTATCATATTATTTGCATGTTTATTGTGACGACCATCCTTGGATAATTCATGATCTTATCCTAAATGTCCCTGGTCGGTCATCTTTGCGGGAGCACAGATGAAATAAGACCAGTATGACTTTAAAGATGTATAGAGATATAAATCAAAGTCATAGGCACATGTAAGCGTACAAGGTGTTAGACCGACCCGCTATGAGAGAACTGCATGGGTAACGTCATAAGCTTCTCTCATATACAAACCATGTCAATATGCCCTTTGACCTAAGATCATCATGGATTCCTACATGACAAACGCTCAGCTTTGACCTAGTCAAAATTCACTTTTGACCGAGTGATCATAAAGACTATGTTCGGGCTAGTGGTTTTTCATGCGGAGGAATGTGAATGGTTAAGATGGAATTTGTCCCTCACATTCATAGAGAGATATTACTGGACCCCTCGATGAGTGAGTCTGAGAAATGTATGGCCATACTGTAATGAAAAGGTAGTTCCATTTCTATAGTTAGACTACTCAGGGATCGAGAAAGTAATGGTAAGGAATAGGAGGATGACATTATCCATGCCTCAACCATGACCAAAATATCGTGTGACAGAAGGGACATGATATGGTTGTATGAAAGGTTACATCGTTTAACGATCCTTATATGATTTGGGTAGTCGTTATGTCTTGCTAGAGACCACTTGTGACTTGTGGGCTAGTATAACAAATGGCCCACTGCCAACTTCATATGGGCCTATAGGGTCGCACACAAAATAGCCCAACACGAGCTATGATGTCCAGATTCATTGAATCTAAGACATGTCCAGATTCAATGAATGATCCAGGATAGATGTATATATATTTATTTATATTTATATTCGTATATATATATAAATTCATATATATACATTATATATAAGAGATATATGAGATTTAATTTATAAGGATGAATTAAATCTCTATCACGTTTGAATTTGAAATTCAAATTGATAGGATATCTCATATAAGAGATATTTATAAGATTTAATTTATAAGGATAAATTAAATCTCTATCACGATTGAATTTGAAATTCAAATTGATAGGATATCTCATATAAGAGATATTTATAAGATTTAATTTATAAGGATAAATTAAATCTCTATCACATTTGAATTTGAAATTCAAATTGATATGATATCTCAAATTTGATTTATGAGAATAAATCAAATACAGTTCAGTCTTAGCTTTATTTTAAGTTAAATAAATAGGTGAATTAAATCTGTGGGACAGATTTAATATTATTTATTTAATTAGTTTCTTATCAAATTATACAATATATGATATTGTATTAATTTCAGAATTAATATATGATTAACTCCTAAAAATCCAATTCGGTAGAAGAAAACGCAGAGCATCCTATATATATGATATTAGGAGCTATGTTTTGCATAGAGATATACATAGAACACAGAAAGGCCGAAGGGGATTGAGTAAAGGGTTTACAGATAAGAAACTGTCGAAATAGAGACGGAGAGGACGAACTCTTGAGAAAGCCCTGGAGGGACAAGAGATACTAGCACGTCGTTCGTGGTTAGAACGCTGTTCGTGTGGATACCAGTAGAGGAAGCCGACCTGAGGCGTCAACTTCTTGTGATTGGAAAGGGAGCACGAGTCGCGTAAAGAAGCTGTGGATGTCATGACCAAAAGCTGTGGAAGTCGCTGAGGCACACTAAGGGTAATGCTTCTTCCCACTTGACTTAAACACATACGGTAGATCCTGGCAAGGAATGAAATTTTTTTAAAATTAATTTCCGCTGCGTGTCTTCCAATTCCTTTCAATAGATTGCAGATAAATACTCAGTCTAACAATGTCAATGGTATGAGGAACCTAAACACTGGTTTTGAGGACAGAATATATATCCTGGAATATTATAAAAAATAGGAATAGAAAACAATCTGGTTTTTGTGAAACTGCTCCGATCGGTACCAAAGTAGACTGGAATTTTTCCTATCAGTATATTTGACTTTTTTAGCCAAACATGGCCCTCATGATGTCATGCATGATGAAAATACTAAGGCTTCTAGGGCAAGTTTGGTTCAAGAATGAATATGGACTACAAGATCAAATAGTAACCAAATCAATCTTGGCAATCCATTTCCACCCAAATTTCTCTATAAATACCCCCTCATTTCAGTATGCATTCGGAAACTTTGAGAACCATGGGGAAGCTCTTGCAAAATTGCCATTCAACCAAGAAAGAAGCACACAACTTGGAGCACAAAGTAAGGTAATCATCTCCCTTGAACTTGAGCTCTATTCTAGCAAGCTAGCTCTTGATTTTAATGGGTTTTTGTCATATCCTAATTTTTCCCTATCTGTATAGTACTGATAGTGGAAAGAGGTTTAGAAAGGATTATGACGAAGATAAGAAGGAATGATAAAGGTTATATGAGTCTTGAAGAAGGAGAAGGACTAAAATGCAAAGTAAAAAAGGTTAAAGGCCAAAAGTTAAAGTAGAAACAAGATTTGGGCCAAAAGTGGTAATTTCCAAAAGTTATGGAACTTAAATGTAATTAAGTAAAAAGTCAGGGACCCAAATATAATTATGGAAAAGTTAAGCCAAAACAGGCCAAAAATGCCCAGAATCAGATCAGACTCAAATTTTACCAGTAGATAGACATAATTATTCCGGTCAGTTTAACGCAACACATAATTTTGATTTGAGGTCCCAATTAATTGATATAAATTCCTGAATTCAGCAGGAATTATTGCAGTATTTTTCATATCTCAGAATCAGATAAAACTTTAATGTAAATTCTTATATTTAATATATGAATTGATCAAACTGACCGAGTCAGAAAAGGAATCCTGTAGAATTCTTACGGGGTTTTATGGTAAAATAGAATACCCGATAAATAGGATCGGGAGAGGTGTCTTGGGATTTGTGCCATAAAGGGCATAAAGGCAATGAGCCCAAACCAAGGCCCAAATGGCGCCATAGTAGGCCCAATGTGATGACTAGACAGTTAAGTGGGCCAGAGTACAGAGCAGTCCAGGATAAGTGCGAAATTACGAAAATACCCCTGGATACCCATACTATACCAGTGATGGATGGAGGTCATTTTGGTCATTTTGGACAGGCCAAAAACGTGGGACATAGTATAAATATGATTATATAGAGTTAATATATGCCCTGAGGCTGTACAAGGAGGGGTAAAATGACAATTATGCCCTTAGGGTCAGTACAGTACAAGAAAGGACACCAAGGGTATTTTAGTCATTTCCCAAGGGATGGATGGCGGATAAATACTCAGTCTAACATTTTCAATGGTGTGGGAAGCCTAGACATTGATTTCCAGGATATAATACATATCCTGGTATATTATAAAAAATTAGGAACAGAAAACAGTCCGGTTGCTGTGAAACTGCACCGATCGGTACTGGATTTGACTGGAGTTTTTCCAAAAGCTTCCTTACACTATGAGCACACCACCTAACCCCTTGAGGTGTCCCTTGATGGGTCCCACATGATGTCATAATTATTCTTTTATGAAAAAGTTAAATCCAAGATTAAATGTGGGCCTTTAGATCAAATAGTAACCAAATCAATCTTGGCCATTCATTTTTCTTGGATTTTGGCTATAAATACCCCTCCAATTCTACAGCAAACCTAGCTTTATGGACCCTTGGGGAAACTCTTGCAAAATGAAAACTCAAGCTAAGACAAAGAAGATTCAAGGTTCCAAAGTTCAAGCAAACTAGAGATTAAAGGTAAGCAATCTCTCCTAGCTTATTTTCCTTTGATTTGGGAGCTTGAACTTAGGCTTTTGATGGGAGAAAAGTTGAGTTTTCTCTAAGGGGTGGTGCTTCCCAAAGACCTTAAAGGAAAGGGAAAAGAAGAAATTAAAGTTAGAACCATATGATTGAAGCTTAAACAAGCTAGTTAAGTGGTTGGTTGTTGAATCAAATTGATATTCTTGACTTTGCCATAGTGTACCTGTTCGGTATGCACTGTTCATGATGGAAGGAAATTGAATTTCAATGATTTAATGCTTCCATTGAGTTTGTATGATGATTTTGTGTAGGATTGGAAAGGCTTTGAACCTTGGAAACATTAAAATCTCAAGGTTAAGTCTTTGAGATTCCTTACGGTTACTGTTCACTCATATGAACAGTGATTGGAATTTCATGATTTTGATGGTTCCAATGGTTTTAAAATGAAAATTTGTGTGGGGTAAAGTGGAGAAACAAGTATGGGAAGCATTAGAATCAAAATGAGAATTTTTGAAAGAATTGTGTGCTTATGTTCAATTCTGTACAGAAGGCCATGAAGGAGCTGGAATTTTATGATTCTAAGCTCATAAATGAGTTCAAAATATGAAATTGTGTAGGGTAAAGTCAAAATATCAATTGATTCAAGAGCCAAGTGGATTAATGAATATTAGGGAAAGTCATGACAATAAAGAGTGTAACAAAGTTAATCTTGAACATGGTTGGAGTTCATGAGTCCTAATGAGTTATGTAATGAATATGAATGTGTTTAGGACCATGAAACATCCAAGAAGATGTTGGGAAGTGATGGACAAAAAGGCTTCATGGTTGGAAAGCTAGGGAGCAAGGGCTAAAGGTCAAGAGAAAAGCTTAAGTGCAAGGTAGTAAACTTATCTCTTTATGTGCTTGATGTGGTATGCTTATGTGATGACATGTATATGTTATTTGAATGATGTTGTGACATGATAAATGATGTTGAATGTATTGTGAATAACATGTTTCCATGGCCATGCACTTTATGTAAAAGTATATAGCATGATGGCATGTCACTAATCAAAGAAAGTTAATGAAATTACATATCATGCATTAGCATCCATCTTGCATATTTAAGTGGTAATGTTTGCTACTGAGATTCCCTAGAATCTCACTCTCCCATAACCAACCAATTTAGGTTAAGCATGAAGAAAAGGTATGCATGGAGAAGAGCTAAAGAATGGAAGAAAGGAAGTGAAGTATTGAGATTTTAGTATATACTATAAATTGTCCATGTATGTAAATGCCATGTAAGGTGTCCATTTATGTGATGAAACTATTGTAATACTTATGGCATATGTACATGATGTATATGAATGTTAAGAAGCTTATTTGATGGCTTGTGCATGCTGAAACAATTATTGGAAATGAAAGAAAAGAAACTGAAATGGTAAAAACGTAGGTACTGAAGCAGTTTTGTTGTGGCTTCAGTTTGACCTAGCAAATGAAGGAATTAGTTCACGAAATTTTATGATCATGTAGCACACATCCAGAGCTTTAAATTCATAGGTAGAACGTGTCATTTGGATGTGTATATCAAGAGAAATGATTTTCCAAAGTAAGGGACCAGAATCTGTTTCCAGAGTTTTTGACCAAATGAACAGTAAACTTCAACGAATAAACTGTATCAATTGGCTAATCATTTGGTCTAGAAATTATTTTTCCCTTAAATTTTAAGATGTTATCTTCATTTAGCTTTTTGAACCACTTCATTTCGAGTTTTCTAGAATTAATTATGATTTTTTGAAGTTCGTTGCGTAATCTGGAATACCATATGAACAGTAACCCCGAGAAAGAGTAAAATTCCAGATTTGGCTAATGGACTTCCAAGGTCTTGTAAGTGGTTCTAAATGCTACTGAATGGTCCCTAAAACGTATAAAAGTAAGGATGTTACAGTTTTTGTGCCCTTTTTCCCTTGTGGTTTCTGCTGGAGTTTCTGTCCATATATTGTTAGAATATGAGTTTTATGTTATGAATAGTTTAGACAAGCTTAAACAAGCTAGAATCAAGTGGTATAAGCTTGGAAATTCAAGTATGCAAGTAAATGGAAGTTTGTGTTCATGGCTGCTACTATATGTGACACTGTTAATATGTTGAAATTTCATGATTTTGATGCTTCCAATGAGTTTAAAATGAAAAATTGTGTGGAGATAAAGTAGGAGAACAAGTATTGGAAGCATTGGAATCAAAATGTGAATGTTTAGAAAATCAAGGGTGTGTTTCGGTTCTGTACAGCAGCTTGTGACATGATTTGATTTTGGAAATTCTAGCTTAATATTTGGATTCTAAATGAAAAATTATGTGGAAATGAACTATGAGAATTTATTTTGGAAAGATGGAAGTATGAAACTTAAAATAGAGAAAGAATGGAAGTTAGTGGAAACCTAGTCTTGGATTTTTTTTCAAGTTGAGTTATACTTGATATTACTTTGTAATGACTAGGTTTTGGCATTTGTGAAGGAAGGAAATCATCTCAAGAAGACTTTGACAAGGATAGATAAGAGGTAGCAAGAATACCTAACTATAATTCATGTTTGTTTAATTGTTTGCTTGCTTGTTGATTATGGTGTTTGGTTGAGCTTGAGATTATGTTATCATGTCTATGACGAAGTATAAATGATTGCAACTCCTTGCAACTTATGTCATAATATGCATGTTAGAGTTTGCTTATGTACCATTATGAAGTAGCTCCCATCTCATGATAACATGTTAAGCATCCAATTAATCATGCATGATATTATGGTTTGTGTAACTTGCTATTGGGATTTCCATGAAATCTCATTCCTCCCATATGCATAATCATGTTTTAGGTGCTAGAATTTCTCAAGGAAAGAGGTTAAGCATAGTTGGATGGACTTGTATAATAAGTTACATGAGTTACTTGGTATTATGGAAGCACATGATGGATGTATGATTCTGTAATTGTGTTATGAGGCCGTGATGGTGTGATGATGTTTAAGAGGCCTTAATCAATGAGTTTGAACTTGAAATTTGGCATGATTATATCTAAGATAAATATATTTAAATGGACCCTAAGAAAGCCTCAATTGGTTAAGAATTCAATTTATTATAATTTTATAAATTTGGAGTTAAAATCTGGAATAGAGTTAAAGTAAGCAAATGGGAGGCAGTAACATTTCGACGTTAGTTTCATATGGTAAATAAAAACAATTCTATGAAATTTTGTGATCTTAAAGAGAACGTCTAGAGCTTCAAATTTGTAGGTAACACGATTCATTTGGACGAGTAACGAAAGAGAAATGAAGTTTTGAAGTTAAGGCAAAGAAACTGGAACTTCCACATTTTACCAAATGAACGATAATTTTCAACGAATAAACTGATTTCATTGGGACAATGAAACCTCAGTTTTATATTTTTTCTTCTAAGATTTATGAAAGAGCTTTCATTAGAAATTAGAACCAACCTATTTTGAGTTTTCTACATTTAATTATGATTTTTCAAAGAAGGGTACATGTTCTGGAATTACCACATGAAGAGTAGCCTGAACAGTACCCGAGAAACCAACTTTTGAAAATACATCTTTTTGATGCTAAGGGTTATGTAATTGGTCCAAATGGGTTCCAATTAAGTATAACTAAGCTTGGAAGTAAGGATGTGACAAAAGTTGTTATAAAGGGATTGGGATGGTAATCAGAAGAAAAGATAATGATTAAGATAAGTTTTAAGCCAAAGAAAGAGATAAGGGACTAAATTACAATTTAGAGAAAGTCTAGGGACTAAATTGCAATTAAAGAAAGTTCAAGGACATAAATGTAAATTAGAAAGGTGCTAAGACCAAAAATGAAAGTAGGTACAAGTTATAGGCCATTAAGTGTAATTATGAAAAGTTGAGGGACTTAAGTGTAAATTTCAAGAGTACAAGGGCAAAATGATAATTATAGAAAGTTTAGCCATAAAAGGCTTAGAACTACCCAAAAGCATTTCAGTCCCATACTTTATCAGTAGATAGAGAAAATTGTGTTAGTTAATCTAGCCTAATAGAGAAATTTTAGTAGAGTTGCAGATAGCTGATATTTATCAGATAGTCTAAAAGTTATCTGAATTTTTTATTAGACCTTCTAGACCTTAGATATAAATAAGAAGTTATAGGAAGGTGCGTCCTATGAAGCCAGAGGATAAGGAACTGACAGATCCCTGAAAGGAGTTATGTAGGAAAAGTTATTCACATTTTAGTGAATTTTGATGGGAGTTTGTGACACTCGATATCCGATTATGAAACTTAAGCAGTAAGCAAGCTGGGACTGAATAAGCCCAAATGACATCACCATAGGCCCATGATGATACCAACTAAGGCCCAAACCCATGATATTAGTTCAACAGTTAAAGGGGTCAGTATCCAAAAATATTCAGAAAATGTGCAAAATGACAAAAATGCCCATGTGTTAAAAAAATAATTAAGAAATGAGTTAAGGACATTTTAGTCATTTTACTCAAGAAAAAAGGTCAAGGAGAGCTACAAGAATAGTTGACCTGGGTCAAGAAATATTCTATTGAAATATGAAAAGACAGTAATGCCCCTAGAATCATTAAAGTAAATAAAGAGGAACCAAGGGTATTTTGGTAAATTGTCACAATAAGTTTCTTAGGAATTAGCCATCCAAATACTAGAGCTTGATCTGAGACCCAATATGACATTCTAAGAAGTACAAAAATGTAGCCCAAGGATTATGTCGGTCTAACTGGAGTTAAAATAATATTTTAGTGATTTTCATTAAAGTATAATTACCCGGTTGAAATTATAACTGGGAAATTGATTAGATAAAGCTTTGGACTTGCCCAAAAGCCATGAGGTAGCATGAAATGTGTCCTCATAGGACCCACTAAGATGCCACATGGCACTAATATAAGGAAAGAAGAAAACTCAAGAAAAAGCTAAGGACACGTGGCACAATCTCAGCTGTTTATTACGAGATAAGATTCTAGAATTATCTGGAAGCACTGAGTCAGCAGCTGAGGTGTCCCAAGGGTCCCACCATAGTTCCACCTAGCATGAAATGTGTCTTAGTGATGTAAGCCATGATGTCATCAAAACTTGGTGGGCAAGACAAAGGCAAGGTGGATTATTGACCATTGGATTAAATAGTAACTAAAGCAATCCTAGCCATCCATTTGCCTTGCTTTAAGTCTATAAATACTCTCCATTTTCCTTCACATTTGCGTCAAGTTAGAGAAGGAATAGGCAGGGGCTGCCCAAGTGAGAACCAAGCAAAGACAAGAGGAAATCCAAGCTACCCAAGTCAAGTTAGCTAGGAACTAAGGTAAGTAATGTATCCTAACTTAGTTTCCTTCAATTCAAGAGCTTGATCTTGGGATTTTAATGAAATAAAAGTGAGATATTCCCTATGTGGTGATTCTGTCCAGAACTGTACACTATTGGAGAAAGAAGAAATTGAAGTTAGAGACACGAACTTAAGACTTAGACTAGCTTAGATTGTTGGTTATTGCTTGAATTAATTGTGTAGTTTCCATTTTCCCACTTTGTGAGACTTTTAGGTCCGTGATGAAACAGTACCAAAAAAGTTGATTTTGATGATTCTAATGAGTCCATAAGGCGAAATTGTATAGGATTGAGCCAAGGTACAAGAGTTGAAAGCATTAAAATCAAAAGTGAGATTTTTGAAAAAGAACCCTTGCTGCCACGGTTCTATTCTGACCAGTGCACCAAGGAGGAGTTGGAATTTGTTAATTCTGAATTCATATTTGGATTCATTGGGCAAAATTGTGTGGTATATGGTCAAGGCACAATTTAATTCAAAAGGAACAGTAATTAACCAAAATTAAAGAAAAATAAGGACTTATTGGTTTGGAAGTTTAGAACTTGATAGTAATTGATTGTAATTTGTATGTTGTTATGTTAGGATTTGGTTGGTGTTCTCAAAGAGGGTAGTCATACCTCAAGGAGAAGTAGGAAGCAAGAGGTAAAGGTAAAGGATATGGAAAAGCAAGGAGTAAGAGGTAGTAAACTTACCTAACTTGTATGCTTTGTCTGCTTGGACATTTTATGTGTTGGATGTTTACTTTGATGATGTGAAGCATGTATGATTGAATGATGCTTTATTTATTTTTATACTATGGCCATATGTTATAATTTAAGGAAAATGGAAGCATGTAAAGATATCATTATGCAAGCATGATCATTAAGCACACACATATTAACATCAAGCATTGAGTTGCATACACTATTTGGTTTCCATTTGCTACTGAGATTTCCCCAAAATCTCACCCCTTCCATTATACAAACATTACAGCAGGGCCATCTTATGGAATCAAGGAAGGAGAATGAAGAAGTTATGATGCATAGATACTTTGTTGTATGAGACTTTTTATGAAAATATGTAATGTGTGTATTAAGTACTTATTTCAGTTCTGGTTATGTTTTGTTGAGACTTAGGAAAATAGTTAACATTTGAATAAATGTATGAGACTTTATAGTATGATTATAGATATGTTGAACTTCATTTTGGTATGAATAATGCCTCATTTTGATATTTTTACAAAGAGAACCAATTTTTCAAAGTTAGGGAACCAAATCTGGAAACTGTGAAACTAACCAAATGAATAGTAATTTTCCTTGCCAATATTGTATTAATTGGTCTAGATTTTGCTTAGATTCATATTTTTCATTTAAAAATGATTATGTTACCTTCATATAGCAACTTGAACCACTTCATTTCAATTTTTCTAGAATTAGTTATGAATTTTTTAAGTTGAATCACTTGTCTGGAGTTTTGCCAAATAAATAGTAACTTGTTAGAGTGAAATTCCAGATTATGTAATTTGACTTATTGATCATATAAGTGATTCTAAATTCTACCAAATGGTCTCTAACACATACGAAATTAAGGTGGTACATCTCAAGTATAGGCTTCTCCTTGGTCCCTCAAAGCCTTCCTTCACCTTGCATGGGTTTTATCATAACATCATGCCAGACTGCCTAAATAATTAGGACTCAAAGGCCGGCCATATTTGTCCTCTATGATGTTATAAAGATCACACCTGCACTAAGTACACCCCCTCCTATCTTCTACATTGAGTAACTAACTCTCCTCAAACCCATCTGGAATGTTGATAACTATCGTTTTAATTATTAAACAAAACTAAAATAACTAATAGTAAAGTGAAACTAACCTAGGTCGATTCACAAGGAGCCTAAATAGATGCTAAAGTTCCTAATTAATCCAATGAGCCACAAATTAACAAGTTAATCAGATGAATTGTGAGATAAGATGTTTGAACTAATTCTAAATGTAAATCCAATGTCATTGTTTATGATGTTTTATGTTTGTGATGACGAAATAAATCATTGACAAGTTTGTTCCTTTGGAGATTACCTTACCTTCATTATCCTCATAATATTTGGAGTTAATTATTTGAATTAGAATTTTTTAGCTAACAACTCACTAGTTAAAATCTCAATCAAAGCTACAACTCGTAGACATTGAATAGAGAAATAAGAATCATTCAATTCAAGAGATAGAAGAAGATGAATTAAATAGAAGCAACTATACTTTGTTATAGAGTTACTCTAATTAACTATAACTATGTCTAACTCGGTCCAAGGATGAGAATCAATTAAAGCATCAATTATGCAAAAATTGGAAATCCAACTCAGTTCCTTAATCATTAATCATCTACTAACACTAATTGAATCAATAATTCCATAATTAACTACATCAACTCGATACAATCAAATTTGGATTAAATACACAATAAACTCCCTGTTCAGCTCAAGGATTCTAGTTCAGCATCATCTCTAAAAAAGCACAACAACTCTAGCCTTCCATTGCTATCAAGACTTTAACAGCAGCAATAAAACCAATAGTAGTCATGGTAAATGCAGAAGGAAAAGATAAATATGGAAGCTAACTTTCCTCTGGTTCTATTACCTAGAATAGAGGAAAGTTGTATATGGAAATACTGAAAATAGAGATGGAGAGAGAGAGTATGGCATGTGGAATTTGAAGTGAGTTCTGGATGGAATAGAGTGTAATAAGAGTGTATGGCGTGTGTCAATGGAATATGTGGTGGAATGATCTGATGTAAGGAGTGTGTGTCATGCGTGAATGAGAGATGTCCTCATATGTGCAGATGACGTGAATATATAAGAGAATTGAGGAATGAGTGATGTGGTCTAATGAGCTGTCACGTGTGTGGGTTATAGAGTAGAATCTTATGGAAACTGTGTGAAGTGATCTATATGGGAGCTGTGATACGTGTGTATAATATGTTGTATCTGTGATGTGTGGCAGATGAAATGTTGTAATGCATGATCTCCTCTATCAGATCTAGTACAACCCATGTGTTAATCCCACTTGCTTCTGTTATTAGTTCCTTCCAACATATGATTCGGTTAGCCCACTTGTTCAATTCAACACATGATTAAATCTTCTCTTGTCCAGCTGTCAACTAACCTCCACCTAATATATTGATTGGTTACTACATTTACCTGTAATGGAAATTTAATAGATTATTTATCCAATTAATCACTAAAATCATATCAATTAATTTCCACTTGTTCCATTTTTATTTTATTTATTAATTGCTCAACATGTTGATAAATGGGGATAAAAATCAATAATAACAAGTCTGAAGGATTACTTGTTTCTATCCCAAAAGGACCTAGAATTTTTGTAGTTGTACCCCATGTTTTAGCTCCAAGACTGAAATAATGCCCAAGACAATATGAGCATAAGCCACTGTGGTTCACCACAATCAAGGAATCTGAATATGACTCATTACCTTTATGCTGATGGTATCTCGCTATAGTCCAATGATGGAGATAAGTTTCATGAAAAGGCACATAATTTCCTTCCTCATCAATTATTCATCATTGAAACTCTTGAGGGCAATATGGCCTCTCGAAAAGAATATTTATTCTTAACTGATCCTGGTCCTAATTCAAACTTGGGGGAAAGAAAAATAGTTTCCTTAATATTACTTTCCTTCTTCCATAAAGCATGAGACAATGGTGTGACCAATAATAATAGTAGTAGAATTACTGATAAAAATATATAACCTTAAGGAAGAGATACTAGTTGCATGTTGGTTTCTATCAACATCATCATATTGGAAATCATTAAATAGGATAAACTAAATAGATGCATATGTGAAGTGTGATGCGTGCATTCTCTCTATCATATATATATATAAGAAATATAATAGAACTTGATAAACTTCTTCCAATTAGTTATGTTTCTTTTATCAGGAAAGTAAATTTCAATGAAGATAACCATAAGCAATTTTCAAGTTGTAAGGCCTTTAAATTATGATGAAAAAGAAAATTATGAACTTGCGATTACAATCTAGCAATAAAAGTAAGCAAACGAGTGGGAAATGAGAGCAACAAAAACTATAATTAATTGTTTAAGAATAAACTACATAAGAATTATAAGAGGCATAAAGATCAGTAACTTAGTAGCTCAACTTTTTTATTCTTATGGCTAATAGAAACACACTCCACTTATGACATAACAAAAAATCAGTTTACTACAGCATCTGAATACAAAAGCAAAATGTCCTCAGCGACCCAAAAGAAATAGCAAGAAAACAAACAACACTTAAAAAGCCTAACTAGGAGTAGTACAAAATCGTAATGATAGCTAAGACATTAAGATAAGTTACCCCCATCACGAAAAATTTAGTCACAAGGAAAGCCTTTACCAAGTATGACTAATAACGAACAAAGAAATGATCAAAGAAGAAATAACATACTGTGGGAAATGACGGACTACAAGGAAGAATGTGGAATTGCAATCATAGTTCACAAATTATATATATATAGGCACACACAGCTACAAAAACTGAAATCTTCAAGCGATAGTGACACGACATTTTCATATTCTACAGATGAAAAAAAGATTAAGACAGGGAAGGATATGACCACCATGTTGAGAAATTCAACAACGAATGTGTATTTAATTGGAAATGGTGATTCTGGCACTGTAAGCCATGACACAGACAATGAATCTATAGGATTGTTGACATGGATTGGCAAGAAGAAGGAGGATGAAATCAATACAATAGAAATAAAATTCTCCTTTGAATAAAATTTAAATTATCGAGACAATTGAAGGTTCTTTTTGAAAAATTATGCTTAGGTCTCAAGGAAGCAAATTAAAGGCTAAGACCCTTTTTATCTTTAAGCTATTGGAAATAGGCTAGACGGCCTATTAAAGGCATATGGCCTGGTTTGTTTTAAAAAATACACAGGCTCAAGCCTATTTTACTTATAAGGTTAGGTTCAAGCTCCTTAAGAAGTATGTTAGGCCTATCAGGTAGCCTGAACCTATTATTTAAAATAAATTTAATATAAAAGTGTCATATTAGACAAAACATAATAATCAAACCACTAGACTAAGGCATATTGTTGTAGATTTTATTCTTAACAATAAGACAATCAGATAATGTGTTAACCCTAAATTCCTACCCTAATCCTACTCATTCTCTCTTAATTTTCACTTCTCAATTTCTATTGTGGCCCCTTCTCATAGAATCCAAATCTCGCACCTTCTCAGAATCTTTGTGCAGTTGTTGTCGTGCCTCTACTGTCGTCATCATCGTATCACTACTTGCCAATTATGTCGTGCCTCTACTGTCATCATTCTTACTCTCTACCTTTACCAGTTCATCTTCGCATCCCCACTGTCACCACTCCTTCTCCACCTTCACCCATTCGCCATTGATCAGGCCAGAACCATAAGTACAACCCAAGCTTCACTATAAATTCTATCAGGCCAGAATAACTCCCCTTTAATTTTCCTTTCTACTTTACACTATCAAATTTGTATTTAAAATTCAATTTTGGTAAAATATTATGCTTTTGGGGTTTGAAAGATCACTATATCTATTGAGAGTAATATCATGAATTGTACCTAAAAAATGGCTTGACCTTTTAGAATCTTTGAAGGCACAGGCATAAACTATGGCCAAGTGTTTTCTTTGTTATATTCTAAATTTGGAGCATTTCTGCCTTAAATCTCATATTTCTTCCTTAATTGATTCTGTCTATGCTATATTATGAAGTTGACAACCTTTATTTATTCTATCTGTATGACAGTCATCGGATTTATTTCTACAAAAGAAGAATGAATGACACCATACTATGCTATTGCTTCCATTCTTTCTGAATGTTAAATCAAGTATTCAAGGATGATTAAGTGAAATTTGATATTATGAAAGAGCTTGAACTCTGCATCTTCTCAATGTGAAAAAGCATACTCATTAGTCCTTACCCTTTAAATTGTTCAATTACATTGACGATATGATTTTTTAATTGATTGTATGTTAATTGATTGTTAATTACACTAGCTATCTTCTTTTATGCCTTATATGGCTTTATTTTTGGAAAATGAATTGGAAGAATAACAACAAATAAGAATACATATTTGGGAGATTGGTATTCATCTTGCCTCTTTATTGTTTAACTGATGGCTTAGTCATGAGATTTATGCTTCTTGATAGTCTTTGATATTTGATAATGTTTATCGCTTATCCAGGGTTTCAGCTGAAGACATGGACAGACAAGAAATTAATAAAGTTGATATAGATGACTATGAGTGTGGACATGTCACTGCGGATGATCCATCTTAAAGAAACAAAGCTAATTATGGAAATACCGATCTTACCGTTGATGATGATGCTGTACAATCCCCACACACTCCAAACATGGCTATCCTAGGTGCATCAAGTATGGATATTTAGCATGCTTCTCTTTTTGGTTCATGGATTTGTATGATATTTATATACATTGTAGGTTTTCAAACCTACCTATTGTCAGTTCACTTACTTTAAGTACCTACACGGCAAACTAGCACCGTTACCAGACTCGGGTCTCTGGTACATAGCAAAGGCACACTCAAGAGAGGAGAAGAGAGTATGATTTTATCTTGCTAAAATGAAGAGAACAAGTCACGTAGAGAGCTACCAGAAAAAGTGTATCTGTATTATTTTCAAAAACAATAATAATGTTTTCTCACCCAGTCACGCATGATTAGATAATGGGGGAGAAGGGTAGTTACCTTATAACCACTCCCTCCATTAGTTTGAATATCATGGGATATTCATACTAACGACCCAACTTTTTAGGTATTTACATTTCAGTCCCACATACACATATATGGATCTGGGCCTAATACACCAAGGGTAGATCAGCCCATTTTCCAACATCTCCCACTCACACTTGGTGGGTTAGGGATCATGGGTTTATACTCTATTTTCCTTCTTTCATACTAAGAGTTTTACTGTGATCGCATGGGCATGACATCTGCATCTAGGTTCCTATACTAGAAATCCCTTTTATAGGACTATCACAAGATAACATTTCCTTCGTGTAGCTTGCATTTAATAATATACCTCATATGTCCTAGATTTACTTATATACAATTTTCTATGGCCAATCTGATCCCTCTTGAATCAAACTTGACTTATATTGCCTTTCTTGTAAGTCTAGTATCCACACTTATGAAAATAAAATATCATAAAGGACATGTCATAGACACTAGCATACGTATATATATTGTAGGTAATCTTCCTTTTGCCCATATATCACTTTGATATGGATCAACTGCTTTCCTAGCGTAATTCCTTAGATCGTATCTATCATGATTGTAGGATATATGCTAAAGTAGCAATCGTTGAAACATATATCACTTTGATATAGATTAACCACTTTCCTAGTGTAATTCCTTAGATCGTATCTATCATGATCGCAGGATATAGCAATCGTTGAAACATACAGACATGATATTGTCAAAGTCAAAGGACACCAATGGAAGGACTGCTCCTTCCTGGGGCTTATACAACAATAAAACAGGGATCTTTCACTTGCTTCCCTTTTATAATTCTTCTATCACATATGGTATGAACCATATGCTATAGTGTTATTCTTATACTTTAAGAGTATACGGCATTTTGCATCTATTATAAACACTATACAGATTTAAATCTAGACACTCTCAACATCTAAATCTAAATTCTTCAACTTCATCTCTATTATGTCAATGTTGAAGGATTTGTTATCAGGCTATAGGCATAATAGAAGTAGGGTTTCCATAATTTGATCTAATTTCATGTATATGGATCTCATCTTGACTTGCTACACTTTAGCAAAGGTGATATGTAGTTTTGTATTTCTTCTCTACCATATCAGCACTCTTTGCTGCTTCACTGGTGAACACAAATGTCTCATCTTTGCACACTCTACCTGAGCATCAAAGGTAGTTGCTCGTGTGAAAGAGTAACCTCTCTTGCATATACGACATACTAGACATTGTATACTTTCACAAACACATCAAGTAATGATGAAAAATATAATTCCATCAATCATAAGGGCATTGCAAAAGGTTTACATTTCACATCTTATGCATACCAAGAGCTTTTACATGTCTCTCAAAGACTTCTTTGCCTATTAGCTTTGTTAGGGGATCTGCTACCATACATTTGGTGAAAATGTATTGCACGGTGACAATTTTTTGTATTATATAATCTCTCTCAAAATTGTACTTGATTTTAACATGCTTGGTCTTGCTATGATACTTAAGGTCTTTAGTGTGGGTTATGTCCACAGTATTGCCATAGTGCACTATCATCGGATTGGTACTCTCATTTCCAAATCCAAGGTGTTCTATGAATCTTTTTAGCGATAAAGCTTCTTGCCCTAGTACAGTGTATGGCACAAACTCAGCTTCTATAAAGTGTAAGGCAATACACGTTTGCTTCTTATTACTCCAACATATGGTGATATTATTCAGCAAGAAGGTATAACCTGAAGTCGATCTAGTATCCTATTAGGCGTAGATCGCTTCCCTCATAACACAGTGTATAAGTTATGCCCTGCAAGTATCTCAAGATCCTTTTCACTGTCTTTTAGTGTTTCTCATTGGGATTGGACTAGAATTTGCTTACCAGCCCTACTGCATAATAGATATCTAGTCTTGTATACATCATTGCATATATTATACTACTAACTGCTCTGGATATGGAACTCTTTTTCATATGCTTTTTGTCTAATTTGGTTTTGGGACACATGTTAGAATTCAAGGCTACTCCAATGGCCAAAGGGATATCCATGGGATTACAGTCACTTATGTTGAATCGCTCAAGCATTTTCTTGATATAACCCTCTTATGAAATAGAGAGAATCCTTATTGAGCAATCTCTTTGGATCTTAACTCCAAATATGTATTATGCTTCACCCATGTCCTTCATTTCAAAGTTTGATGAGATTCTTTCTTTAATAGGTATTACCGAGTCAAGACTAGTTCTGGCTAAGAGTATGTCATCTACATATAAGGATAATATGATAAAGTTACCCTCAAATCGTTTAACGCAGACGCAGTGGTCTTCCTCCATCATTTAAAAGTTATATGAGGCTATCACATTGTGAAACCTCAAGTACCATTGTCTGGATGACTATTTTAATCCATAAATAGATCTTTTGAGTTTACAATTCTTGTGTTTAAACCCTTTTTTAATGAAACCTATTGGTTATTCCATACACATTTATTCATCGAGATTACCATTCAGGAATGCAGTTTTTAAATCCATCTGATATAATTCTAGATTTAAACTATTTACTATTGATAAAATAAGTCTTATCGAATTGAAGTGCACAACAAGTGAAAAAGTAGCCCCGTAGTCTATACTTTCCTGTTGTGTATATCCCTTTGTAACTAATCAGGCTTTGAATTTATCAATTGATCCATCCACCTTTCTCTTAATTTTTTTAGAACCTACTTGTTCCCAATGGCTTTGCGCCTTTTTGGAAGATCAACTAACTTACAGACTTGGTTCTTTTTTATTGGGTCTATTTCTTCTATTACTTTCTTCCATTCCTCCTTAGTAGGACCTGCCAATGCTTTATGAATAGAGTGGGGTTCAACATCCCCTTCTAGAGTAACTAAGAGTGCTTTGCCTTCTTTGGAAGTGTCTCTTTAGAACACTTTCCTTGTTACTCTGACTGGAGCTACTTCCTTATCTTGTTTTTCTTTTATGTTGACATTTCTTAGCTCCCACTCAGATTAACATATCTAGAATATTCTGGTCTATCAATTTGTTTAGCACTGTTATGTAACTAAGTCTCATAAAGAGATATAGTGCAGTCAGCATCTCCCTTACTGGGAAATTTCTTCTCAATGAATATGGCATCTCTTGATTATATGTCAATCACTATTCCATCTTTATTTTCACCTATGAAAATGTATCCTTTAAACTGTTTAGAGTACCTTATAAAGATACACTTCTTTCCTCTAGGACCCTACTTTCTATACTTAAGGGAATCATCATGGATATACGCGACTGACCCTATGGTTTAAGGATTGTTAGATCCGGCTTGCATTTGGTCCATTACTCTTAGGGTGTTGAAGCAACTAATTTTGAGGGCACATAGTTAAGCATGAATGTTATTATCAACAAAGTGTCACCCTAATATGAATTTGTTAGGTTTGGTTGAGCTAGACAAATATCATGACCTCAATCAATGCATAATGCTTTGATTTTTATTGTCTATTTGATTCTCTATCTCATTAATGTATCATCTAAAGCACTTAAGGGCCTCAGACTTATGTGAGATCAAATAGACATGACTATATAGTGAAAATTCATCAATAAAGGTAATAAAATACCAAGCTTCGTGCCTTGCCCTCACACTCATTCGATCGCAAATGTCAAAATAGATTAATGGTAATAGACTCTCAACTCTTGTTCCCTTATCGAAAGGTTTTTTTGTTGCCTTTCCTACTAGACAGTTTTCACATTAAGACATTTACATGCTTGCAATAGAACCTAACAATCCTTCTTTTTCCAGTTTAATCATGCTTTTTGGATTAATATGTCCTAATACATTTATATCAATAATATTGGAAGAAATTTCAAAGCATTCATTAACACTAGAACCACCAACAATATTCATAGCAAAGATCTTTTTTATTAGGAAAGCTAAACCATAAGAGAAAAAGTCGCTAAAAATGTTTGTAACTTTATCATGGAAGTTCACTTTAAACCTAAACTCTAAAAAATATAACACAGAGACCAAGTTCCCGTCGGATGTCAAGAGCATGAAGCACATTATGGAGTATCAAGGTCTTTCCATCATGCAAAGTGAATTTTCATGTGCCAATACCTCTAACCTTGATTCTCACATTGTTCCCTATATAAAGCCTCTTGCGTCAATGGTACTTTATGAAGGATTATCAATCCTTGGTTACATGGTTTGTAGAGCTTTAATCAATAACTCAAGAAAAAGAAATTGTTTCTATTAGAAAAATAGTACTAGAAACATATGAGGCATGCGAATTCACATAATTCACTAATAACTTTTCACTTTTATCCTGTTTAGAATAGTTACGTGTGAAATAGCCCATCTTTTGCCAGGCAAAGCACTTGACCTTCTTTAGGTCCAGTGTCTGCTTTTAGCCTTTTTGACCCTTTTTCTTGAATTGTTTCTTGGCCTTTTGAAATTGAGGACTGCCCTTCTTCCCTTTCTTTTAGAACTTCATGCCTGCCATAAAATAGGGGTTTGATGGGAAGTGCCAGTATCCTTAGTCAAATAAGCCCCTCTAAATGATCATCTTCCAGCTCTAAATTCCTAGTTGTATCGTTAAAAGTAACGATGTTTTCATTGTAGGTTAATTTGACTTTCATATGCCCGTAACCAGTAGGGAATGATATGATCATACCTTGCACTTACTGTTCATTAGACAAGGTATGACTAGTTCCCTTTAGTTCTCTGATCATGTTGGTTATCTCTCTCATATGTTACTTCATAGGAGTGTTTGATGTAAGCTTATAGGTGTTAAACTTAATCGTCAACCTCTTAAACTCAGTGGTAGAAACATTGCTAACTTTATCCTTTAGTACAATCCACATGGCTTTGGTGGTTTTGTGTGTCTCAAATTCACACATTATTTTATCTGCCATGGTACTAAGAAGCATAAGTCTAGCTATGCTATCATCTTCCTCCAAGCCTGGTAAGCCTCTTGGTCTCTCCTATTCTAGGCCAGATTCCTTGCTTTAGGTTCAGCCATAGCAGTTGTCAATTGTTCAATAGCATCTTGTTCCTCTAAGATGTATTAGGCCTTTCGGTGCTAGATATCTCAGTTATCTCCATTGAGTTTTTTGCCTTTATTTAGACAGAAATAATGTTCTTGGTTGCCATTTTCAATTCTTAGGCAAATATAGGTTCTCTTTTTGTCATACTAGAGAACATTTCAATCATATAGCACAATGAAGTATACAATGTCGTGACTTATATTATTCTTGACTAGAAAATAATGACACTACAAGATTCACGATCAGGAGCATATGTTTGTAACTCCCATAACACATATACAAGCAATACTCATTTTGTGTTATTAAGAATTCTATATGAGTACTTTAACAATAAAATACTACTTTTAGAAGCCTCATCTTCTAAAATCTCCCACTTATAAGAAGTATGCATAGATTATACACGAATAATCAAATTGCATTTTAAATAAACTTTCTTAAATAAAATAAGACTTGTTTTCCATTTATAATACATGAAATAATGTATTCAATAACAATATAAAACATAAGGAGTGTCAAAACTTAAAAGATATCATACAAGATAATATCAGAATAAAATTTGATGACTTAAGCATAAATTTTTAAGTTATCTCTATAGGTTCAATCTAGAAAGATTTTCTAGTGCGCCAGCCTCTACCTTTTGATTATCTCATGTATTATATCATGACTTTATTATAGAATTTTTTCTTTCTTATTAGTCATGAAGTTGGCATAATTATGGAGAAATTTATAAATGCCTTTTATGTTTGTAAGTTTGGTCGCTCGATCTTTAGCTATCCTCCTAGCCAAAATTGGGGTACTTGGGTTGGATTGCTTCTTCCCCATTCATAAGTTTAGGAAGAGAAGACGCAGAGTTAGATCTAGAATCTGTGAACATCAATTAAAGGTCCTTAAGAATAGGTTCTTCCACTAGATCCTTATGATCCTCCTCAGGATTCTTGATAGAACACAAATTGTGTATAGTTTCTGTAACATTTTTAGGGTCTTATTACGACTTTACCATTAATTTTATGCATGTATTTGTGCTTTTGTGGTAATACATGATTGTGCTTGGCAATGTGATAATTAAAGGGTAAAATGGTAAATTAACCCTTCCAAACTACATAAATATTGTTCACTACTGATTTGGACTTTTACAGTGAGTTTTGGTTTTGAATTGCAGGTATTTTAGGTGAGAACTAAGGACTAAGGTGAGCAGAAAAGAAATCACAAGACAAAGAAAATCATATAACGCCTCTGTGCTTTTTAGTCGCGACCAAAGTGTCCACAGGTCGCGACCTCATTTCTTCTGAGAAGTTTCTCTGTGTTTACAAGTCACGACCAAAAAATGGATCTGGTCATGACTAAAATAGACAATGGCTGAAGCTGGGCGTTTTGGATTAGGTCATCCGGGAATAAAAGGAAGCTGACGTCGCAGACATCAGAGAGGCTAGTTTTTGACCTGATTAGGCCAAGAAGCAGTATTCAAATCCTCTCTACACCTTCTCCCCAACTACACACTCATCTTCCATCGTTATGTACCTTTCCATAGAATCTCACATCTCTACACCATTAACCCATCACCTTTTTTCTGCTTTCTTCATGGCATCATATTTGAACAGTGATTTCAGCACAATAGGACTCATGAGAGACTAAATCCTTAGTCTCTTGGTGATGGATTGATATCTTGAGCTCATGGACTGCATTGGGGAGTTTTCTATTTTAATATGCACTTATTTCATGTTTTGATGCTGCTAAATCTAGGGTTTTCATTATATGAACAAGGGATTGAATGTCGATTGATTATTCTCATATTAGACAACTATAATTTACTTCAGATGATTTGGATGTTGATTTTTAATATAGTAATTCGGTTTCAATTTTAAGATAGTTGGACTATTATCAATGATCGTTGTTAAATAATTCAATTGCTTGAAATCTATGGCCATCGATCGATGATCATTCGAGGGCATTTTTATCATCTAATTTAATTGTACGCTAAGTGGTTTTTAACAGTTCATTAAGAGTTTTTAAACTAGCTTTGATCAAAGGAGTTTAAGAATTATTAACGCTCTAGACTCAATCGATCGATTGAGATTTTATTTAAGACTTAGTGATTTCAAAATTCTTATATCAAATTAAGACCAAGGATAGATATGCCCCATCATCAAGAGTCTTTCATAATCCATTGAATTTTCATCTTAATCAAAAATATAAAAATATTTACTTTACTGCACCCTTACTTTATTGCATCAAAAATCAATCAAACCCCAAAACCCATTTTATTTTCACTTAGGTTTTCAATGGTTTTGTCTCCTATTTGCTAGAGCTCCAATAAAAAGCTCCTTAAGAAGAACGATAGGGTTGTACCTTATACTACATTAATAGTGTGCAATTATTTCTATTTTGATGAGTCGGATGATGACAATTCATGCTCCAAATCAATTCTGCTCAAGATCCACTTCCAGATATGTATCTGAATTTTCTTTAAGGTCCTAATCAAGATCTTCTTCTAAATCATTAATATTTATAATCTCCTCTGGATCGTCTTCTTCAAGAAGTTCAGGATCTAAATCCTCACATTGAGGTTCATTTTTTAAAACTTTATCATCTAAATATGAGGAGTTTAAAGAATTATATTTATTAATTTAAGCGCTATTTGAAGTCTTCTGACTCATTTTCACATAGAAATTCAATGATAAAATTTTTTATAATTTTTTGAAATTTTTAAACATCTAAAAGTGTCAAAAAATATATTGAATACTCATAAATAGGTTCAAAATTGTCCCCAAAATGGGCAAACTATATAGTAAAATGAAGATCTTGATTTTAGGGATTTTTATGAACAAACTGTGCCTCAATCAAAGCCCGGACGCACCCTCACCACCCTTAGAAGATTAAATCTATAAAAAAATAAAAAATAGGACAGACCCTCTCTCAGTACTGGCATGTGGCATAAACGCGCTAGTCAGGAATTGCCATGTGTCTTACTTACCAGTAGCCACACAGCACATTCACATAATCTTTTTTATTTTGTTTCTTAATTATTATTATGGATTCAGGTGGGATCCATTGATCTGACCTGGTATAGTACCCCTTGGCCCAAATCCTTTTTTGTTTTGTTTTGTTTTTTTAAATATTTTTAGGATGGGCCTCTCAGCAGCACAAAACAAATAATTTCTTTTGTGATGGGCCTCTATGTAGCCTAAAACAAACATTTTTTTTGCGTCAGTGTCATATCCTAATTTTTAGACCTAGAAGCCTAATATGTAGCCTGAAAGAGGTAGGGTACTAGGCCCTGTTGCGTAAAAGTCCCAGAAGTATACAGACGATGTTCAGGGACTAAACAGCAAGTGAAAGATCAGGGACTAAATTGTAAATAGTGAAAATTCCTAGGGGCATAATGGTCATTTTGAAGAAAGAGAGGGACTAAACTAAAAAGTCTAAAAGGTTTAATGGTGCCAAAAGAAAGTAGACATAAAGTTTGGGCCATTATGTGTAATTATGAAAAATTAAGGGACTTAATTGAAAAGATGAAAAGTTTCAAGGGGCAAAATTATAATTATAGAAAGTTGAGCCATAAAAGGCTTAGAACTGTCCAAAAGCATTTCAATCCCAAATCTCATCAGTAGATAGAGAAAATTATGCTAGTTAATCTAGCATAATATGGGAATTTTATTGAAGTTCCAGATAGCTAATATTTATCTGATAGTCTGAAAGTTATATAAAATTTGTATCAAATCCTATGGACCTCATATATAAGTGAAAAGTTATAGAAAGGTGTTCGCTATGACGCCATATATCATGGATTTGACAGAACCCTGAAAGGAGTTCTACAGAGAAAGTTATTCACGTTTTAGTGAATTTTGACGGGAGGTTATGAACGCCCGTAATCTGATTATGAAACTTAGCAGTAAGTTATGGCTGAATGAGTTTAGATGATGTCATAGAGAGGCCCATGATGATGCCAAGTGAGGCCCAAACCCATGATATCAGTTCATTGGTCAAAGGGTCCAGTGTCCAGAAAAAGTACAAAATGACAAAAATACCCTTATGTTGTAAAATAATTAAATAATGGGTGAAGGGTATTTTGGTCATTTGATTAAGGATAGACAGTCAAGGAAGGTTATTTGGATAGTTAATCAGTGTCAGGAAATACTCTGGTAAAGTATGAAAAGACAATAATGCCCTAGAATTATTAAAGGGAAACTAAGGGCATTTTGGTAATTTGCTAAGGGATGTTTCTTCAGAACTGAGCCACCAGAGTGCTTGAGATTGATTAGAAACCCAAGATGACATTCCCAGATATCCAAAAACGTGGCCCAAGAGTGATATGGGTCCAAGTGACATTAAAATATTAGTTTAGTACTTTTTCAATAAAGCATAGTTACCTGGTTAAAGATAGAACTGGGGAAAGTGATCAAATAGAGCTTTAGACTCATCCAAAACCATGAGGTGGCATGAAAGGTGTCCTCATGGGACCCACAAGGTACAACTGTAAGGAATTAGAAGACACGCAGCGGAAATTAATTTAAATTTTTTTTCCATTCCTTGCCAGGATCTACCGTATGTGTTTAAGTCAAGTGGAAAGAAGCATTACCTTTGGTGTTTCTCAGCGACTTCCACAGCTTCTCTCTGTGACTGGTGATCTCTTTTCGATCGCAAGAAGATGTCCACAGCTTCTCTCCGCAGCTCGTGCTCTCTTTCTGATCGCAATAAGTCGACGCCTCAGGTCGGCTTCCTCTACTGGCAACCACACGAACAGCGTTCCAACCACGAACGACGTGCTACCATCTCCTGTCCCTCCAAGGCTCTCTCAAGAATTCGTCCTCTTCGTCTCTACTTCAGCAGTTTCTTATCTGTAAACCTTTTGCAGATTCCGTTTGGCCTTTTGTGTTGTGTGTTGTGCGTCAAAAAAACGTAGCTCCTAAAATCAAATATATAGGCTGCTCTGCGTTTTCCTCAACCGAATTGGATCTTGGAATTAATCTATATTAATTCCAAAATTAATACAATATCACATATTGTATAATTTGATAAGAAACTAATTAAATAAATAATGTTTATATTAAATCCGTCCCACATATTTAATTCACCTATTTATTTAATTTAAACAAAGATAAGATTGGACTATATTTGATTTATTCTCATAAATCAAATTTGAGATATCCTATCAATTCGAATTTTAAATTCAAACGTGATAGAGATTTAATTTATCCTTATAAATTAAATCTTGCAAATATCTCTTATATGAGATATCCTATCAATTTGAATTTTAAATTCAAACGTGATAGAGATTTAATTTATCCTTATAAATTAAATCCTACATATCCCTTATATATAATATATATATACGAATTTATATATATATGAATATAAATATAAATAAATATATACATCAACCCTGGATCATTCATTGAATCTAGACACGTCTTAGATTCAATGAATCTGGACATCATAGCTCATATTGGGCTATTTTGTGTGTGACGCTATAGGCCCATATGAATTTGGCAGTGGGCCATTTGTTATATTGGCCCACAAGTCGTAAGCGGTCTCTAGCAAGACATAACGACTACCCAAATCATATGAGGATCGATAAACGATGTAACCTTTTATACAACCATATCATGTCCCTTCTGTCACGCGATATTTTAGTCATGGATGAGGCATGGATAATGTCATCCTCCTATTCCTGACTCTTACTTTCTCGATCCCTGAGTAGTTTGACTATAGAAATAGAACTACCTTTCCATTACAGTATGGCCATACATTTATCAGACTCACTCATCGAGGGGCCCAGTAATATCTCTCTACGAATGTGAGGGACAAATTCTATCTTGACCATTTACATTCCTTCGCATGAAAAACCACTAAACCCGAACATAGTCTTTATGATCACTAGGTCAAAAGTGACTTTTGATTAGGTCAAAGCTGAGCATTTGTCATGTAGGAATCCATGATGATCTCAGGTCAAAGGGCATAGTGACATGGTTTGTATATGAGAGAAGCTTATGATGTAACCCATACAACTCTCTCATAGCGGGTCGGTCCAATACCTTGTACTCTTACATGTGCCTATGACTTTGATTTATATCTCTATACATCTTCAAAGTCATACTGGTCTTATTTCATCTCTACTCCCGTACAGATGACCAACCAGGGACATTTAGGATAAGATCATGAATTATCCAAGGATGATCATCACAGTAAATATGCAAATAATATGATAACACAATTGATAAACTCATAAATCAATAATGTTTATAAGACAATGATTGGCCCCTAGGGCACATTTTCCAACAACCTCCCACTTGCACTAGGTACAATCATTAATTTGACTAATTCCCATTGACCTAACATGACGCTCATGCTTTGCCTGCACAAGCGGCTTTGTTAGAGGATCAGCAACATTGTCTTCTCCTGCTACCTTGCATATTTTTATGTCACCTCTATCGTTGATTTCTCTGATGAGATGAAATCGCCTGAGTATGTGCTTGGTCTTTTGATGTGACCTAGGCTCTTTGGCCTATGCAATGGCATCGCTTTTGTCACAGAGCAAAGTTATTGGATCTGAGATTGTAGGTATCACCCCTAGTTCCGTGATGAACTTCCTGATCCAAACAGCTTCCTTAGCTGCATCAGATGCTACTATATACTTAGCTTCTGTTGCAGAATCTGCTACAGTGCCCTGCTTAGAGCTCTTCCAGCTTACTGCTCCATTATTGAGGAGGAATATATATCCAGACTGCAATTTTTGGTTATCCTGGTCAGTTTGGAAACTCGCGTCTGTGTAACCAGTTACACAGAGTTCGTCATCCAATCCACCATAGACCAAGAATAAGTCCTTAGTCCTTCTTAAGTACTTAAGGATATTCTTGACAGCAGTCCAATGGGCCTCACCAGGGTCCTGTTGATATCTGCTAGTCATACTTAAGGCAAACGAGACATCTGGTCGAGTACATAATATGGCGTACATGATAGATCCTATGGCCGAGGCATATGGAACTTTAATCATGCGACCTCGCTGATCAGATGTACTAGGACACAGATCTTTGCTGAGGTGACTACCATGAGACATGGGTATGAAACCCCTCTTTGATTCGTGCATACTGAACCTATGCAGTATTTTGTCTATGTATGTACTCTGACTGAGTCCTAGAAATCTTTTAGATCTATCTCTATAGATCCTGATTCCTAGGATGTAGGTGGCTTCACCTAAGTCTTTCATCGAGAAAGACTTTCCTAACCAAGACTTGACAATCTATAAGGTAGGAATGTCATTCCCAATAAGTAGGATGTCATCGACATAGAGTACAAAAAATACAACTGTGCTCCCACTAACCTTCTTGTACACACAAGGTTCATCAATATTTTGAAGGAATCCAAACTCTTTGACTACTTCATCAAAACGATGATTCCAACTCTGAGAGGCTTGCTTCAGTCTATAAATGGACCTTTGAAGCTTGCACACTTTACCAGAGTCCTTGAAACGCATAAACCCTTCAAGTTGTGTCATGTACACATCCTCAAGGAGCTTTCCATTAAGGAAGGCTGTCTTGATGTCCATCTGCCATATTTCATAGTCATAATATGCTGCTATGGCAAAGAGGATTCTGATTGATTTGGCCATTGCAACTGGAGAAAAGGTCTCATCATAGTCCACACCATGAGTTTGAGTAAATCCTTTTGCAACCAGTTATGCCTTGAAGACATTTACATTGCCATCCATGTCAGTTTTCTCCTTAAAAACCCACTTGCACCCATCAGTTTTTACACCTTCAATCGGGTCGACTAAGGTCCAAACCTTATTGTCGTACATGGATTGCATCTCAGACTTCATGGCATTAAGCCACTTTTCAGAGTTTGGTCCCACTATAGCTTCTTGATAGGTAGTCGGCTCATTATGTTCAATGAGTAACACATCACGAATGTCAGAAATCAGAAATCCATATCTCTGAGGCTGAAGTCATGTCCTATTAGACTTTCGTGGACCTTGCGTGAATTGAGGAGTCTCAACAACTTGTTGTGAGTCTTCTCCATTTTCCATATGCAGTTCTGTGGTGTCTTGTGGCTCTCAAACTTCTTCGAGGTGTACCTTACTCCCACTGATTCTTTTAGAAATAAATTCTCGTTCGAGAAAGATACCATTTCTGACAACAAACACTTTGTTATCAGCAGGGTTGTAGACATAATATCCCTTAGTTTCCTTAGGATATCCCACAAAAAGGCACTTTGAGGATTTGGGTGCTAATTTGTCTTAGGCTTGTTGCTTAACATAAACCTCACATCCCCAAATCTTGAGGAAAGACAAACTAGGCGTCCTCCCAGTCCATATCTCATACGGAGTCTTTTCAATTGCCTTAGATGGAACACGATTGAGTGTGAACGCAACTATTTCTAGGGCATGGCCCCAAAAGGAGGGCGGAAGATCTGTTCGACTTATCATGGATCGAATCATATCTAATAGTGTTCGATTCCTCCATTCAGAAATGCCATTCCATTGTGGTGTCCCTGGAGGAGTCAATTGCGAGACTATCCCACAACTCCTGAGATGATCTATGAACTCTTGGCTCAAATATTCACCACCCCGATCAGATCGAAGGGCTTTAATTGTTTTGCCAAGCTAGTTTTGTACTTCATTTTGAAATATCTTGAACTTTTCAAAAGATTCAGATTTATGTTTCATCAGATAGATGTACCCATATCTGCTGAAATCATCTATGAATGTTATGAAGCACGAATAACCTCCTATGGCATTTGTGTTCATCGGTCCACACACATCTGTATGTATGAGGCCCAATAAATCAGTGGCCCTCTCACTGTGCCCAGTGAAGGGTGACTTTGTCATTTTTCCTAACAAGTAAGACTCGTAAGTGTCATATGATTCAAAATCAAATGAGTTTAGAAATCCATCTTGATGGAGTTTGAAAATACGTTTCTCATTTATGTGGCCCAGACGACAGTGCCAGAGGTATGTCAGATTCAAATCGTTTGATTTGACCCTTTTGGCGGTTATGTTATAGATATTTCCATGATTGGGTTGTTCCAAATTTAATATGTAATGATTAACATGCAAATCACCATGAGCATAGAAAACATCATTACGATAAATAGAACATCTACTATTCCCAGCAATGGAAGTGAAACCTTCCTTATCCAAATAAGAAAGTGAAACAATGTTACTACTTAAAGCAGGAACATAATAGAAATTGTTCAAAACTAACAAAAGCCCAGTGGGTAGAACTAATTCATAAGTACCTACAGCTAACGCAGTAACCCTTGCTCTGTTTCCAACTCTTAGGTCAACCTCACCCTTTTTCAGCTTCCTACTGTCCTTTAGTCCCTGCACATTTGTACAAATATGAGAACCACATACAGTATCTAATACCCATGAAGTGGAAGTAGAAATATGAATGTCTATAACATAAATACCTGAAGCGATAGCCCCGCTATCCTTCTTGTTCTTTTTCAGATCTTCGAGGTAGAGTTTGCAATTCTTCTTCCAATGACCAAGTTCATTGCAGAAGAAGCAGACTCCTTCCTTCGGAGGCTTTGCCTTCTTTGGTGCAGGCTTGGTTTCGGGCTTGCCTGACTCTTTGGTCTTACCTGATGAGCCATGACCCTTCCCCTTGCCTTTGCCTTTCTTTTTCATACCCTTTCCTTTATGAACCATCAAAACAGCACTGGGCTTCTTCTTAAAACTCGGCTCAGCAGTTTTAAGCATCCCATGCAGTTCAGAAATAGATTTCTCCATATTGTTCATGTTGTAGTTTATGACAAACTGGTCATAACTTTCGGGGAGTGAGTTCAAGATCAAATCCGTAGCTAACTCCTGGCTCATGGGAAATCCAAGCCTCTCAAGGTGATCAATGAGTTTAAAATGGAAAGTTGTGTGCGGATAAAGTAGGAGAACAAGTATTGGAAGCATTGGAATCAAAATGAGAATTTTTGGAAAACAAGAGCATGCATTTCGGTTTGGCACTGTAGCAATTGATATGTTTTGATTTTGGAAATTCTGATTTCATATTTGGATTCTACATGAAAAATTGTGTGGAAATGAACCATGAGAATTTATTTTGAAAAGATGGAAGTAGGAAACATAAAATAGAGAAAGAAAGGGAGCTAGTGAAAACCTAGTCTTAGATTTGGTTTCAAGTTGAATTGTAACTTGATATTATTTTATAATGGCTAGGTTTTGACATTTGTGAAGGAAGGAAATCATCCCAAGAAGGTCTTGACCAAGATAGCTAAGAGGTAGCAAGGATACCTAACTATAACTCATGTTTGTTTAATTGTTTTGCTTGCTTGTTGATTATGGTGTTTGGTTGAGCTTGAGCTTATGTCATCATGTTATGATGAAGTATGAATGATTGCAACTCCTTGCAAGTTATGTCATGACAATATGCATGTTAGAGTTTGCTTATGTACCATTATGAAGTAGCTCCCATCTCATGATAACATGTTAAGCATACAATTATCCATGCATGATATTATAGTTTGTGTAACTTGCTATTGGGATTTCCATGAAATCTCATTCCTTCCACATGCATAACTATGTTTTAGGTGCTGGATCTTTACAAGGGAGGAGAGTAAATGTTGATGAATAAGTTTGTATAATAAGCTACATGACTTACATGATACTATGGGATGATATGCTAGTATGCATGGTGTATGTTTCTCTAGTCCTGTTTTGAGGCCGTGGTGAATTGACAATGTTTTTGGCATCTAAATCAACGAGTTTTAATCTGAAACTTGGCCTGCTTAATTTTAAGACACAGATATTTAAATGAACACCAAGAACGCCTCATTTGGATAAGTATCTGAATTGTTATGATTTTCCAAAGTTGGAAGAAAGATCTGGAATTGAGTAAAACGAGTGCTGAGAGGCAGTGACGGTTACACAAAGATTTCATATACCAAATGAATGCGTTTTTCTACGAAATTTTATGAGCTTAAAGATAACGTCTAAAGCTTCAAATCCATAGGTAACACAGTTCATTTGGATAAGTAACCAAAGAGAAATGAATTTTTGAAGTTAAGCAAAGAAACTGGAACTTCCAGATTTTACCAAATGAACAGTGATTTTCAACGATTAAACTGATTTCATTGGGATAAGAAAACCTCAGTTTCATATTTTTCCCTCAAAGATATGTGAAAGAGCTTTCATTAGAAATTAGAACCATATTATTTTGATTTTTCTACAATTAATTATGAATTTTTAAAGTAGGGTACATGTTCTGGAATTACCAAATGAACAGTAAAAGTGAACAGTACGCCGAGAGCAAATCTTTTGGAAATGGATGTTTTCAAAGAAAATGATCATGTAATTGGTTCCAATCACTTCTAATCAAGTATAATTGAGGTTAAAAGTAAGGATATGACATTTTGGTATCAGAGCAAAGGATTCTGGCTTAGGAAATGCTCTGATTACATTATTTATAGACTGAAACATAAGTAAAGATTTGCATAATTGACACTAAGTTAATTATTGCAGGATAGCAATGACTGAGTCTAGAACATCAGAGACTACAGTAAACCAGGGGAACCCTAGACCCGCAGTCTATAGTTCTGATAGATCAGGGTGGAACTTAGAAGAGATAGATGCTTTCATACATGATCCAGAGTTTGGTCTTCCCCCAGTGATCAATATCCGGGATTCCAGTAGTGAATCAGAATTGGGCAGGTTAGATAATTCTTCGGTGGGATCAAATGAGATGGATGAGGATGATGATGAAGAAGAGGAAATATCAGATGAGGATATACCATCAGAAGATGATGAACTTGAGGAACCTAACCCAACCCCACCCATGAATATTGTACTAGAAAGAGATGCAGGTCAGATAGATGATAAAGAAATGATAGACCCTTAAGAGGAACAATCTGATGTGGGTTACTCTTATGTTAGGGGTGCAACAGACCCTGTGCCTAGGAAGGCCGATAAGGTAGATGTTCCTGGACCGAGTCAGGTACCTAAACCAGTTGATGTACCTGGACCCAGCCATACAGCTAATATACCTGCTCCTAGTCATGTAGCTGATATACCTGGACCTAGTCAGAGGCCAGACCCTACAGATATTCCAGGTCCAAGTGGAACCAAGAAGATAGTAGTACAGCCATACCTGGGTAACCATCAGATAATTGAGTTAATCCCTGGGAAGGATATGGATGAAGAATATTTTAGGAGAGCTGTGGAACTCACAAAGCAGCTATATGGGATAGGAAGGATGTTGATTAGAGATATGGATCAAGACTATAGAGTTTACAAAGATTTCATAGCAAGAGTAAGGGAGGCCTATCAGGCATATGATCCAAATACTCTTGCCCTTACTGATTGGGTTAACATCATGGATGATATTTTGCCTCTTATAGCAACATGGAGAGAAAGGTTAGATCAGTACTTTGAAGAGGAACCCTTTGAGGATATCCATAATTGGATCTACATGGTAGGGGAATTTATTAGGATCCATTATGAGAAAACATAGTGTAATAGCTGTATGTATTAATGTTGTTGTAATCTATGTACTTTTGACTAGTAATGACATAATACATGTGTGTGTGTCTGTTATGAAGAGTTTATGTAATGATGTTAAACCTGTTGTATGCTATGTTTTGAATGAAATATAAAGTATGTTAATTATAATATTCCTTTCCTATTTCCTATTACGATAGTAAAACAAAATGGTAAGAACCAGAAGAGCTAGTGCTTCTGGTGAATCCCAAAATGCCGGAGATATTAATCAGCTGATTCTAGAACGGCTGGAGCAGCAGCAGAAGCTGATAGAGGAAGTAAAAGCTGCTCAAGCAAGGAGTGAGCAGGAAAGGGATGCTGCTATAGCAGCAGCTGTAGCTGAAGCAGTGGCGAACCTCAGACACCCAGAGTTTGCAGGTACAGCTAATACAGAACCAGAGATGGTTCAACAGACAACAGAACTACCGAGAGAGACAGGATAAATAGTAGATCTTACTGGTATTCAACAATAGATGACTAAGTTCTGTAAGCATAGTCCTCTGACATTTGAGGGAACGTTCGATGTACAGAAAGCGGAGGATTGGATCAGTAGATTAGAGAAGATCTTTAAGGTACTAGGTTGTCCGTCTGAGAGTAAAGCACAGATGGCAATCTACCAGCTAGAAAAGGATGCGGACAGATGGTGGAAGAACACAGAGTTAGTATTGCAGGCTAGACACGTTCCTATCACATGGGAGGTGTTCTTTGAACAGTTTTATGAGAAGTATTTTCCCCAGTCTGTACGAGATGAACGAGAAGCAAAATTCCTTGTGCTAAGACAAGGAGAAAAAGAATCCTTTGACGAATACTTAGCAAAGTTCATCCGTCTTTCCCAGTATTCCACTTATCTACGACAGGTGGACAATGAGCAGTGGATGACGGAGAGGATGATCAGGGGATTGAATACTACTCTAAAAGATAAGATGACCCCTCCACGATACCATCAATTCAATAAAGCAGTAAAGGCCTGCAGAATTATTGAGAATAGTCTAAATCACCGGATGCTGATGAGACCAGTAAACAGAGAGACTGCTGCTCCTGAGAGACCTAACCAGAATAGAAATGCAGCCAGTGATAGTGGCTATAACAAGAAGAGGAAAAGGCAGTGGCAGCAGAACCGAAAGCCTAACAGAGGGAATTGTAGGGGCAACCCAAATAATAGAGACCAGAGGTCTAGAGTATGCAACAAATGCGGGAAGAACCATGGAGACAGACCATGCTTGATGGGGCAGAATGTCTGTTACACATGTGGCCAGCCTGGACATTTTTCCAAAAATTGTCCCCAAGCAGTTAATGATCAAAGGCCAGCACTCAAGGGAGAGTGTTTGCAATGACAAGGGAAGAGGCACAGAGATCACCCGAGATGATCTAAGGTATCATCTATCTCAATAATCATGCTGTGATTGCTATGTTTGATTCGGGTGCAAGTCATTCCTTTGTTTCTTATGAATGTGCTAAATGTTTGGGCCTTACAATTAGCAAGCTGAATTATGCCATATGTGTCATAACACCTACAAATGCTAAAGTAGTTACATCAGATGTCTGCCTAAATAGTGTCATTCGATATGAATGTTGTTGCACTACTCTTGACCTAATATGCATGCCATTCCATGAAATTGATGTCATAATTGGATTGAATTGGTTGTCTGCCAATAATGTAATGCTGGATTGTAAGAACAAAACTCTAGTTCTTTGTCCACAAGCCCCAAATGTGAATCCAGAAGTGAAACTGAATTTCCTGACGGAGGCTCAAGCGGATAGATGTTTACGAAAAGGATGTCAGGGATATATGGTCTTCTTTTCTGTTCAAGCAGAAGTGGAAGAAGGAATTGAAGCAATTCCAGTGGTCAAAGAATTTCCTGAAGTCTTTCCAAAGGAGATTCAGGGATTGCCTCCAGAACGAGAAGTGGAGTTTGCAATTGACATCGTACCTAGAGCTGGACCAATATCTAAAGCCCCATATCGTATGGCTCCCAATGAGATGATTGAACTTAAGAAGCAAATAGAGGAGCTATTAAAGAAGGGTTTCATTCGACCCAGTGTTTCTCCATGGGGTGCTCTAGTGTTATTCATCAAGAAGAAGGATGGCAGTCTCAGATTGTGCATTGACTATCAGGAGTTGAATAAGATTACTGTTAAGAATAAGTACCCTCTTCCCCGAATTGATGATTTGCTAGACCAGTTGGTTAGAGAAAGCTTATTCTCTAAGATTGATCTAAGATCAGGTTATCACCAACTCAGAATCAAAGCAGATGATATTTTAAAGACTACATTCAGGACTCGATATGGTCATTTTGAATTTCTAGTGATGCCCTTTGGTCTGACGAATGCACCTGCAATTTTCATGGATTACATGAACAGAATCTTCAGGCCTTATCTAGATCAGTTTGTGGTAGTCTTCATTGATGATATCTTAGTGTACTCTAAATTGGCTGCAGAGCATGAAGAGCATTTAAGGATTGTTCTTAGTACTCTTAAAGAGAAACGACTTTATGCTAAGCTTAGTAAATGTGAGTTTTGGCTTCAAGAAGTCAAATTTCTCGGTCATGTCATATCCCAGGAAGGGGTAGCTGTAGATCCTAGCAAAGTTGAAGCAGTGCTAAGCTGGGAACAGCCAAGGACAGTGACAGAGATTAGAAGTTTTCTGGGCTTAGTAGGGTATTATAGAAGATTTATTTAAAGACTTTTCTCGAATTGCTCTACCGTTAACCAAGCTGATAAGAAAGAATCAGCAATTCAAGTGGATGAGAAGTGTGAGGCCAGTTTTCATGAACTAAAGCAGAGATTAACCACGACTCCTGTGCTGATTATTCCAGACCCAACTCAGACTTATGTAGTCTACACTGATGCTAGCAAGCAGGGGTTAGGATGTGTGTTGATGCAGCAAGGACGAGTGGTAGCCTATGCTTCTCGACAGTTAAAGCCACATGAAGAGAATTATCCCACTCATGATCTGGAGCTTGCGGCGGTAGTTTATGCTCTCAAGATATGGAGGCACTACCTGTATGGAGCCACCATAGAACTGTACTGTGATCATAAAAGCCTGAAGTATCTGCAGGATCAGAAAGAATTAAACATGAGGCAACGGAGATGGATGGAATTTCTGAAGGATTATGATTTCCAGATCAAATACCATCCAGGGAAAGCTAATGTAGTGGCCGATGCCTTGAGCAGAAAGGTGGTGCAGGTTGCTAGTCTTATGATCAAAGAGCTAAAACTGATAGAAGATGTTCGAGATTGGAGTCCTTTGTATCAAATGCAGACAGCAGAAAGTTCTTATAGAGGAACGCAGATTAAAGCTTTCATAGAGGATGAGATAAAAGAAGCTCAAGAGCAAGATAGACTCGCTGAGATTTTTAAAGGTAAGCTGGAAAGAGGGGAAACTAAAAATTTTGATATGTCCCAAGATTGGTTACTACGATTTACGGGACGACCATATATTCCCAATGCAATGGGATTGAGAGAAAAGATCTTAGAAGAGGCACATAAAAGCAAGTATACAATACATCCAGGTATGACCAAGATGTACCATGATGTTAAAGGTTTATTTTGGTGGCCTGGATTGAAGAAAGATGTTGTAGATTATGTGTCCAAATGCTTGACATGTCAAAAGGTGAAAGTTGAGCACCAGAAGCCAGCAGGGAAATTACAACCATTAGAGATACCTGAGTGGAAATGGGATAGCATTGCCATGGATTTTGTTGAAAGATTACCCATGACTCCTACTAAGCATGATGCTATATGGGTGGTAATTGACCGATTAACAAAGTCGGCTCATTTCCTGGCAATCAATAAAAAGGATTCTCTTGAAAAGCTGGTGAAACTGTATGTAAAAGAGATTATTAGACTACATGGTATTCCCAGTAGTATCATATCTGACAGAGATCCGCGATTTACGTCGAACTTTTGGCGAGCTCTACATAAAGAAATGGACACTACTCTCAGATTTCGTACAGCTTACCATCCTCAAACAGATGGTCAGTCCGAGAGAACAATCCAGACGCTTGAGGATATGCTAAGAGCTTATGTTTTAGATTTCAAAGGGAGTTGGGATGCCCATCTATCGTTGATAGAGTTTGCCTATAACAACAGTTATCAGGCTAGCATACAGATGGCTCCGTTTGAAGCACTTTATGGACGGAAGTGTAGATCTCCCTTGTGCTGGGTGGAGTTGAGCGAAAGGAGGATGTTTGGTCCTAATCTAGTGGACCAGACAGCAATACAGATTGATAAGATCAGAAAAAGGCTATTAATAGCTCAAAGCAGACAGAAGAGTTATGCTGATGTTAGAAGGAAGCCATTGGAGTTTGAAGAAGGAGAGCATGTATTCCTTAAGTTGACTCCAATGACAGGAGCTGGACGATCAATCAAAGTAAAGAAGCTGCATCCTAGATACATTGGGCCATTTCAGATCCTCTCAGGAGTAGGATCAGTGGCTTATAAATTAGCTCTTCCTCCACATCTCAGCAAGATTCATGGTGTATTCCATGTTTCCCAGTTAAAGAAGTATGTTCCAGATCCATCACATGTGATTGAGCAGGATGATATTGCACTGTGAGATGACCTGACTTATGAAGTTGGACCAGTACAGATAGTAGATAGAAAGGTCAAGCAGTTGCGAAATAAGCAGATCCCTCTAGTTAAGGTGGTCTGGAAGGGATTAACAGAGAATGAAGCTACCTGGGAAGCAGAGGAAAGGATGAGAGAGATATACCCTGAACTATTTCCTTAATGTATATGTAATGTAAATTTCGAGGACGAAATTTATTTTAAGGGGGAGAGAAATGTCATATCCCCAATTTTTTTTGACCTGATGTACCTGTACAGTTTATCTGCAATGGATATAAGATTCTTGGAATAAACTGTATCAGATTGTGAAAGGAAAGGGAAGGATTAATAACTAAGGAAAGAATAGGGACCAAAATGAAAATTTAAAAGTTTGAAGGTGAAAAGTGAAAGTAGAAGAAAAAGGAGGGACCTAAATGCAATTAATGAAAAGTTCAGGGACTAAAGTGCAATAATTCAAAAGTTAAGGGACCTAAATGTAAATATGGAAAAGTTGAGCCAAAACAGGCCAAAAATGCCCGGAATCAGATCAGACCCAAATTTTACCAGTAGATAGACAAAAATATTCCAGTCAGTTTAACGCAACACAGAATTTTGATTTGAGGTCCCGATTAATTGATATAAATTCCTGAAGTTAGAAGGAATTATTGCGGTATTTTTGAGATCTCATAATTAGATGAGACTTTATAGAAAATTCATATATTTAATATATGAATTTATAAAATTGACAGAATCAGAAAAGGAATCCTGTGGAAGCCATACGGGATTTTACAGTGAAATAAAATACCCGATAAATATGATCGGGAGAGTTGTACAGTGAATTGGGCCATAAAGGCAATATAGGCAATAAGCCCATAATAAGGCCCAAATGACACCATCGTGATCCCATTAAGGTAACTGGACAGTTATATGGGCCACAGGCCAGAGCAGTCCAGGAAAAGTGTAAAATTACGAAAATGCCCCTGGATGCCTATACTGTACCAGTGATGGATGGAGGTCATTTTAGTCATTATGGATAGGCCAAAAATATGGGACATAGTATAAATATGATTATATAGAGTCAATATATGCCCTGAGGCAGTGTAAAGAGGTGTGAAATGACGATTTTGCCCTTAGGGTTAGTACAGCGCAAGAAAGGACACTAAGAGTATTTTGGTTATTTTTCAAGGAATGGATGGCAGATAAATATTCAATATATCATTTTCAATGATATGAGAAGCCTATATATTGATTTCCAGGACATAATACATATCTTGGTATATTATAAAAAAAATTCAGAACAGAAAACAGTCCGGTTGTTATAAAACGGCTCCAATCGGTACCGGATTGGACTGGAATTTTTCCAGAACCTTCTTGACATGGGCAGCACGCCACCTAACCCTCTTAGGTGTCCCATGAGCTGTCCCACATGATGTAATAATTATTCTTTTTAGAAAAAGTAAAATCCAAGATTTAATGTGAGCCTTTAGATCAAATAGTAACCAAATCAATCTTGGCCATCCATTTCAACCCAAATTTCTCTATAAATACCCCCCTATTCAGAACACTTCGGCATGCATGGTGAACCATAGGGAAACTCTTGCAAAATTTCCATTCAACCAAGAAAGAAGCAACCAAAGTGAAGTAACAAGCAAGGTAATCATCTCCCTTGATCTTGACCTTTGTTCTGGCAAGTTAGCTCATGGTTTTAAGGGTTTTCATGCTATATTTCCCTTATGGTTGCTGCTGGAAGTGCTGCTCATATGTGGATAAAATATGAGTTTTATGTTACGGATAGTTTAGACAAGTTTAAACAAGCTAGAATCAAGTGGTATAAGCTTGTGAATTCAAGTATGTTTGGATTTAGGGTTTTGTGTTCTTGCTGGTACTGTATGTGGTACTGTTCATATGATGGAATTTCATGATTTTGATGCTTCCAGTGAGTTTAAAATGGAAAGTTGTGTGGGGATAAAGTAGGAGAACATGTATTGGAAGCATTGGAATCAAAATGAGAATTTTTGGAAAACAAGAGCATGCATTTCGGTTTGGCACTGTAGCAATTGATATGTTTTGATTTTGGAAATTCTGATTTCATATTTGGATTCTACATGAAAAATTGTGTGGAAATGAACCATGAGAATTTATTTTGAAAAGATGGAAGTAGGAAACATAAAGTAGAGAAAGAAAGGGAGCTAGTGAAAACCTAGTCTTAGATTTGGTTTCAAGTTGAATTGTAACTTGATATTATTTTGTAATGGCTAGGTTTTGACATTTGTGAAGGAAGGAAATCATCCCAAGAAGGTCTTGACCAAGATAGCTAAGAGGTAGCAAGGATACCTAACTATAACTCATGTTTGTTTAATTGTTTTGCTTGCTTGTTGATTATGGTGTTTGGTTGAGCTTGAGCTTATGTCATCATGTTATGATGAAGTATGAATGATTGCAACTCCTTGCAAGTTATGTCATGACAATATGCATGTTAGAGTTTGCTTATGTACCATTATGAAGTAGCTCCCATCTCATGATAACATGTTAAGCATACAATTATCCATGCATGATATTATAGTTTGTGTAACTTGCTATTGGGATTTCCATGAAATCTCATTCCTTCCACATGCATAACTATGTTTTAGGTGCTGGATCTTTTCAAGGGAGGAGAGTAAATGTTGATGAATAAGTTTGTATAATAAGCTACATGACTTATATGATACTATGGGATGATATGCTAGTATGCATGGTGTATGTTTCTCTAGTCCTATTTTGAGGCCGTGGTGATTTGACAATGTTTATGGCATCTAAATCAACGAGTTTTAATCTGAAACTTGGCCTGCTTAAATTTAAGACACAGAGATTTAAATGAACACCAAGAACGCCTCATTTGGATAAGTATCTGAATTGTTATGATTTTCCAAAGTTGGAAGTAAGATCTGGAATTGAGTAAAACGAGTGCTGAGAGGCAGTGACGGTTACACAAAGATTTCATATGCCAAATGAACGTGTTTTTCTACGAAATTTTATGAGCTTAAAGATAACGTCTAAATATTCAAATCCATAGGTAACACAGTTCATTTGGATAAGTAACCAAAGAGAAATGAATTTTTGAAGTTAAGCAAAGAAACTGGAACTTCCAGATTTTACCAAATGAACAGTGATTTTCAACGATTAAACTGATTTCATTGGGATAAGAAAACCTCAGTTTCATATTTTTTCCTCAAAGATATGTGAAATAGCTTTCATTAGAAATTGAAACATGTTATTTCAATTTTTCTACAATTAATTATGAATTTTCAAAGTAGGGTACATGTTCTGGAATTACCAAATGAACAGTAAAAGTGAACAGTACGCCGAGAGCAAATCTTTTGGAAATGGATGTTTTCAAAGAAAATGATCATGTAATTGGTTCCAATCACTTCTAATCAAGTATAATTGAGGTTAAAAGTAAGGATATGACATTTTGGTATCAGAGCAAAGGATTCTGGCTTAGGAAATGCTCTGATTACATTATTTATAGACTGAAACATAAGTAAAGATTTGCATAATTGACACTAAGTTAATTATTGCAGGATAGCAATGACTGAGTCTAGAACATCAGAGACTACAGTAAACCAGGGGAACCCTAGACCCGCAGTCTATAGTTCTGATAGATCAGGGTGGAACTTAGAAGAGATAGATGCTTTCATACATGATCCAGAGTTTGGTCTTCCCCCAGTGATCAATATCCGGGATTCCAGTAGTGAATCAGAATTGGGCAGGTTAGATAATTCTTCGGTGGGATCAAATGAGATGGATGAGGATGATGATGAAGAAGAGGAAATATCAGATGAGGATATACCATCAGAAGATGATGAACTTGAGGAACCTAACCCAACCCCACCCATGAATATTGTACTAGAAAGAGATGCAGGTCAGATAGATGATAAAGAAATGATAGACCCTCAAGAGGAACAATCTGATGTGGGTTACTCTTATGTTAGGGGTGCAACAGACCCTGTGCCTAGGAAGGCCGATAAGGTAGATGTTCCTGGACCGAGTCAGGTACCTAAACCAGTTGATGTACCTAGACCCAGCCATACAGCTAATATACCTGCTCCTAGTCATGTAGCTGATATACCTGGACCTAGTCAGAGGCCAGACCCTACAGATATTCCAGGTCCAAGTGGAACCAAGAAGATAGTAGTACAGCTATACCTGGGTAACCATCAGATAATTGAGTTAATCCCTGGGAAGGATATGGATAAAGAACATTTTAGGAGAGCTGTGGAACTCACAAAGCAGCTATATGGGATAGGAAGGATGTTGATTAGAGATATGGATCAAGACTATAGAGTTTACAAAGATTTCATAGCAAGAGTAAGGGAGGCCTATCAGGCATATGATCCAAATACTCTTGCCCTTACTGATTGGGTTAACATCATGGATGATATTTTGCCTCTTACGGCAACATGGAGAGAAGGGTTAGATCAGTACTTTGAAGAGGAACCCTTTAAGGTATCCATGATTGGATCTACATGGTAGGGGAATTTATTAGGATCCATTATGAGAAAACATAGTGTAATAGCTGTATGTATTAATGTTGTTGTAATCTATGTACTTTTGACTAGTAATGACATAATACATGTGTGTGTGTCTGTTATGAAGAGTTTATGTAATGATGTTAAACCTATTGTATGCTATGTTTTGAATGAAATATAAAGTATGTTAATTATAATATTCCTTTCCTATTTCCTATTACGATAGTAAAACAAAATGGTAAGAACCAGAAGAGCTAGTGCTTCGGGTGAATCCCAAAATGCCGGAGATATTAATCAGCTGATTCTAGAACGGCTGGAGCAGCAGCAGAAGCTGATAGAGGAAGTAAAAGCTGCTCAAGCAAGGAGTGAGCAGGAAAGGGATGCTGCTATAGCAGCAGCTGTAGCTGAAGCAGTGGGGAACCTCAGACACCCAGAGTTTGTAGGTACAGCTAATACAGAACCAGAGATGGTTCAACAGACAACAGAACTACCGAGAGAGACAGGACAAATAGTAGATCTTACTGGTATTCAACAATAGATGACTAAGTTCTGTAAGCATAGTCCTCCGACATTTGAGGGAACGTTCGATGTACAGAAAGCGGAGGATTGGATCAGCAGATTAGAGAAGATCTTTAAGGTACTAGGTTGTCCGTCTGAGAGTAAAGCACATATGGCAATCTACCAGCTAAAAAGGGATGCGGACAGATGGTGGAAGAACACAGAGTTAGTATTACAGGCTAGACACGTTCCTATCACATGGGAGGTGTTCCTTGAACAGTTTTATGAGAAGTATTTTCCCCAGTCTGTACGAGATGAACGAGAAGCAGAATTCCTTGTGCTAAGACAAGGAGAAAAAGAATCCTTTGACGAATACTTAGCAAAGTTCATCCGTCTTTCCCAGTGTTCCACTTGCCACCAGAACGATGGATGATGTTATTTTTCCAATAATGTAAGGTGTCCATGGATAATGTTATTTTTCATGAGTCATTGATGATGATGATGATGTCATCACGATAATGCAGGCGAAGCTTCTTGAGAAAGCTAAGCGATCTGAGCCGTTAATCGTGATTCAATATGAGCCATCCATTCCACCTCCACTCAAATATAAATACCCCACCCTACTTCCATTTCATTCATGTCAAGGAGCAATAAAAAGGAGAGAAAGAGAAAGAGAGAAAGAAAGAAAGGAAGAGAAAGAAAAGAAGGAAAAAGGAGGAGTTCTGGCGAAGTTAGGAGCAATCCAAGGAGCTTAGGGACTTGGCAAGCTTAGGAATAAGATAAGTAATTTATTCTAGTCCCTGGTATAATAAATTATAGGATTGTTCTTATACATTTAATAGTTATTGTAGAGAATATCTCTCTTGACAAGGTTAGCCGTGGATAGAAAGAAAGTTAAGGGATTGTTAGATTAAGGGTATTACCTCAAGTTAAGCATGAGTTAAGTATATCTATACTGATAGGATAATAATGAAGATATTATTATGCTATGTATAGGCTCTGACCTATGAAAAGAAGGAACCTTAGAGCAAAGGCTAAGAGCTAGAGGAAAGGCTACACATCAGGTAGTAAACTTACCTACTTGTATGCTTATACTGCTTGGATGTTTTATGTGATGTTTACTTACCTTGATGATGTGAAGCATATATGATTAAGTAATGCTCTATTTGTTTTTATGATATAGGCATAAGTTATAATTAAGTAACATGGAAGCATGTATGTTATCATTATACAAGCATGATCATTAAGTGCACACTTAGTAACATCAAGCATATAGTTGCATATATTGTATAGTTTCCGTTTGCTTCTGAGATTTCCCCAAAAATCTCATCCCCTTTCATATAGTCCCAATCCCACAGGTATGTTAAAAGAGGATTGAAGAAGCATAAAGAGAATTAGGGATTTATAGTACAAATGTTATGTAAAGTTGGGACCAAAATGCTGAAATCAGGGAAAAATGTTGGATGAATAGTATAATTGGAGCATTGACCAATGTTGACCTGGTCAAGAATTGGTCAACAAATTATTTTTTCTTGAAAGAGAATTAAGTTAGCTTTGTTTATCAATTTGAACCACTTCGTTTCGATTTTTCTAGATTTAATTATGATTTTTCGAAGTCAGGTCACTCCTCTGGAATTTACACAGTGAATAGTACTTGGTCGAGTAAAATTTCAGATTGTATAATTTGACTTCAATGACCTTAAAAGTGGTTCCATATGCTACCGTTTGGTCTCTAAGATGTAATAAAATTAGGATGTTTCAGTCAGCGTCATGCTTTGCTTTTTTATATATATATAATGAGGTGTCCAAAATGACGTCATTTCGGTTAGAGGTCATCTTCAATATCTAGCTGGGTCACAAGGACCCGTTTTGCAGAGGTGATGGACCCACCACCTTTTTTCCTCTATAACTTCACTGTCCGCGTCAATTTTTGACATTTTTGGAGTTTTTTTCCATCATTTTCTTGAGCTCTACACAATGGGACTACTTTTAAAGCCTTAATCCGAGGTTTTCAAGTAACCCAATTTTACCCAAAAATTCTATCCTCTATAACTCTACCCTCCTACGTCTATTTTTGATATTCTTTGAGTCTATCATCATTATTTTCGTGTGCTCTTCTCAATGGTATTAATTTTAGAGGCTAAAATAGTTGTTTATAGAAACCAAACAAATTGTAAAGATGCGTACAATGTTGTTTTTCACCCTCTTACTTATGCAACATGAACTACTATGAAAAATTAGCACAGACAAATTCGTGCAGTGGAAATAATCACAAAAATAAGAACTTGGTTGTGATACTATTGTAGGTTTTTAGGCATACTTATTGTCAGTTCACTTACTTTAGGTATCCACACGACAACCTGACACCATTACTGGACTCGGGCCTCTGGTACATAACAAAGGCATACTCCAAAGAGGAGAAGAGAGTTTGATTCTATCTTGCTAAAATGAAGAGAATAAGTCACGTAAAGAGCTACCCAAAAAAGTACCTTTGTATTGTTTTCAAAAAACAATAATAATTTTTTCTCCTCAAATCACGCATGATCAGATAATAGGGGAGAGGGGTGTTACCTCATAACCACTCTCTTTATCAGTTTGAATATCTTGGGATATTCATACTAATTACTCAACTCTTTTGGGTATTTACACTCTAGTGCCACATATACATATATGGGTCTGGGCCTAATACACTAAGGGTGGACATGCCCATTTTCCTATATACATGGATAATCTAAGGTTGGACTTTCCATTATGTCTAGAAGCAACAATCAAAACTATATTCAGTTTGTGAAATCTAATCTTCATTTTCTTAGCTTTTGCTTGTAAAGTTTGGTAGAAAAAACTTAGTTTTAACTTATTTTTATTCATGCATATTGGTCTAGTATATCTTTTCTTTGTCAGCTAATACAAGTTTGGGATCACAAAAAGATGCTATTGAGATCACAGATGATGATGATGATGAGTGTATCACAAGCGGAGCTGTGAATGGATTCTTCAAATCTCTCAAAAGAAAATGGTTTCCAGAAGTAGGAAATTCATTTGATGAATTGAATAAAAATATGGTGGATAGTTTAGATACTAATGATAATAGTTCAAGTTCCACATCCTCTCTATAGTCCAGGATCAATGAGATCTAACTTCCTCCAAATTTTCTCTGTAGCATAGTTGTCAAATGAAGGAAAACATAAACAACCATAGCCTTTTGGCTAAGCTCTTTGAACAGTTATACTTGTAGAAATATTTCTTGTTATTATTCTCTATAGTCAGGCTTTTAGATACTTAGGTTATGTTGAAAATTTTATTAAGCCAAAAGCTAATTACTACTGATTCAAGTTTCTCACTCTAGCTGTTGAATCAAGAATAGTTGGTTCCTAATCAACAATAGCTTATTAAAATTTCTTTTGAAGGTGTTTGAACAAGAGGAAGAAATTACGATGAAGATTTCATGATGTGTGGCTAATGGTTTTACTTAGATCTGACTTAGATTGTTGTACTTGTATTATTATAATGACCATTGTAACATCCCAAATTTTTCCTATATGTATAAGACTGTTAGAGGAAAGAGGTTATGAAGAGATTATGATGGTAATCATAAGAAAAGATAATGATTAAGATAAGTGTTAAGCCAAAGAAAGATAGAAGGTATAAAGTTGTAAAGTAAAAGGGGCTAAATTACAATTTAGAAAAAGTCTATGGACTAAATTGTAATTAGTGAAAGTTTCAAATGGTCATTTTAGAAAAGTGAAAATTTTAAAAGTTCCATAGTGCAAAATGGAAGTAGACATAAGCTTTGGGCCATTAAATTATGAAAAGTTGAGGCCTAAAGTACAATTTCCAAAAGTTTAGGGGTAAAATGGTAATTATGAAAATTTGAACCAGAAAATGCCAAAAACTGCCTGGAAGTATTTTAGTCCTAAATTTTACCATAAAATAGAGAAAGTTATTATGATCAGTTTAACGCAACACAAAATTTTAATTTGAGGTCCCAAAAAATTGATATAAATTTCTAAAGTCGGGAGATTATTGCAGTATCCTCTAGACCTCATAATCAGATAAAATTTGGAATTAAATTATTATAATTAATATAAGAATTTATGAAACTGAAAGAAGTAAAAAAGGAGTCCTGTATAATTAATTATGAAATTTAAGGTGAAATCGAACACCGATAAAGGGTTAAAAGAAATATAGAGAATTTTTATAATGACTTTTGGGTCTCAAAAAATTATGAGACTTTTTAGAAAATTCATTTTATATTAGAATGAATTTTTAAAAATGTCAGAACTATTAAAAGAGATGTCGAGCATTTATCTAAAAAATCAGGTTGATTTAAGAATATCGGTATAAGGTAAGTGCCTTGGGATTTGTGCCAATTAGCTATTGGACCTAAAAGAGGCCCAATATTACATCCTATACAAGCCTAATAAGTCCAAGGAATTGTTATATGGTCAAATGAATTTTTAGAATATTTTATATATTTTTAAAAGATAAGAATTTAAAAAAATCCAAGAAGCATGTGAGGTGTCCTTGTGGGACCCACAAGCTTTACACATGGCACCAAGAAGAGAAAAGGAAGATTATATCATGTTTTAAAATGTAATAAAATAATATAATAATTAATCTAATGATTATTAAGGTTAATTAATTCAAAAACTAACCAATCAAATTCAAGATTAAGCCATTGTAATAATTAGGAAAAGTGAGGACATTATGGACCCAAGGTGCTAAAATTTTGGCTATAAATACCCCTCTCATTCTTCACAAAACCGTGCACCCTTGGTTCCCTTGGAGAAACTATGGCCAAATGGAAACTCAAGCCAAGATAAAGGGAAATTCAAGGCACTTTGATCCAAGGTAGTTAAGCATAAGGTATGTAATCCTTCCTAGTTTATTTGTATGAGTTTTGGAAGGATAAAGCTTAAGTTTTAATGGTAGAAAAGTGAGATACTCTCTTACTAACCTTGATGTCCAAATCTGGACAGAAATGAAGAAGGAAGAAAAGCAAGATAGAATCAAGTAGAAGGCACTTAGATAAGCTAGTTTGATGATTGGTTATTGAGTTGAGTTGATATTCTTGACTTTGACTTTGCTCTTTCTTGAGGTCTTTTGGCCAAGGATGTTCTGGATAGGAGAAGATAGAATTTCAATGATCTAATGCTTCCATTAATTTTAAAAGATGATTTTGTGTAGAATTGGATAGGTTTGGAACCTTAGAAGTATTGGAATTGAAAGTTGTAATTTTTGAAGTCTTCTCTTTTACTATTCACACATATGAATAGTGAATGGAATTTCATGATTTTTATACTTCCAATGGTTTTAAAATGAAAAATTGTGTGGAGTAAAGTAGAGAAAGAAGTATTGGAAGCATTGGAATCAAAATGAGAAGTTTTGAAAGAAAAAGGGAAGTTATGCAATTATGTCTATAACAGTGTGCAGCTTCTGTAATTTGTGAATTCTGAGTTCATAAATGGATTCAAAAGGTCAAATTGTGTAGGGTAAAGTCAAGACATCAATTGATTTAAAGACCAAGCTAATTAACAAAGATTAAAGAAAGTTACTTTAGTAGATGAAGTTCAATGTTCTAGGAAATTGGATTGTAATGAGTTAATGGTAATGCAATGTTAGGATTTGGTTTGTGTGCTCAAAGAGGGCAGTCACACATCAAGAAGTAGGAAGCAAGAGGTAAAGGAAAAGGATAAGGAAAGGAAGGAGTATGAGGTAGTGAACTTACCTACTTGTATGCTTATGTTGCTTAGATGTTTTATGTGATGTTTGCTTACTTTGATGATGTGAAGCATGTATAATTAAGTAATACTATGTTTCTTTTTATGCTATGGCCATATATTATAATTAATGGGCATGAAAGCATGCAAGTATCATTATGCAAGCATGATCATTAAGTGCACACATAGTAACATCAAGCATATAGTTGCATACATTGTATGATTTCTCTTTACTACTGAGATTTCCCTCGAAATCTCATCCCCTCCATGTCACCCCAAAACTAACAGGTTCTTCAAAGATGGAATAAGATGAAGATGCAAGAAGAGGAGTTAGGAGATAGATATCGTGATTGATTGTACCTAATGATATGTTATGACTTATGTGATGTATGTATGTAATGTTTACTTAAAAGCAGTACAGTAGTTGCTATAGTTAAAAATAGTAAATGTCAAATAAATGTATGATATTTTATTAGTATTTATTTCACACGTCAAGCTTTATTTTAACACTAAGAATGCCTTATTCTGACATCTATATAAGGAGAACAAAATTTTCAAAGTTTGGGACCAAAAACTGTTTTCCAAAAATTTGACCAAATGAACAGTAAAATTTGACTTCAAAGTTGACTTAGTTAACTGGTCAATTGGTCCAAACCCTTAAATTTTAATATGTTAGCTTTTTGTATCTTTTTTAACCACTTCATTTTGATTTTTCTAGAATTAGTTATGATTTTTTGAAGTTCATAACTTAATATGTAATTACCATATGAATAGGACTCATAAAAAGTGAAATTATAGATTTTGTAATTGAACTTCAATGGACTTGTAAGTGGTTCTAAATACTATCAAATGGTCCCTAAGACGTATGAAAGTAAGGTGTTACAACCATTGTTCTGTTTGTTTGGTATTATCTTGTTGGTTGATTAGATATTTTTTAATTTTAGACTGATTAATATTATGAAAAGTTTATTTGTAGTTTTTTTAAAATGCAATATACAAAAATGCCTATTATGGGACTGTTATGAAGGCTTGTTAGGGTCTTGTTATGGGGCCTGTTACGAAGGTCTATCAGTATAATTATAAAATATGCTCTTTTAACATACTTCAGGCCATACTAAACATGTTTACAAGCTAGACTTAAGCTAGAAAATTAGCCTATAATAGCTACATGCCAGGTTCAGGCTGGATTATCACTTAACAGGCTTAGTCTATTAGGGCCAAGGCCTGATCTGACATGTTTACACCCAATGTCATGTTTATTTATTTTTTTAAAAGGATGCAATTTTATTGTTGTAACTTACTTTATAGGACAATGTTATGAAAAGGTTTCCTACAAAATTACAAATAAGTACATTATCTCCTCGATTCCTTAGTATCTAACCTAATTTGGAAGTTAATCTTAGTCATAAATATAAGGTTTATTTTTTTATATTTATTAATTTTTTCTAAATTACTCTTATTGATACTCCTTAAACTATAATCAAGTAAGAGAATGAGGGAGGGAGAACTTAACTAACTTCTGATGTTTAATCTAATCAAATTAATTAAATATGTTATATATATATATTAAGAATAGGATGAATCATATTTATATGCCAAAAATTACAAATAAACGTCAAGAAACTATTGTTATTTCTTACCCATGTAAAATACAAAAATATCATTTAACTAACCATGTTTAGAGGCTACTCGGTTTGCGAGTGATACTGTTGGTAATGCCAAATAATTAAAAAATATTATTTTAAATAATATCTCATTAAAATATTAATACCTTAATATTTAATAACTTAATTATTAATGTTATTTAAAGTAAACTTTTGATATTTACAAATTACAAATCCTCTAAAAGTTTACATCTTAACTTGTGTACTTGTCCTTCAGAAATTTACCACTACCATATTTTCACTTATAAATTACGGATCCAATAGTTAAATTATAAATTTTGGGAAGTTTTAAATCTTAAAAATTGACTTGTTAATTGTGTGTGTAGATTTATAAATAAAAATATTTACATTATTAAATATTAAAATATTAAAAATAATATAATATTTTAATTAATTGTTATTTTTGTTGTCTGCAATGGTGATTCGATAATGAATTAGTAGCTCTTGATATGAGGGATTTAGAAAGTAGGGAAAAGAAAATTTTTATGAGTTAGATTTAAAAAATTATAGAAGATTAAAAGCCTTTAAGTAATTTTTTACTCTTTTATTATACATATTCTCTTTATCAAAATTTTTAACTCTATTTTTCTAACTTTTTTTAAAATCCAACTTATGAAAATTTCTCCACCTCTCCCCTCTCCTCTAAATCTCTCACATTGTTGTGGTTAAAATGGTATTTTGATCTTGTGGTATGAAATAACATTAATCCCTTGGTATTATTTTTATCATTTTTATAACTTAACTGGTAATCATTTTTATAGGGTGCTTATTTTTAATTTTTTTTGGATTTTTTTCATAATTTTCTTGATCAACTAATTGTCAAAATAACATATGTTTAGAACAAGGGTAACATTGTATCTTTTTAACACTTTAAGGTGTCATTGCATCCATTAATAATTTATGATACCCATGCCCTGAGAGAAAAAGTTCAAGGGAAAAATATCTTTGAACTCAAAAATTACATCTAAATAGATACCTTGAACTTCATTTAATACTAATTGAAAATTTTGGGCGTACCTGGAATCCTTTGTTTGACTCACTGAATACCCACACGATAACAGAGCACTTTAGAAGGCTCACAGTCATGTTTGCACAACAAATGCACTAAAGGAGGAAGAAAAAATAGAGAAGAATGGCCACTACAATGTGAACACACAGAGAGAAAAAGAAGAGCACAGAAAAATACTACTTTTCTCCTGTTCACTTCTGCTTCTACTTGGTGGCGAAGAGTGGAATTCATATGCAACTTCCCACTCCTATATTTGTCTCTTTTTTGAACTTAGGAGAGTAAAATCGTTCCCTCTATCTCCCACCAATGCATATTTTCATATGGATTTGGGCTTAATCCACCATGGGTGGACTGACCTGTTTCCCAACATCTCCCACTGACACTTGGTGGATTAGATGCCTTAAGTCTAATCTCATTCTCTTCCTTCTTTCATACTAGGTGTTTTCCAGTGACCGCGTAGGCATGTCGTCTCCTTTCGGGCATTTGTACTAGAAATCCCTTTTTCAGAGACCAGCACAAAGCAACCCTTGAGTGCAGCTCGATTAGAATAAGTTATAGTGCCTTGAATATCCTAGATATACCCATATACACTTTTCTTATGGTTAATCTAATCCCTCTTAAGTTAGCATACAACTCAGATAGCCTCTACTTATGCATAGTATACACACTTATGAAATTAACAAAATAATATCACAAGGGACCGGTCACAGACACTAGCATGGATGTGTATATTCTGGCAATCTTTCTTTCACCCATATATCATTTTGATATGAATCAACCGCTTTTCTAGCATAATACCTTTGGTTCATATATAATTTGACCATAGGACATATACCAAAGTAGCAATCGCTAAAACATACCTCCATAATATTGTCAAAGTCAAAGGACATTAATGAAAGAATTATACCTTTCTAGAACTCACACAACAATGAAGTAGGGATTAGTCCATTTACTTTCCATTTGCGGTTCTTTAGTACATGTGGTATGAATAACATGTTACGGTGTTCCTCTTATCCTTAAAGAGTGTATGTTATTTTGATTCTATCAATCACACTGTACAGACTTAAGTTTGGACACTTATAGTATCTAAACCTAAACTGTTCAATTCTATTCACATAATATGACGTCAATTTTGAAGAATTTGTTATATGGCAACAGGTTTTATAGATGTGGGTATCCATTATTCGATCCATACCCTTACTCATAGATCTCATATCGACTTACTGTACTTTTTAAGTCAAGGTGACACTTATTATGTTTCTTCTCTACCATATCAACACTCTTACTGCTTTACTGGTGAACACATGTCTCATCTTTGAACGCTTCTATAGCATCAAAGGCGGTTGCTCATGTGAGAGAGCTACCCTTTTCAACCTGTACGACATACTAGACATTGTATACTTTTACCTAGACATATAAGTAATAATAAATGACATGATATCATTAATAAAAATAAAAGTAGTACATATAGTCTACAACTTTATATTTTTAACATGCCAATGTCTTTTACATGTTTCTTTGCCTATTGGCTTGGTCAGGGGATCTACAACCATACATTTGATTGAAATGTATTGTACAGTTATAATTTTTTGTGCTATATAATCCCTCACAAAGTTATACTTTATATCAATGTGTTTGGTCTTGCTGTGATACTTAGGGTCTTTAGTGTAGGTTATAGCTGCAGTATTGTCACAGTGTATCAACACTAGATTTGTACTCTCGTTCCCAAATCCTAGGTGTTCGATAAATCTCTTCAGCCAAACAACCTCTTGTGCTGTTGCAGTGCATGCCACAAACTCAGCTTCCATAAAGTGTAAAGCAATGCACGACTACTTCTTGCTACTCCAACATATGGCGCTGTTGTTAAGCAAGAAGGTGTATCCTGAAGTCGATATTTGTTCTTCTTCATCACTTCCTACATCAGCATTGGAATATCCGATTAGGCACAGATCGCTTCCTTGATAACACAATGCATAGTCAGTTGTGCCTTTTAAGTATCTTAAGTTCCTTTTCACTGCTTTCTAGTGTTTCTCACCAGGGTTGAACTGGAATATGCAAACCAGCCCTACAGTATAACAAATATATGGTCTTGTACACATCATTGTGTATATCAGGCTAGCAATAGCACTGGCATATGGAACTCTTTCCATTTGCTTTTTATCTAATTCAGTTTTAGGACACATGTCAAAACTCAAGGCCACTCCAGTGGCCATAGGGATATCCATGGGTTTGCATTCACTCGTATTGAATCACTCAAGTATCTTATTGATATAATTCTCTTGTGAAAGAGTGAGGATTCTCTTGGAATAATTCCTTCGAATCTTGACTCCAAGTATGCATTCTGCTTCACCCATGTCTTTCATCTCAAAATTTGATGAAAGCCATTCTTTAACAGCTATCACAGAGTCAAGACTATTTTTGGCTAAGAGTATATCGTCTACGTATAAGGATAATATCACAAAGTTACCCTTAAACCACTTAACGTAGACACAGTGGTCTTCCTCTATCATCTGAAAGTTATATGAGGTAATCACCTTGTGAAACCTCAAGTACCACTGTCTGGATGACTGTTTTAATCCATAAATGGATCTTTTGAGTTTACACTTCTTGTGTTCAAACCCTTTTTCAATGAAACCTATGAATTTCTTGGGAAAAATATCTTTGAACTAAAAAATTACGTATAAATAGATATCTTGAATTTCATTTAATACTAATTGAAGGTTTTGGGCGTACTTGAAATCCTTTGTTTGACTCACTGAACCCACACGAGACCAGAGCCCTTTAGAAGGCTCACAGTCACATTTGCACAATAAATGCACTGAAGGAGGAAGAAAAAATAGAGAAGAATGGCCACTGCAATGTGAACACACAGAGAGAAAAAGAAGAGCACAGAAAAATACTACTTTTCTCCTGTTCACTTATGCTTTTGCTTGGTAGGGAAGAGTGGAATTCATATGCAACTTCCCACTCCCGTATTTGTCTCTGTTTTGAACTTGGATGAGTAAAACCGTTCCCTCCATTTCCCACCAATGCATATTCTCATATGGATTTGGGTTTAATCCACTATGGGTAGACTGGCCCATTTCCCAACACTAATATTTACAATTTTAATATGTAAATGATGCCAAATATGAAAGCTTGACTAATAAATGTTAATTCTCTAAGGATTTATTAGTATTAAATGAAATTTAGGGGACCTATTTGTATTTATTTTTACTTGAGATTTATGAGTAATATTTCTATTTTGTTTCTAAATTGGAACAATTAAAAATCATCACTGATGTTGCCTCTCTTCTCATTACTTAAGCATGAAGATTGGTAAGTTAATTAAGTATCATAATGTATTAAATTTGACTCTTTATGATAGGGGAGGAATGTTTTATTTTATAACTAAGGTTGGAACAATTAAAAATCATCACTAGTATTTGCCTCTTTGCTCATTGCTTAGGCATGAAGATTTGCAAGTTAATTGAGTATTATAATATATTAAATTTGACTCTTATGATGGGGATGAATGTTTTATTTTATAACTAAGATTATTCAATATTTTAATAGTTAATTATATTTGTATTAACCCACCACATAGGCTGCTGGAAAACAAAAGCATGGAACCTAAGAAGCTAATAAAGATTGTAAGAGTTAAGAGGAAAATTGTTCGGCTAAAGTATACGTTTAATCCTTTATATTTATATTAAATTTTATTTTAATCTATTAAATTTAGAAAAAAATATTTTTAGTCTTTCAAATTTAACACTATTAGTTTTATTAACGGAAAATGCTAACTCATCAAACTTAATTGATGATTGTCCAATTAAATACTTATAAAGTATGATTGCATTTTACTCTATTTACACAATATAAAGTATAAAATATTATATTAAAAATATTAAAATCCAAACATGCTCTATTAGCATTTAATTGTATAATCATCATTTAAGTTTAATATGTCAACATTGTCTGTTAATAAAACTAACAGTATTAAATTTAAAAGACTAAAAACATATTTTTTTAAATTTAAGAGACTAAAATAAAATTTAATAGAAATATAAAGAACTAACTTATCCTTTAGCCAAAATGTTCTAATAAGGCATTTTCAATACATGTAGGGTGTTAATTCTTTTGTTGTCGCTTTTAAATATAAAAAATATATAATCTATAACACTCATTATTATTTATAATTCACGAATAACAGTTTTAATAAATCAATATCATACAGAAAATTCATATAATTTATAATAAAATTGTTAGAAGGCATGAGTATAATATACTTTTTTATTAATGAAAAGTAGCCAACAACACTATTTATCTGTTAAACAATCAATAGTCATTACTCACAAAATTATTAAACTAAGATGCACTATCAAAGGAACAAGCTTACCGTGAAGCTAATAGTTGTGCTGATGGATATCTTCATTCTTTTGAGACCACTTGATTTTAGTATTTTGTTCATTTTAATATTTTAGATTAAGGTGTAAATCTATTTATGAAATATTTTCTCATATATACTAGAGACACCATCAACTTTTTTAGGTGTAAAAGTACATAGGAAGGTTTTAAAATGGCTAAAATATAATGGCTATTAAGTTAACTAATATCGATTATTAACAAACATGTCAACAAAAGAATAGTGCAAAAGTATACACGGAAATTTTTAAAATGTTGCAAAAATGCCACTCAATAAGTGAACCAATGTTGATTGTTTATCAAATAGTTCACACACTGTGTTGTATAGTATTTGCACTCCCTGTGGCCCCATCCACCAATAAGGGGTCTTCTGCACAACACAATGATTGTACCTCCGGAATGTTAAGAGTTGCCTCTCCCTCAGTCACCTCATTTGCGGTCATTTTCTTTGGTTTCTTTGACGTTAATGGTTTTACCTCGAAGGTAATGAGTTGTGGATTAGGGGCATTGATGTGTTAAAATGAGACAAAGAGGAGGAGTGAAACATCCTTATTTTCCTTAAGTCTTAGGAACCAAATAGTAGCATCTGGAACCACTTTTAAGGTTATTGAAGTCAAATTACACAATCAGAAATTTTACTCTAGCGAGTAGTGTTCACTTGTAAATTTCAGAGAAGTGACATGATTTCGAAAAATCATAACTAATTCTAGAAAAATCAAAATGAAATGATTCAAATTGCTACACGAAGCTAACTTAATGATCGTTCAGGGAAAAATAACCCATTGACCACTCCTTGACTCAGTCAATATCTAAAATTTACTGTTCATCTTGCATTTTCCCTGATTTTAGCATTTTGGTCCTAACTTTACATAACATTTGTACTATCCAATCCCTAGCTTCTCTCCATGCTTCTAACATACCTATGGGATTAGGATTACATGGAAGGGGATGGAATTTCTAGAAAAATCTCAGTAGCAAACGGTACTAAACAATGCATGCATTAATGTAAATACTGGTGCTTGCTTGTGAAAGTGTTAACATTGTGTAATGTGCATGCTTCCATGTTACATATGAAATACAATTGGCCAAAGTAATCATAGCAACAGAGCTTCAAACATAAGCATATATGCAACACAATTCAACAAAGTCATAGTACAACCAAGTATAACATTCAATGTATACAAGTTTAGGATAAGTTTACTACCTGACATATAGCCTTCCTCTAGCTCTTAGCCTTTGCTCTAAGATTCCTTCTTTTCATAGGTCTGAGCCTATACATAGCATAATAATATCTTTATTATTATCCAGTATAGCTCTACTTAACTCATACTTAACTTGGGGTACTATCCTTAATCTGACAATCCCCTAACTTTCTTTCTATCTAGGCTAACCTTATCAAGAGATATATTTCTCTATTCTAACAATTAAGAACAATCCTCTAATTTATTAGAACAGGAACTATAATAACTTACTTACCTTATTCCTAAGCTCTGCCAAGTCCCTAAGCTCCTTGGATTGCTCCTAACTACACCAGAACTCCTTATTTCTTTCTCTTCCTTCCTTTCTTTCTCTCTTTCTCTTTTCTCTCTTCTTTCTCTTCTTTTTTCCATGCTTGGCCATGAATGGAATGGGAGGGTGGAATATTTATAGTTGAGAGGAGTTGGAATGGATGGATCAGATTGAATCGCGATGAATGCCTCAGATTGCTTAGCTTCCTCAAGAAGCTTCGCTTGCATCATCACGATGACATCACCCTCCTCAATGACTAACCAAAATGACATCATCCATAGGACACCTCACATGCAAGGTGATGTAATGGTGGGGCCCTTGGGACACCTCACCAGCTGACTCGGCACACTCAGAGAATTCTAGAGTCTTTTCCTAGAATGAACGGCTAAGATTGTGCCACGTGTTCTTTAGCTTTTTCTCCTTTTCCTGGAATCATGCCATATGCCCTTAGCTTTTCTTCTTTTCCTAGAATCATGCCATGTGGTACCTTGTGGGTCCCATGAGGACATCTTTCATGCCACCTCATGGTCTAAAGCTTTACCTGATCACTTTTCCCAGTTCTATCCTTAATCGGGTAACTTTACTTTATGAAAAAGTACTAAAATATTATTTTAACATCACTTAAACCCCCATAATCATTGGGCCACATTTTTGGACCCTTGTATTGTCATCTTGGGTTTCTAACCAAGCCCAAGCACTCTGGTGGTTTGATTCCCAAGAAACACCCTTAGTAAATTACGAAAATGCCCCTAGGGAATTTCACTATTTATGATTTAGTCCCTAAACTCTCATTATTTGTAGTTTAGTCCCTAAATATCATTTGTATATGTTTGGGACTTCTGTTCAACAGAGCCTGATAGCATACCTTTTTCAAACTACATATTAGGCTTCTAGGTCTAAAAATTGGGATATGATAAGGAGGATTTTAGACTCAATAGTTTGACGATGACATTTTAAATCTATTTTTTAACATAATTTATTTTTCAATAAATTTATCGATAAACCTTCAATAAATAAGAATAAAATTCAGTTGTAAAATTTGTTTTAAAATAATTTATTGAAACATTCATTAATAAAGACTTATAAAAACAAGAAGAAAACTTAGTTTGTGAAATTTGCTTCTGAAAGCCATTTATTGATAAAGGTTTTTATCGATAATCTCTTTGATAAATAAGAACATAGTCATTACAAAATCAATTTTAGAATGTCATTTGTCGAAATATTAATTGATATGCCAGTTTATCAATAAATACTTCGGTAAATAGAGAAGATTCAGTTTTAAACCAAAGTTCTAAAACTATTAAGTGATTTTGAGAATTTGTAAATTAATTAAAAAATGATCCTTATGATTGCTTTAAAAAATGATCATATAAAATCTTGATTTAAAATATATTACATAGAATTTGAGATAAGATTAGAAAAATCAAAGAAAGTTTCAAAGTCATACCATTGTTCTTCATTATCAAGCAATTATCAATAAGTTATTTGATAAACCTATTTATTAAAAAAAAACTTTGATAAATTAGTTATTCTGGTGTATGGAATAAATGTTTTGAAAAGACCTTTCTCGATAAATATTTCGATAAGCTTGAACAGAACCTCTGTTATAAAAGGTTATTTTTCAAAGACATTTCGATAAGGCTAATTATCGAAGTATTATTCGATAAGAGTTGCTATAATTAAATTCATATCATTTGATATTTATTGAAGCTATTTTCGATAAGTCATCTTTTCAATGAACACTTTCATAAATCTAATTGTTCTTCAAAAATATTTTCAAATTAGACTTTGGTATTTCAATATAAAAATATCACATATTAATTTATCTATACTTAAACTCTTTTATATCAATTATACAACACATTTCTATATCAATTGCAGGCAGAAACAAGTTCAAATGAAGAAATTCATCGAAAAGCAAATTTATGTCAGAATGCATTAAATGCTTTAACTGTCAGTAACCAATGACTCTATTATTCAATGGCTACTTCATATGAGTTTAATGGATATTCAAATAACTCAACTATAAATGGAGTCATAGTAAATCTTAAAGTTAAGATAGCACAAGCGAACAATGAATAACATTTATTGAAGCATTTATTATTGTATTCGTTGCTACTTTGTTTTACTCTATTTTCATTCCCAGAACCAGAGCATCTTAATCTTTAAGAGAGAAACTTAAAGAGCTTAATCTTCAATGTTTACCATTATCACTCTACTTGAGATAGAGCTATAAATCTTTATTCTTTATCTGAGATTTCAAGAGTGGGACTCTTGAGTGGGATTATAAAATTACAGAAAGTAAGGGGGAGTGAAAGAGGCATTCTCTTGTTTATGTACTGATGGGACGCAAATTGTGTATAGTTTCTGTAACATTTTGAGGGTTTTGTGACAAATTTACCATTTATTTTATGCCTACAATTATGCTTTTGTGGTAATACATAATTGTACTTGGCAATATGCTAACTTAAGAGTAAAATGGTAAATTAACTCCTTCAAATTGTATATATGTTGTTCTTTAGTAACTTGTTGGACTTTTACAGTGAGCTGTGATGTTGAATTGCAGGTATTTTGAAGGAGAAACAATGATTAACGTGAGCAGAAAAGAGATCACAAGACAAAGAGAACCAAATCAAGGATGATAGCCTTTTTACATTTCAGTCATGACCAAAGTATCCATAGGTTGCGGCCTTACTTCTTCTGGAAAGTTTTCTTGCATTAACAAGTCATGACCAAAAATAGGATATGGTCACAACTAAAGAAGAAAATCAGCGAAGCTGCGCATTTTTTATTAGGTTATCCTAGCTTTAAAAGGGAGGGAAGCCACAGACGCAAAGGGAGGCTGGTTTTTACATGATACAACTAAGAAGCAGTTCTCGAACATTCTCTCCATAATCTACACACATATCTTCCATCATTAATCTTTTCATCATGATTTTTCTACTTTATTTATGGCATCACATTTGAGCAGCAATTACAGCACATCAGGAGTTATGAGAGGTTAAATCTTTAGTCTCTTGGTGATGGATCGCATATCTTGAGCTCATGGACTGCATTGCACTGGGGAGTTTTTTGTTTTGATCTCACCTTTTTCATGTTTTAGAATTGCTAGATCTAGAGTTTTCATTGTATGAGTACAGATTGAATATCGATCGATTATTTTGAGATTAGGTTTTGTAATTGAATTTGGATAATTTGAATGTTGATTTTAATATGAATGTTTTAGTTTTGATTTTTGGATAATTGGGCTTTTATCAATGATCGTTGCTATCTGATTTGATTGCTTGAAATATATGGTTTTCAATCGATGATCATTTGAGGGCATTTTCATAATCTAATTTAATTATACATTAAGTGGTTTTTAACAGCGCATTAGTGGTATTTGAACTAGCTTTAATCAAAGAAGTTTAAGGAATATTAATGTTCTAGACTCAATCGATCGATTGAGATTTTATTTAAGACTTAATGATTTTAAAATTCCCATATCGTATTAAGAGCAAGGATAGCTATGTTTCCATAATCAAGAGTCTTTCTCAATATATTTCTTTCACAATCTAATCAATTTCCATCTTAATCAAAAATACAAAAATATTACTTTACTGCACCCTTATTTTATTGCATAAAAATCAATCAAACCCAAAACCCATTTTACTTTTACTCAGGTTTTCAATGCTTTTGTCACCGATTTGCTAGAGTTCCAATAAAAAGGGATCCTTAAGAAGAACAATAGGGTTGCGCGTTATACTGCATTAATAGGGTGCAATTATTTAATTTTGATGAACCGGACGATGACAATCCGTTCAAAATCATGTACCAAGGCACTAAGATCAGCCTGAATCTTGGAGAATAGTAGAATACTCAGAGGAATTATATGGACTAGATGTAGGCCAAGTGGTTGGGTTGAACTAGTATAAATAGTTGTATGCATGTTCTCTTTTATCTATTTCTCTCATCGGTGATATATGTCTAACTGATGGAGGAAGATGAAGATGCATGAAGAGAATTTAGTAGATAGATAGCATGATTAATATGTATGTATAGATGTTAAAATTTGTCACTGTGAACAGTAACTTGTAGTGAGATAGTGACCTTTATAATGTAATGAAAAATAGTAAATGATAGAATAAATATATAAAATTTTATAACATTTAGTTAACATGTTAAGCTTCATTTTGACATCAAGAATGCCTTATTTCAATGCCTGTACAAAAAGAATGAAATTTTCAAAATTAGAGACCAAAAATTGTTTTCTAGAAATTTTAACCAAATAAACAATAAACTTTGACATTAGAGTTGACTGGTCAATTGGTCTGAGTAAGTATTTCCGCCCCTTAAATTTCATTATGTTAGCTTCGTGTAGCTTTTTGAACCGCTTCATATCAATTTTTTAGAATTAATTATGATTTTTTAAAATTCATCGCCAAATCTGAAAATATCATATGAAGAGTAACTCGTGAAGAATGAAATTCTATATTTAGCTAATGGATTTCAAATGTTATGTAAATGGTTCTAAATGTTACTGAATGGTCTCTAAGACATACAAAATAAGGTGTTACAGCTGTCGCATGGCCCCAATTATTATTTATGCCACATGAAATTGTCATTGCATGCTCCTAGTTGTCCTTTGTGCTACATCAAGTCGTCATCACATTTTCAATAACTTGTCATTTGTGCATAAAGGTAGTTTGATAATTGTACAAATCAAATTTGTTGCCCTAGGTCTCCTAGAACTATTTAATTATTTGATGATTTCACATGACTTTTTTGCAATAAATTTTTTTCTAAAGGACCTATGAGTAATTCTCCTAATTTTATTTTAATCAAATTGAAGATTGCAATTTGCAAAGCTTATATGAACTTGTAGTATAAGTGCAAGTCCTAGAACTTTAATCTTTCTGATAATGAGGTTGCAATGTTAATTATAAAGTAATAAATGCTTCATTAAATAGTTTATATTACTTGGTTATAAGATTTATTATTTTATTATTTAAGAGTTTAATAAGATTAATTATTTTATTATCAGATTAAATTTATAGTATTTGACTAATTGAGTATGATCTTTTATGACAATATTGTACAGTTCTCCTTATTATAACTACTATTAATTATTTGAACATATTTTGTTCATAATGTAAATCAATCACAATGTAACTATGGTTATAAATAAATTCCTTAATTTCAAAAGAGTTGACAATGGTAGAAAATTTTTTACTAAAATTTAAAAGAAATCCTTCCATGGTTATAAAAAAATTTAATCAACAAAATAACCATGATAGTATAACAAAACTACTCTTCCAACACTATTATAGTTAAGAGAGTTCAACTTATTTTGAAAATATGATCAATGATAGAAAAGAGTAAAACTTAT